>NC_061156.1:39403958-39981458 GCF_022113875.1 Hydra vulgaris
TAAGTAGCATAATTACACAACCAATTTTCAATTTTAAACAATGAGTAGGCATACCTGAAGGAGTTAAGCTGTTCAAAAACTCAACAGGGAAATTATTTATTTCATTAAGATCGTCAGTGTCTATTTGATTAGCACTTAAATAAGTTTTGACCTCTCCATGTAGGCGTTCAAGCACTTCTTCATTGATTGACAATGAATCCACATTAGTGGGTGTTAAAATGACACGTTTAGCATAATCATCTTGTTGAGCATCTCCAAATATTTTTTCAACAATTGATTCGTTTTCTCTAATAATGCACTGTTGCGGTATTTTAATACATCCCTTAAAAGGATCTTCCTCCTTGACAGGTATTGTTCCACTACCAAGTTTTAATAGCCATTCGGAAAAATCTCCTTCTCCATCACGTACTCTCATATTTTCAGTTAATGTAAACTTCTGCACCCATTGCCACTGTAAAGAACATTTTATACATGATTCTACAACTTCAGCTGGTCTCCCTCTTTTCACAACAGGCAAAATTTGCCTAAAGTCACCACCAAAAAGAATGACTTTTCTTCCAAATGGAAAGTTGTTGTTGCAAACATCTTTTAACAACGATCGATTGCATTTAAAGCGTGTTTGGGAATCATGGATGTCTCGTCAAGCATAAACAAACTAACTTGCCTCAAAAATTGTCCCTGAATAGAGTTAGGAGTCACATTACATGTGCTGTTATCCAGTATTAGGACAGGAAGTTTAAAAAAGCCATGCAGCGTAGATCCATTTGTAAGAAGAGTTGCTGCTATGCCAGTCCATGCAGCTGTAGCAGATTTAACACCCCTACTGCTTATCTCAGCAATCAAATAATTATATGTAAAAGTTTTGCCACTACCGGCTGGTCCATCCATAAAAAACAATCTGGAATGTTGATTTTCTACACTTGGTTGCTCGTTCAATGCAGCTAGGACAGCATTACTTACATTTAATTGATTGACATTAAGAAGCGGTCTCATTCTATTAGCTTCGTCAATTGATTGCTGAACATTATTATTTAAATTTTCTAGATTAAAATCTATGAATTCATCAACAACAGGCAAATTATAATCAGATAGCGTTTTACCACTTTGATTAATAATCTTTTCGATTTGAAGAAGAGTAGCTTGTTCAGCTAATATAAATGGAATTTGGCGATGAATGAAATCCTCCATCATAAAAGCTTTGTATGAATTCCAAAGATGCAAAGGGTCATCAGGTTCACAAAAGGTTAAAATAATTGAAAACAGCTGCCTGATTTGCTTAGGCATTCGCGTTAAAACTGCCTCAGAAAGAGTATTCTGCTATTCAGTGTCATCTTGCAACAAACCATTAAAAACACACGCTTCATTTTCAGAATTCAATCTAAACCAGGCCGTGAGGTGTGTATCACGTTGAGCGCAACGATCTAACGCCACTTGTTCTTCTCCTTCTCTAAAATGCACAATCTCAGGAATTTATTTAGGATTCTCAGGAAGATGAACCTTAAGACGGATAATAGTGTGTGACATATGACTTATGGGATACTCAAATATTCGCCACAGTGCCTCAGGTGCACTAACATAACGACAATCTAAGAAAGTGTTTATTTCATTGTGATTAACCTGTTCATTTATCAAAACATTCGCACAATTATGCCCTTTATATATGTATTTGTACAAATATTTAACAGCCTTTACAGACATGCAAGCTTCAACATTAATGTGGGCTTGATATTTCTTTGATAACCAAGGATTATAAGGTACCACCCAACGGTTATCTACATTGTTGCCTTTAATATTGATAACCAACCCATTATCACAACGCCTATAGCGCGGATAACCATTGTGAACAGCTACTGTGTTGGCATTAAAATCTTTAGGATAATTTTTGCTGCACACCCCATCTTTCATGCAGGGAGAATTTGGATTCAGTATCCCACATGGGCCGTGAATCATGCAAGTTTTGATAATATCATAAAGTTTACAATTAACTATCGGATCTGGAATTTCTGCACAAATCAAATTATCGATATCCTGTGATGTTTCAAGTTTATCATCATTTGCTAAATAAAGTAAAATGTGGGCATGCGGCAAACCACGCTTTTGAAACTCAATAACCTGAACATGCGTTACAACTTTGCCAAATACACCATGTTTGAATATATCATTGAGGAGGTTATTTAACTTGAGTTAAAATACTCGAGTAACCAAATCAGATCTATCATTCGCATTCTGACCCGGATATAAATTTTCTGTTATTTCACGCCATTTTAGGTTGCATGTAAAAGTTATAAAATGATCTGGTTTACCATATTTTTAAATAATTGCCATAGCATCTTCAAAGTTTTCTTTTAAAGCTCTAGGACTTCCTACAAAAGATGATGGCAAAACTACTACTCGTCCTGGTCTAATATTACAATCATTGGCAATATGTTCATGTAAGGCATCATACTGCTCGCTTCTCAGCTTATTTTGATTATTTCTGATAAAAGCAAGACGCTGGCCTTCAATTTTTACATATGCATCTACAGCATATTGCTGAAATAGTTTCTTGCCATAAAATAATGAACAGAAAAATTGCCTTACATGAACATATTAACAACATATTGCAAACAGAAAGTCTATAATTGTAGAACTGAGATAATGTAACATGATTTCTAACCAGTGTGGCATGCTCAGGGTTATGCACCAATTCATTATGCCAACCAGCATCACCTCTTGGAAAAAATAGCAGATAAACCATAGGATCCAAGTTGGCTGACATACTTGATACAATTTTTAAAGGATGACCTCTTGGGTAAAAAACAACTTCCCTGGAAGTTGGGGGAGCACCATCTTCGCCAACAAATACAACTGCAGCTTCATCATGTGAAGGTAGATTATAACGACGTCTATCACTGCCTTCAGGTAAAGACATTTTTACAACAGAAGCTGAGCAACCTTCTATAGCCGCCTTACAAATTTCTTCATCTTCTACTTCAGCCATGTTTTTAAATGCAAGAGCAAATGGACTTTGTTCCATAATTATAGTTTGCAATTGAAACATTAAATCACGTAAACAAAGATCATTACCACAGTGTTGCATTCTAAAATTTAGTGCAGCAAGTTAATCATAAATATATAGTTGAGAATATATTGGTGGAATATCTTGATCTGGCCTAAGATTACCTACACGATGAAAAATCTGGCCACATATTTTAAAACATGGAAGCCCATGATTCATTGGTTGAACTACATTTGCTGTAAAAGAAGCAAAAGAACGGCAGGCATTATAATTTCGAATATGTTTTAAAAAATTAGCATTAGCATTACGATCTACATAACTCCCTGTAAACAAATCCTGTAAAGCTTGTGTAATTGGTGAAAGTGGAGGCAAAGCTAACTTACCATTATGGCAACATAGAAAATGTGTTTCATCTGGAAATTTCTTAGCACCACAGTGCTGACAAATTTGATTCATTTCTCCTAAATAATTATAATCTGGAATAGCATTACTTCTCGCTATAGAATACATTCGTCCTTGTCCAACAGCTCTTCTTTCATTTTGGCGACGATTAACATTATCTCGATCGAGCCTATTTCTTTCATTTTAGCGACGATTAACATTATCTCGATCGAGCCTATTTCTTTCATTTTGGCGACGATTAACATTATCTCGATCGAGCCTATTTCTTTCGTTTTGGAGACGATTAACGTTTTCTCGATTAAGCCTATTTCTTTCATTTTGTAAATGATTAATTTCATCTTGCCTAAGTCTATTTCTTTCATTTCGTCTGCGACTATTTTCAACATGCCTTATAGCACTTACATCATTTTGTAAATACATAACTTCATCTAGCCTATCATTCATTTCAATGTCATCATTTTGATCAAACATATTTATCAAAGCAACACTAATTATTTCTTTTTTTTACTACTCTAAAGTTAACAATAAAATAAAAAAACTTAATAAATAACTAAAAAAATCTTACTCAAAAAATTAAAAAAAAAAATTCTCAAAACAAATATATAAAGAATCCAAACTAATGCAAAACAAAATTAATTTGCCATCATCAAAAGTAATACAGGTTTCTTAAGTTTATTTGATAAAAGTTAAGAAAAACCTGCAACTATATTAGCAAAAACTTAATACAAAAATTTAAAATTTATTCTGTTTCTAATAAAGAAAAAAAAATTTAGAAACAAACAACATATCTTCGCAGACAGCGTTATAAGGCATGCGTTGGGAGAAAACATTGAACAAAACGTGTAATAAAACTTATTAACGCCTTATGTACAATAGAAAACGGGTTATTAACGCAGGTTTATAAATTTTTTTTCCCAAACACACTATTACGCTGCGGCAACTCCAAGGATATACATAGCTATATATATATATATATATATATATATATATATATATATATATATATATATATATATATATATATATATATATATATATATATATAAATTAAATCTATATATATATATATCTATAAATATATATCTTAACTATAAATTAAATCTTTATAAATTAGATATAAATAGAAAAACAAACATATAATAACACAATTATATCCTAAACCAAAATTCAATCATGCAAGGCAAATTATTAAACTTTTTGAAAAGAAAAAAAACATTTTTTTTCAAAGAACCAAAGTATTAACAATACTATAGATAAATTTTATTTATAACAAAATGTTGTCATGGCTTTTATCCCAATTATTAAAAGCATTTGAAAGTATGAAACTACCTATAAATATCTTTTAATGGTAGACACCATCTAAGAATTATAGTAATCTATATTTTCAAAATTCACATGTATAACACGAAGCTTTAAATTTAAAAGTACAATTTAAAAAAGATTATAATAAACTAATTACTTATAAAATTTTAAAAACATTTTATAAATACTCAATGTCTACTTAGACATTTTGAAAAGATTTTGAAAACCTGAAACTTTAAATTTAAATTTTAAAAAACTGAAACTTTAATTCTACCTCAAAGAAAACAGATATATATTGAAAAGTATTTTTATTTCTTTTTAAAAATTTAAAAATGCTTTTAAACTTACTCACTCCAATATAATTATATAATATATATAGTATACATGATAAATAAACCTCCACAATTTCCTTGGTTTAACAACTCGATTATGAGCATGGAGCACTCTATTTGTAGAATACACTTACATAATTTATATATATATATATATATATATATATATATATATATATATATATATATATATATATATATATATATATATATATATATATATATATATATCAGGCCTTGGTAAAATGCGAGCTGCGTAAAGATTCTTACGCAGCTCAAATTTTACCTGTGAAAAGGCAATTTGCCTACGCATTCAGCAGTTTTGCGTTACGCAAAAACTTTAATCTTTTAGAATATTTAAATTATCATTTGATATCGTTTATGAGACGTTTATTCAGAGGAAAATAAAGTCATAAGTAAAAGCTTTTAACCGCAATTGGTAACTAATAGATTTTTTGTTAAAGAAAAATTTTTTTAATTATTTTTATTATTGTTGTTGTTAAAAATTAGTTTAAAAAAAATAAGTGTTTTAAGTTTAAACTTTTTATCATATTTAATATAAAGTTTTATATTTCATAAGTATAAAAACATTCAAATTAGAAAAAAAAAAATTTCAATTCATTTTATTAAATTTAAATATTTTGTAAATAAATAGTTTTTAGTAAATAAATTTATTAAATTTAATTATAATTCTTTTATTTAATTTTAAAATAGAGCATTTTAAAATTTTTTAATTTTAAAATGCTCTATTTAACAATTTTTTTAAAATTGTAAAACGGAGATTTAATAAATTTAATTCAAGTTAATTTAAAATGTTCGTATTACATATAACTTTGTTTTAATTTCAGGTAAGTTTCAGGTAAGTTCCAGTTTTAAATACTGGTCTAAATAATGCGCTTAAAAAATTTATTTTTCCATTATTTTACAGTTTCATTCATTATTTACAGAAGCGCATTATTCATTTTATAACTACAAGTTAATAAATAACGTCAATACAAAAAAGTTCTTTTAAACTCGAGTTATAAATGTTATGTTTGGGTTTTACCTTAGCCGTTTGCCAAAGAATTTTTTTTATAAAACAAACCAAAATTCAAACCCATTAAAAATAACGCGATCAGTAAATAAACTCTTTAATAGCCGAACTTATATTTATTTTATTTTAAAAATAAAACTAGTACTAGAGCTATAAATATAAGATGAATAAATTTCAAAATTATAATGATATTTGTTAAAAACAAATTCTGCTTATAACATCTTAAAACCGAAAACACTATTTTTATTTTTGGATTGAGTAAAGAAATAGTAAAAATACATTAGGTTTCACTGTACATAAAAATAAAATATTTTAATGGAAATAAAACAAAAACAAAGACGAAAAGCAGTAAATTTCGTTTCTTTACAATATTTATTTTATCAAAACCAGTTAGTGCAAATGTTTTTTTTAAAAAGGAGAAAACCCAATCTATGCGTTTACTTGTAAGTACAATTAAATCCCTTTAAGGAAATCAACTATAAACAAGTGTTAAATTTAAATTATTAAAAAAAAAAATATTAAAAAAAAAAACAACCATAAAACGAATGTTTGATAGCAAAAAAATTAAGTTTAAATAAGTATAAGATTTTAATACAAGAAGACTTTTTTTTATTCAACATTAAAACTTAGTTTTTTTTTTATAACAATATTGTTCATTTTAAAGCTATTTCGTTTCAAAGACTAACAATAGTTTTTAATGTCATTTTAAATTTAATTACAATGAAGTAAAAACGCAACTGACGTAATTTAACTTTTAACAATGTAAATATCTTTATTGAGTAAAGTTACATTTATTCACGTGTCGCTTTTCCGTTACGCAGCGAAATCTCGTAACAAGGCCTGATATATATATATATCTATATATATATATGCATACATACATATATATATATATATATATATATATATATATATATATATATATATATATATATATACATATATATATATATATATATATATATATATATATATATATATATATATATATATATATATATATATATATATATATATATATATATATATATATATGTATACATATATATATATACACATATATATATATAATATATATATATATATATATATATATATATATATATATATATATATATATATATATATTTATATATATATATGTATATATACATATATATCTGTGTGTATATATTTATGTACACATTTATTTATATATATATGTATATCAAATCAACACTTATCAACCAGAGGGACACCAATGTCCCAAGGCATGTTCTTAGCCATTAAGAGTTTCATGTACACAGTTGCTATGAATTGTTATGATCAATATTTAATACACAGTATAAAAATAGGTTATTACAATTTAATCAATTATTTTTATCCGGCTCACATATAAATCATTGTTTTAAGTGCCAAAAATAAATTATTATATATATGAAAATATAAGAAGGTTGTCCATATCATGTGTAAAAAAAACTTTTAAATTTTTCAAATTTTTTGCCAGTATAGTATTTATTAGTATCTAATATAAAGTTAATCAATGGTAGAAATTTCATTAAAACTTAATCAATACACCATATCAAACATGTGGGACACCGATGTCCCATAGTTGTTAAAGGGTTATAAATACTTCGAAAAGGTCGTAAAACGCTGTCACATTGACCAGATTTAATTACACCAAACCCAAAAATGAAAAATTCAATTTTGTTTTCTTATTCTCTTCCCACTCTAATCACAGTTTCATAGTATAAACTTTAGTTAGTTAATAAGCAAAAAGATATTTTAAATCAAACAAGGTGTGATTTTTTTGCCAATAATTTTCTCAATAACTTTCTTTTTTTTGGTAATAGTTTGAACTTCAAAATAATGTTTTTTTTTATTCCTGGTAACGATTTTGATGAAAAAATTAATTTTGGCAATCCAATCTTTTCATTGCGTTTTTTAATTTCATCAACATCAACCAAAAAAACCTTGATATCCATATTTTCTGCTGCCTTTGCAAATTGGAATGCTGTTTTTACTTTAATATTTTGAGCCAAAATTCTGGATTTTACAAATCTTTTAACAAATCCTCCAATTCCGTCAACAACGGATTTGCCGTGCATGGGTGCAAAAAAAGCCTATTTAATTTTCATCTTGTGTAATTTTTGTAACATTTTTAAAGACTCCATTTTATACTTATTTTTGAATTGAGATGTTGTATTATCGCTCCAAAATGTAGCTTGTTGGACTGTTTCTGGCAGCTGATCCATAATGAAATCCATAAATGGAATTACGGTTTCTTTTAAATATTTTTGATGGTCCGATGCAATTGCAAGTGACTGCTAATGACAGTGATGATATACAACTGAGGTGAAATTGGAGTCTGGCCATAATGAGCGCTTTTTGGTTTGTATTGAGTGATACATTTAAAGTCATCTGCAAAATCAACTTCTTCGACAACTTGGTTAGAATTTTGTTGTATTCATATATCAATCATTTGATGATATAGTTTAGCTTGATTAATTTTTACATATGTGTGATTCAAAAAATCAGGAGCTAGTTTGTATAATTCATATAATAATTCACTTATCGGCCCAGATTTAAAGAATTTCTTGATATTGTTATAAATGTTTGGGCAATTCTTTTTTAATTCAGTTTTAACCCATTTTTGCCAAGTTACTTGATTATTTAAACTCTCAATTTCATACTCCAATATTTGAATGTTAAGGGCATCCATGCAATATTCGTAATGATTTATGAAACACTCAATAAGCGGATTCTCACATGTAAAGTTTAAGTGCATGTCATTGTCTGTCAACAAATAATCAAATATGGGATGTGACTTTTTTAAAGTTACTAATTTAAAACCCATATTTTCATGAATAGTACAAACACAAACATTATGTGGTACTTTAATGATTGACAAAACATTACACGGTCTTAAGTAAAAAAAGTTTGTTAATCCAATAATAATACTTAGATTCTGTTTTTTAAACATTTCATAAACTTCCTTCATAGAGTAGATCAAATGTTTAACACCAAGTTTTTTTTAATTCCGCCTTCACTAGCTTTAACAAAGTCTGTTATGTTTGGTGACTTATTCATCATCGCTTAGATAAAAATTTTGTTCTAATTTTATCATCTGATACACTTTTACAGTTGCTGCGATTAGACTTAAACAGTTGATTTTCAGCTAATAATGTTTTCAAAATGGAAGTGCTTTGTTTTGGAGATCCAACTATGGCATTTTTTGCTTTTTTCATTTACTTACCTTTAACTTGAGGACAAGAAAAAGGATTTGTCTTATTTGTTGATCACACAGTAGTTCTCTTTTTCTCCCGATACTTCTTTTGCTTTTCACTGTTTTTTGTATTTCTTAATTTCCTTTGCTCATCATTGAGTGAAATTTTTAATCTTTGTCTATAAGTTTTTGAATAACCTGCATTAAGAGTTTTGTTTTGCTCTGGATTCTGTTTCCTCCTGTTTGCAGACTTTTTTTTTGGTGTTGGTATGATAAAAATTACTTTTTTTTATGCTATTTATATATAACTTGAGCAACTTAATTATTAAACAATTAAAAAATAACTCACGACATGGTAATTTAATTTTTTAAAAGTAAATCTAATACTTACAAGTATAATTTTCAAATTTTAAAAAAATAAAAATTCTGTGGTAATGTAATTCAACGTTATTTAAAGTTGCGTTACGTCAGTAACATTGTGTCTATCATATTTTCAAAGTAGTTACTAACGTAAATGCAACTTTAAGTATAAAATTTGGAATAAATTTTTCTTTCATAGAAAAAATAATAAAGTTTTGTTTAAATAATCAAAAGTTACATTTTATTAAAAAAAAAATTTTAATATAAAATTTTTACTGTAAGAATCAAGTTTTTATATATTTTTTCTTACTGACGTAACACTTATTTTTTTACTATTCTCTTCGAATATTTTTATTAATTATTTACTTTGGGTTAAAAATCTTTTTTGTTATGAAATAGCGCATTTACCTACTCTCTTTGCGTATCAAAAAACTTTTGAAAAGCAATCACATATACTTTAAGTATAACGTTATTAAATGTACTTTATTGATTTTAGAAAATGCGAAAATTCCTGAGTTTTGGCAGCATGAAGGTGTCTCATAGCTAAATTTTGAATTTATATTTATATCAATTTTATAACATATAAAGTATATATTATAATAATCCATAGGTATAAACAGTCGAAGAAAGATTTTTTTAATCACAATTTTTTCAAAGTTTTTATGGAATGCACTATATATATAATAACTGCACATCAACCAAATTATCATATAGTCATAACATTAAATCATGCTTTTATGCTTCAAACTTCCATTTATTTCATTTTCACACAAAAAATGCTCACTTTATAACATTACACCAGATACTTAAATAAATACCTGGCATAACTTTTATTATCTTTTGTGTTATTATTGATGACTTACTGAGCTAAAATATTCTCAAAGATTCTTTAGAAAAATGTAACTCATCTTTTCAGCTGTTTTTAAATCAGCATCTGAGAAATTGAATGTTTTTGTTTAAAAGGCTTTTAAACAAAAAAAACTGTGGTGCCATTTATAACATTATCCTTTCTGTTACTATTGATGACTTCTTAAGCTAAATTATTCTCAAAGGTTCTTCAGAAAAATATGACTCACGTTTACCTCACGTTTACAACTGCTTCATAATAACATTTGAAAACCTCTGGCAGACAAAATCTTAGGTTTAAAATTTAAGTCTTATGTTATACTATAACATAAGACTTAAATTTTAAACCTAAGATTTTGTCTGCCAGAGATTTTCAAATGTTATAATATAGTCTCTAAAGTATTTTAGAAAATTTAATATCATTAAATATTATTTATATATCATTTTTCATATATATTTATATATCATAACTCATATTTGTAAACTTTTTAAATAAAAATCAATGCTGCTATGTAATTTAATAGAAGACTAAAAAGACTTTTTTTTTTAGTCTAAAAGTCAAATTGAATTTTTATCTAACAAGCCAGATAAGGAGGTTTTTTATTATGAAATATATATATGTAAATGAAAAGAGTTTAAAGCTTTTGAATAAAAAACTTGAAAGTATTTTATATCTGGTGTTATCCTTTGTTAAAATTATTTGTTAGTATCTTATTTTTGTCATTTAAAAAAAACCATCAGTTGTTTCTATGTGTTGGGTTTTTAGCATTTTTTAAAAGCAAGTCTAAACTAAGTTTATTTTTAGGCAATATTTTATGCTTTAGGTTTTTAATATTTTATTAGAAAGGTTCTACCTTTATTTACTTAAATGTTTTTGGGTTTTTAATCTCAAGTATATTATTATTTAATGTTTTATTTTTCAAAGGCTTTATTTCAAATGACAATTTGTTTTGACTTCTGACTGGTTTTACTTTAAAATTTTTTTTGTTAAAATCCTTGAAAGTCATGTAATTTTTTATTATGATGGAGTATCTTAAAAAATTCTAGAAAAAAAGGAAATAAGTTCTTGAAAATTTTCTGTAGAAAACCTGGTTCTTCATTCAAATAAAAATAAGATTCATTATTCAAATAAAAAAATTTATTTATTTTTTTGATAGAAATACTATTGTAACAAATATCGTAACAAATATTGTTTGTCAATAGAAAAAGTTATATATTATTGTTTGTTACACCCCAGGCTTTTATTAATAAAAAAAGTTACAAAATGTTTTTTTAAGTTATTGTTTTTTTTATATTTAATTTATTTTTTGTTTTTAACATATTTTTTTTTTTTTAGTCCATCTGAGATGAATCAAAATTTTCTTTTATAATGTTTGCTTTTACATTAGGGCTTTTAATATTTGGAATTTATCTTTTGTTTAAATGTTGTAACTGATTAGTTACAGTGTTTTGCACAGTCAGCACTAAATTTTCTCAGTTAGTCAAGGAGGTCTCTCTGAATAAGACAAGGAAGTCTCTCTAAAGACAAGGAAGCTTCTTTTACCCGCTATCCCGCTACTGTATTATTTTATGATGATACGCTTATAAGATGATTCACCATCATACTTTTATATTTATACTTTATTTACAATACTATTTTTAAACCCTTGCAAAGTTCTAGCATTTAACAGGACTTTACTTTTAAAATAGTTTTTATCATTAAATGTTAAAAAAACTTCAATTAATAGTAATTATTGAATTAACTTTTTAATCTTTTATATTTAGTTTTTGAAAATTATTTTGTGCTGACTGTTTTCAAAAATTTTTACTTTTAGAAATTAGCAATATGGGAACGTACATTCTGTGAAAGTACACAAGAATTCATGAAAAGCAAGGTTATTCAAAAAATCTTGATTACATTTTTAATAAATCAATTAGTACCATTGTTACGATTGTAGTCATTTTTTTATTTTAAAATTTACATTTGAAAAAAAAATTAAAAGCTTTCAATCACTAATTTCATGGGTTACACCTACTAAGAAAATAATTTCGGGTGTTATGCAGGTTTAGTTAACAGAAGCTTGAAAGAAGACTAAAAAAATATGGTAAGGAGTTTCCAAATCAATATGCATATAAAATAACACAGATGAAACATGATGAAACAGTATGAAATGAAACAAATGTAAATTAAATGTAAGTGTTGTGTGAAATTTCACATTTGAAATTTCAAATGTAAATTGAATGTAAGTGGTGGTTTACTTTTTACTGAACGTAAGTATGAGCACTGTAGAAGTGTAGCACTTTAACACTTTTCCTAAAAACATGAAGGACATTAAAAATTTTTAGAATAAGTTAGTATTTCATGTAAAAATGGATTTATAAAGACATAGAGCATCGTTTGAAGTTTGAAGAAATCAAATTATAGCACTTCTCTACTAATCTAAAAATTGGTTTGCAGTTTAGTATATGATTATTGTTCTCAATGTTTATTTTTTTGGTCATAAAAAAAACTTTTATTTAAAGCTACCTATTTATTTAATTTTTTATTCAATTATCATTTAAATAATTATTATTTAATTATTTGTTTAACTATTATTTATATTTTTACCTATTTATTTAATTAAGCTATTTACCTATTTAATTGTTTATTTAATTATCATTTAAAGCTATTTATATTTATTTATATCTATCCACAAATACCCCCTGTTTAAAAGCTACGATTATGAAATATTTAAATAACTAACCATGTTAAAAAAAAAATTTAAATGAACTTCATGTGCAAAATAGTATTACAGTTATATTTGACAGTAAGTTCAGCAAAATCTCTACAACAAAATTTAGCAAAACCTCAACAATAAAAAAACTGAAACATTTTACAACAAAAACATGATTAATTTCAATATAAGCTTAGTTTTTCAACTTAACATACTTAACATTTAACCCAAACAATCCTACCGAGTATGATTTCTGGAATATTTTCCAAAACAGCCTTTTTACTCAACATATCACATTTCCTACTTTCCAGACTGATTATGGTTCCTCAAATAATATGTTGGACTTGTTATTTACCTACAACAGTAATTCTATTTTAAACTTGTCTCCTAGTACTATACTAGGTAACACCACTAAGGGTCATTTTAGTATCACTTGGAGATTCTTAGTTTCAGAACTGTTTACCGAAAGTGTATCTCAATCGTTTAATTACAAAAAAGGTGATTACGATTCCATATCTAACTTTATTGCATCAATCGACTGGGAGTTTTTATTCCTGCATAAAACTGCAGATCAAATGTTCAATATACTAATTTCTAACTATCGCACTGCTTGCACATATTTTATTCCCAAGATTAATAAAACAAAAAAAAAAGTATGATCCTTGGGTTACCCCACATATTAAAAACCTGATCCGAGAAAAAAAATCCGCCTGGCATATAAACTGCTCTACCAAATGGGAGAATAGTGAGCTTAAAATAAAATACAATCGCCTTAATCGTTCAGTAAAAACTGAAATATTTAAAGCAAAAAAAGCACATGAAAAAGAAATAATATCAAAATCCCAAAACAACCCAAAAATCGTTTACAAATATATCAACAAACAACTAAAAATTAAAGATAGAATTCGCTCTCTCAAAGATACTTCAGGCAGAATTATTGAAGCTCTTCCTGATATAGTTGATCTTCTGAACTCTCAATTTAAATCTATGTTTACACTTAAAAGCTCTGAAAATTTTCCTTTGCTAAATAAAAGTGGTATTCTTTCTGAATGCATTTATAATGAAAACTTGGATTTCTCTATCTCAGATATTATTCAGGAACTTGCCGATCTAAAGCCTTATAAATCCTTCGGACCTGACGGCTTGCATCCCTTAATACTCAAGATATGTGCCAAAAGCTTTGCAATTCCATTAACAAAAATCTTTCATAAATCCTTTAACTCTGGAGTAGTACCCACTCAATGGAAATTAGCAAATATTAGTCCGATCTATAAAAAAAAGGGAGATAAATTACTTGCTGAAAACTATAGACCTATTTCACTAACATCTGTTGCCTGTAAAATCTTTGAAAAATTTGTAAAGAAAAAAATTTTAAAGCACATTAACGATAATAAAATGCTCTCTGCAAATCAACATGGCTTCCTTTATCATAAATCATGCGTAACTAACCTAATAGAAACTTTTGGTATCATTTCGTCCTCCATAGCATCTCACCATATTATTGATGTAATCTATCTTGACTTTGCCAAAGCGTTTGACTCTGTACCTCACAACAGACTTTTGTTAAAATTAAGATCTTTCGGAATAAACGGCAAACTCCTACAATGGATTAAATCTTTTTTAGTGGGCAGAAAGCAACGCGTTACAATTAACAATACCAGCTCTGCATGGGTTGATGTTCTCAGTGGTGTTCCTCAAGGTTCTGTTCTCGGCCCGCTCCTCTTCATTCTCTACACAAATGATCTCGCAAAACTCACTGAAACTTCTGAGATATTTGCCGATGATACTAAACTTTTTTCTAAAACCTTATCGCAATCTAATTTTGTTGATCTGCAGGATCGTCTACGCTTGGTATACGAATGGTCAAACACTTGGTTACTTAAGCTAAACACTTCAAAATGCTGCGTCATTCATTACGGTCGAAACAACCCCCATTACAATTACTTTCTTCAAAATAACCAAGGAATCAACCAATCTCTAAGAAGCTCTACTAAAGAACGTGATTTAGGAGTCATTTTTACATCTAACCTCAAGTGGAGCGCTCATATTCAAACAGTTGTCTCTAAGTCCTTACAAATTCTTGGTATGCTGAAAAAGACATTCACTTTCATTGATGAAAAAATGGCTCTCAAATTATATAAAGTATTTATAAGACCACATCTTGAATATGGAGTGTCCATTTGGGCTCCTTTTTTAAAAGCTGATATGGCTTTGGTTGAATCTGTTCAACGCAAAGCTACAAAATGGGCTTACAGCTTGAGGCATCTTCAATACTGCGAAAGGCTAAAAAGATTAAACCTACCATCTCTTGAGTTTCGTTGCCTTCGATGCGATTTAATCCAAATTTTTAAATTAATACATCGTTTTGATATAGTTAATGATAAATATCTACCAAAATATATTAACTCCGTGTCTCGTGGTCACCATTCTAAAATAAGGCGTGAGTATGTTCTAAACTGTCTTCCAAGATATAATCATTTGTATAATAGATCAGCAAAATACTGGAACAATCTACCAGAGCAAATAACTTTGTACTCCACTGTACTTTCTTTCAAAAATAGACTAGACTCCTGGTTGTGGAAAAAGTTTGGAACAAATATTTATAAAACTGGTTGTTTATAGTGGGGTGTTTCCCCTGCTCGCTGTATGTGTACATTCTATGTAAATTTACGGCTACAACTATAATAATAATAAAAAAATTAAAAAAAAAAAAAAAAAAAATTTAACATAGTAAATAATTTTTGTTTTTAAATTTTTAAAAATAAAAAATGAATTTATATTTTTGTTTAGAATTTCATTGATTCTATTAGCTGTGCTGTTGCAGGAGTACTTGAAGGATTGATACCTTCATCATATCGTGAATCTTTTCAGAACATATTAATTCCAGGTTTTGAGAAAGCTTCTTTAGCAATGTATATGCAAATCAACCAAGCATTCCAGCAAGGAACAAAACAATGTATTTACTAATCCTATACAATTTTAAACTAATGTAAAACTATATATCATATATTTCACAGTATTATATTGCAAGTACATTTATTTATATACATTTATTTATATACATGTATATATATATATATATATATATATATATATATATATATATATATAATCTTTTTTTTTTTTCAACATTTATAACTAGCTTACCAAAGGTAGGTAAGATGTTTTTATCTATAGTTATGAGATCGTTGGCAAATAAACATGTGCAAATATTTATTTGCCAAGCAGTAATACAAGTGTTATATTTGTATTTTCACCTAATTTTGCTTATATTAATATTAATAATATCTATAATAAATTTTTATATTAGTGCTTACAATATTACCTTTATTATATTTGTGCTGTCTAAAAAAAAAAAAAAACTAGCTTGTTACAAATGGTTGTTAAAATTTTCATGAGTTAAGAGCTAAAGATATTGCAAAACATGGGTCAAATGTAAGTCATATCCAAAAAGACAAAGACAAGGTAAATTTTTCATATTAAATCAGGAGGGATACTATATGATGCCAGGCTATGGATAGCAGGCATTTCAGCACAACATTTTTGATGGCTGTTTTTGAAGCAAGTGTTCCACTTAAGATCATTTTGTAATGTTACACAGCAGAGTAAGAGTTTCTTACTTACTGCCAGCTACAAATTTTGGAAAACCCTTCAATCTTTTAAGGAAACATCAATTAATTGAGTTTTTGTGTTGTTGACATGAATTTTAGCACTTTATGACTTTATTCATCTTTTTATTTCATTCTGCAATTTATCGGAGTTTTTGTATCTGACATAATGTAATAGTTTCATCAGCATACAAATTTAAGAGACCTTTGGATTTGTTAAGGACTAACATACTGTTTACTACTATGCCAAAAGGGACCAAGCACAGACTCTTGTGAAACTCTACTAGTTGTAGACACCAGGCAACAATGACATGAGGAGACACCGGAAACAATGACCTTTTAAAAATGGTAAAATAAATATGGTTTAATCTTTCTTAAAGAAGTGTCGAAGAAAAAAAGTACAAAATAACTTGAGCAGCTCAAAAGTCTTAAATTTTTTAAATTTTCTATTATTCTAAAAATTAATTTTTTCTTTGAACTCTCCTGAAATAGTTACTTGGAGAGACTCCTGGAATGGTAAATAGTTAAATATGTTTTAAATGTATTAAGTTTAATGGTTTATAGTTAAATACATTTATTGTTAAAGATATAGAAAGTTTACAAATAGATTTTTTTGATTTGTTAACACGTGCTAATCAACATATAATATATTATATATATGTATGATATGTTATATGATATACACATATGGTATGTTTAGACAACATATCACATATTGTACAAACTTATTATAGCACTAATACAGATGAACCAAATAATTTTTTAATAAGTATTTATTTGTTAAAAAGTTTTTATTTTGTTTTACTCGTTAATATTTGTTTAATAGTTTTTATAAATTATTTCATTCTTATTTTTATTATTTAAAAATCTAAAATCTAAAAAAAAGGATAAATTCCTCAGTTGTAAATTTTATTCAATGCTGAGTATAAATATGAGATTAGTTTTTTTTTTATTGCATAACTGTTTTTTATCACAAAAAATCAATTAAAGGTATGATTAATGTTAATCATATTGCATGAGATAGAACTGCAGGTCTGTATATAACATTTACTTATGTAAAAATGTCATGTTTCAAAACATCATATTACATCACATTACATACATATATTACATAATGTTACATTATGTTGTCATCTAATAGTCTCTCACAATCTTAAAAAATATTAGAAGTTAACATTGTTTTCTTTTATGAAGTTTGGCATTGTCACGTGTCAAACACCAGATGTGCTACTCATCATAGACGCATTCCACCTTTCCTTGTATCTTTTCTTCGTTGCATAAAATAACCTGATGAAAATGTTCTATGTGCTCCTCACTCATATCATCCAAATTTGGGTTAACAATAGTATGAATGCAGGTAATGCAGCATTGACATTCTGTATTTTTATCTGCATATTGTACAGTTTCCACTCTTTGTAGTTATCACTCCAATTATTCCATGAAAAAACAATGAGCAACTTGTCTAAACACAGTCCAAACTTCTTTTTCAATAGCAGACATTTTGTCCTTCAGCTTCTTACATGCCAACATAACTTTAATCTGTAAACCAGTGAATATACCTGCTAAAAGTTTTGCATCTAACACTTTGGAGTTATTTACTGAATGTGCCGGAATGCTGTACTAGTCAGGTTTAATGCATTTACAAAATGTTTAGTAAGACCTAGTTTAATGTGAAGTGGTGGGAGTAAAATCTTCTCAATAGATATCAGGAAAATATTGATAACAATGTGCGCACAAGACTATAAGTTTTTACTCACAGGCAACTTCTTGTTGACTGGGAAAAAATGCAAGCATCCCAATTTTAACAAATGATTTTCACAAGCAACAACTTTACATTTTTTTAATTTTCCTTTAGTTGAGCAAAATGAGCTAATGAAATAAAGGAAATCAGTTTTCGTTATGGAGCAAAACTGCCTTATGACTTCTTGTAGAGCTGTCAATTACTAACCTCTAATCTTCAGGATTGTGAACAATGCTAATGTCATCAAAAAGACTACAAATATCATGACAATAGTATTAGAACAGTGATTCTAATGCAATTCTTGACTGTGTGGATTAAAAACCAGCGTTACCGCAATACGATTAATTTCGATAGTGCGGTAAATTTTGATTATTAGACAAGAAATCGGGCATGCTTAGTTACAAATGCGATATTTAGTTAATCGCGATGTTGTCATTTTTATAGAGTGATTGACTGGACGTTATATTGTGAGTTACTTTTTAATCGAAAAATTGAGTGCAATTTAATGTGATAGTGTGGATCTGGTTTAATTGAAGATGGTATACTTGAATAAACTAGAGTTAGATTATTCTTCAGCTTTTTATACTTTAAAATGTCATGCTGAAACCATGACAACCATGCTGAAACGATCATTATGATTTCTCAGTTCTCAATAAATTCTCAAAATTGAAAAGATATTTTCTTTTGGAATACATACAGCTATCCTTCCAGAGTTGATCTGCAGCTTCCTCGACAGTTATGTGACAATGTCACAAATACAAATTAATAATACAATAAGTTATATAATACATTAATGTGCTAGTTTTTATTTGATATTTTATTAATAATGATAATGGTAATAATAAAATTAAACAAATAATAATAATAGTAATAACAATATAATCAACAAAGTTGAAATAATTATTTATGCTGAAAAAATGTTGCTGCATAATTCACTTTAGATTAAATGTCCTTATGTGAGTTTACTAATAATTTTTTTACAAACTGCTTCAGGACAGCTTTCCAGTTATTTATAACTTTGTGATTATTAAAAGTAGCTAAGATGCTATTAGTATAATTATTTGCTATTTTATGTATTATATTCATATATTTTATTATATTTACATTTCTTAAAAGAGTCTAAACAAACAAACAAGTCTGTCATACAGCAAGAATAAAAATTTGATAATGATAGTTTTGTACTAAAAGTTATACTCACTTGTTTAGTAACAATCAAAATATCTTGTGTAAGAGTAACTGAAAATAACACTTAGCTTTTTTTTTATATAATAATAAAATTATATAAACAATAAATAAAAAATAACAATAAATAAAAAATTTTAACATTTAAAGAGATTTAAAATGAATTAGTTCAGTAATTTTAGTTTATATAATTTTATTATTATATATTTAAGTTTTTTATTTATTGTTTTTTTTTTTATTGTTTAGACTTGGAAAAACTGGAAGGACATTTAGAATCTAAGCGTCAAAAACATGAAGAAAAAATTGAACCAATGGTAGCAACACTACATGAAATTGTCACAAAATTTCAACATCCTATAGAACGACAAGGAAGTTTTGACGATCAACAGATGTCTCAGTGTGTGGAAAGGTTTCATACATTCATATGACATTATTTTTTTTATGACATTTTTTTTATGACATCTTTTTTGCATTTAATGCAAAAGTTTAGTGGTTACTAATGGTTACTAATTGCTTTAGTTTTTTGAGGTATAATAAATAAAATAAAAATAATATTATAAGAATATAGCAAAGTAATCTTTTCTAATATATTTATAAAATTTAATTGAAAAAGTATTCTCTTGTTTTTTGGGTGTATAGATTACAGCAAAATGTTGTGAAGGCAATAGAAGCTGTTATTGTTCCTGCTGTTATAAACAGAATTTCACAATTTGTCGAAAAATTATCTGCTAAACCTAATGAAGACGCATCTAATGTTGAAGATCTTGAAGCCAAAAAGGTATGAAGAGAATATCCAAACTGCTGTTTTATATATATTAAGATATCTTGGTCACTGTTTATGCGTGTTTATATATATATATGTATATATATATATATATATATATATATATATATATATATATATATATATATATATATATATATTTGTATATATATATATATATATATATATATGTATATATATATATATATATATATATATCAGGTCTTGTGATGAATAAAAACTGCGCGACGCATAAGCACGACGTGATTTTTGACGTCATTAAATTCTTTTTATTTGCTTTTCATATTTATCGACATTAACTGCACCAATTTACTTAATTACCGCAAAAGTACTTTAAATCATTTATGTAGAAATGTTATTATTTAAAAATGTTTTGGAATGTTTCGTTTTTTAAAATGTAAAAAGATTTGTTTATTTTCTTGACTTTGACATGTTTTGTCTATACTAAACGAATAAAAAACGTAACTAAACATTTAAAAAAGATTATAAAATATGCTAATATTTGATTTTTTTTTTCTCAAATATGTAATTTAAAGTTTTTCAAATAATTATTTTTTCTTCTTAAAAAGTCAGCGAGTTATAAATCGGAAATTTTACTATTGTACAATTAAAAACTGTGCAATAGCTAATATTTTTACTAGCGATTTTATATAATATTTTTTTATTTTTATTTATTTTCATAAAGCGGTTGATTAGCACAATCACTGTTACTAAAAAACTTTAACAAACATTTTGATTAGATTTTTAATGTTTACGAGGAATTTTATTTTTTGTAAAATAAAATAAAATAAAATGTTAGAATAAAAATCTTATAGGTATAAAAGACATATTTCAGCGAAAAAGTTATGCTTAAAAATTATTCTTAAAAATTATTCAAAAAACTATTGACATTCTATTTTTCAGCAGCTGTTCTTGAGCACGCTTCGTTGAGTTTCGGTAACTTTTAACAAAAAAGCGATTGTTATTTTATTAAGTAATTTTTTTCAAGTTACTTTTTACAAAAATTTTAATAGTTGTACTTTTTTATTGAATCAAGTAGAATACGTTTTAATATTAATCCTTTTATTTTTTTTATTTCCTCTTACCAATTTTTAAAATGTTTCCTCGAAATTATTCTTAAATACTTTAAATACATCTAACAGTTAATAAATATTTTTAAATCTATGGAATAATTTTAAACCGAACAAACCCCCGTAAAATAATTATTTAAGTTAAATATCTAAAACTAAAAGAAAGTATTTTTGTTCAATTTTATTGACAACTTTGCTATTGCTGAATAATTTTATTAAAATGTTAGCTTAAAAAGATTTTAACTTTTTTTTTATCTGATTTTTTTCTACTTGTAAATAATGAGCCTATTTAATTTTTTTGTAATTCAATCTTTTATATCAACTGCTTGCGGTTTTTAAAATGGTTTATTAAATGTTAAAATAATCGTAAATTACTTCATTAAAATTCCGCTCAAAAATATCTTTAAATATACTCAAACAAAAAATTTTTTGCTCGACGCAAACAGCCCTAGCTACACACAAAATCGCTCTTGGACGACTTAAAATTCACATCGCCCGACACTTTATTGCAAGGCCTGATATATATATATATATATATATATATATATATATATATATATATATATATATATATATATAATATATATATATATATATATATAAATATATATAAATATTGTCAGGCTAAAACCTCAGATTGTCCAATCAATTTACAAAGTCATTGGACATTTTGTCTGGCAAGATTTTTAATTCTTTAAAATAAAATTTTATTTGTTGATTTGAAATTGACAAATTTAAACTTAATGTAAACTATTAGACAAACTTATAAAATATGTTGATAATGGAGGCATTTATTCCCAAAAAAAGCGATGTTATTAATTATAGTTTTAATGACTGTTCTTTAACAGTTTTATTGTTATATTATTAAATTTAAAATTATTGCTTATTTAAAATGATCGCAAAATTCAAAGTATGTTCGATTGATTACTGCAAACGCCATGGACACCGAAAAGCAAAGAAAAGCTAGCAGTTTAAAAAATTTGATAATAAAAGATTTTACAAATGTGTTTTTTTAGAGGCTGAGATCTCATCGATGGAGTATTTTTGAAAAAACATTAAGAAAATATACATTTAAATATTAATGTTATAATCATCCAAATCATTCTATTTTAGCTTGAGCGGTTTCTCGGTGGCATCCTGGTCCTACTCGAGTTTTCCGATTCTTTATTTATTATTCGTTTTTTAAACTATATCTTTAATTGTATTTTTTTTCTTATTATTTATTTTATATATATATATATATATGAGTATATTTATATATATATATATATATATACATATATATATATATACATATATATACATATATATATATATATATATATATATATATATATATATATATATATATATATATATATATAAATATAAATATATATATATATATATATATATATATATATATATATATATATATATATATATATATATATATATATATATAAGATTAAAAAGTTCTAGCTTTATAAAACTTGTCTGCAAAAGAAGGAGTGCCTTTTTGAAAAGTAGATAAATAATAACCTGTAGAACTCATAAAATTTTCTTCGTTGAATTGATTGAATTTTAATGACATGCAGCGCATGGAATTTTTAAATTAAATAATAGCCTGTAAATATTATATTGCGTTTGATTTAACTGCCTTTAAATAAGTAAAAGCGAAGTTTAAAGTTTTTATATCAAGTTTAAAAATAATATGTTTATCTTAATATTTAATATATTAAAGACATTATTATTCTATATTACTTTAACAAACTTGTTTTCTTGTCGTTTTTATTATTGATAAAAATAGTTACATGAACTAGCAAAATTTAAACTTAGCATATTATATTTTTTTAAGTAAAAAAATTTACATAACTTTTATAAACCGGTAATGCAATTTAATGTAAACTAACAAGGTTTTCGAGAGAAAAAAACTCAATAAAACTTCAAGTCTATCTTAAAAAATGCGCAGTATTGAATTTAAACTATTTCATTTAAAATACAAAGATCTACGATGATAAAAATTCTGAATATTAAAAAAAAAACTACAACTTCACCAGCCTAAAATAAAATAAACTGGGAAAACATAACATATATTTTGATTGGATTATTGGGTTCCGTAAAACTCAGATACGCCAGTAGCTAGTCTAATCTTTTTACTGTGTTCCATTTAACAAAACAAATATGAATATATGTAAATATTGTTGAAAATTATTTGTTTAAATTTTCCGAAAATTATTTGTTTAAATTGTTCAAATTGTTCGATCAAAATAACTTTTGGTCGGACATTTTGTTCGGGACCTTATAAAAAATTAAATTAAGCCCTAAATATATATATATATATATCCATTGCAAAATTAGCATCTGCTAAGGTTGCATCTCTTTATCGAGCTCGACACTTTCTTACTCCAGATTCTATTCTCTATCTCTATAAATCTCAAATCCGTCCCTGTATGGAATACTGTTGCCACATCTGGGGCGGATCTTCTAATGATGCTCTTTCTCTTTTAGACAAGGTGCAAAAACGAATTGTAAACATAGTTGGACCTGCTCTGGCAGCCAATCTCCAACCTTTGTCACATCGTCGTAATGTTGCTTCTCTTTCTCTTTTCTACAAATACTATAATAGGCACTGCTCTAAAGAGCTAGCGTCCCTTGTGCCATCTACTAAAATTCATTCTCGTGTTACTCGCCATTCAATTAAGTCTCATCCTTTTTCTGTGACTGTTCCTAAGTGCTTCAAAAACTCTTATTCTTCTAGTTTTTTTCCTCGAACATCAGTTCTTTGGAATTCGCTTCCTTCATCTTGCTTTCCTGATTCATATAATTTGCAATCTTTTAAGTCATCAGTCAATCGTTATCTTGCTCTACAGATTTAGTCTTTTCTCTTCCAGTAACTTCCAACTCTTATAGTGGTTGCTTGCAGCCTTGTTGGAAGTGAAGATGTTAAAAAAAAAAAAAATATATATATATATATATATATATATATATATATATATATATATATATATATATATATATATATATATGTATATATATATGTATATATATATATATATGTATATATATATATATATATATATATATATATATATATATATATATATATATATATATATATATATATATATATATATATATATATATATATATATAAAGTTTTATTTCCTCTAAAAACTAAAAAACTGATGTTTAAAATTTTTTATTTTGTTGGCGTATGATTTAAATGTTTTATAAATGAAGTGAAGTAACTGATTTATAATTTATAATCTATTGATTGAAAAAAAGTTAAAAATGTAATTATTAATAATTATTTAATTAATTATGGTATAAAATTTGGGTTCAGACTGTTGTAATTGTTAGTGATGTACCTATAGCATATTTGTGGCCAATATGATGGGAAAAAAATGCTGATACTGATGAATTAACTAATTATTAAAATTTTGAAATTATAAAACCATACAACTTTAAATCGTGTAAATTCTTTCAAGTAATCAGTTTTGCTAAAAAAATACTTGAACCCAAATCAGAGCCAAACCATTATTTAAAAGGTATTAGAAAAACTCAGTTAAAAAATATACATTTTTTAGTTTTTTTTTACTATGAAAAAAAAATAAATAAATAAATACAATTTTAGAGTAACACTTTTTATTTCAATTTTAAAAAGAAGATGGTACTAAGATAAGCAGTTTACTTAGAGTTCTTTATAAATTTATTAGTAATTTAGATATCTAAACAACAATCATATAGAAGTATAGAAGGCTATACTTGAATACATAGATAACAATGATTAAATAAGTTATGTTTAAATATAACAATAGAACAACAACAACAACAAAATTTTCTAAAAACAACATGGTAATAAAAGTAGAAGTACATTCAGATGTTAAGTTAAAGTTTACATCTTAAAAATAAACAAATGTATAAAAATAAACAAGTATGATATAAGAAAATGTATAAGAATAAACAAATGTATAAAAAGGTATAACAATAGAACAACAACAAAAAAAAATTCTAAAAACAACATAGTAATAAAAGTATATTCAGCTGTTAAGTTAATGTTTATAAACATCATTTTATGAATAAACAAATTTGCCTGTAAACAAAGTCAAAATAAAAAATTTCTCAAAAAATTCTAAGTAATGCAAGTTTTAGTTTATTTATTATTTAATTATTATCATAATGCAGGATAAAATTATTAAAATGTCATTGGTTGGAAAATTGGTAAATTAATAAAAAAAAGATGATACCGTTTCTGATTGTGTAAAAAGTAGCTGATTAAGCCAATATTGATTAATCGGTACATCACTAGTAATTGTAATTGTAAAAGTTAAATAAAATAACACATTACAATACAGTAATATTGTATTGTAATAACAGAGATGTAATTAAAATGTTATTGTATTGCTGTGATGAAAAGCAGCTACAATAACTTTTGTATTTTAATTTGTTAATGAAAAAAAATTAACTATTGTGGTGTATTGTATTACTGTTTCAAAGTCCAATAGCTATTTTATTTTAAAGTATTTAGATTTTTTTTCCACGCATTTATTATTATTTGCCTTCTAGAAAATTAAGATAAGCCAAAATGTGGCTTGTTTTTAGCAGTCATTTACATATATAATTTTTTTTTTGTGAAGTGAAGTGAAGCCAGGTAAGCCAAAGAAGTATATATATTATGTATTCTTAATAAATATATCAATGTATACAAAAACCTTCTAAATTCCAAAAACTATTTTTTCAGGAAACGAAAAAAAACGCATAAAATCCAAAATTATTACTTTAATAAATTAAAAAAAAAATCTTTCAGCTCTCTATTCAACGTGTACAGAAAGGTCTGACTTGTAATGTTTTACTATACAATGGTGGAACTGTCTTCAAAGAGCAAATTTTCATCAAAAAGTCGACTATTAAAAAAAAAACGTTTTTGTATACATTGATTCAAATATGAAATTCAGGGGTGCCTGTGGCACCCATTTCTAGCAACCATTTACATATAAAATTTTTATTTATTTTGAGTTTAATAATATAACTGTTTAAAAAATAATTTATTTAAAATTAAGATTAATAATATTCATTTAAAATCATACAAATATATAATTTATTTAATTTATTTATTATAATTTATTATATGTTTATTATAATTTATTATAATTTATTAAATGTTTATAATTGAATAATTATTTATGTGAAGTGGAAATTTTGATTTTTTAAAATTTTGTCTAAATTTAGATAAATATTTGAATGTTTCACTGGATTATGACGTATAAACTAATTGATTAACTACTTAAAGCGTGTGAAATAATTTTTTATTATTATTATAATTAACTGCTAATAAGTAATAAATTACAGAATTATGGAATCAGGAAACCATTTACCTGGATAATTTTATATTGGATTGTCTAATCATGTGAACTACTTTTATTTTGCAATAATCTTTTTTAGATTACTCATTACCTATCAGACTGTACTGTTAAATTTTGTAGGTGTGTAGTTTTTGAAAAATGAGACAGTTTAGTATACCAAATAAATATTCTTCTTGATTTATGTAACAAAATTTTTGTTTAACTTCACTACTAGACCTAAAAGTCCAGTTTCTTTATGGAACACATACAACCACGGACATACAGCCATGGACATACAGCCACGGACATACAGCCATGGGCATACAGCCATAAAATTCTCAGGGAAACTAAAGACAAAGTTATATTAGAGTCGTATTTGAATAATTATTGAAACAACTGGGTAGGTGCCTTGTGTAAAAGCAAATAACTTATTTAAAGAAATGGTAGTAATTGATCATGTATATATGTCTATCCCCAGCATTAAAAGAGGAACAGGTCAGGTCAAACTCATTTTTATAGACCTATTTAAAGTTTACAACTAGGATATGTGATATTCAGTAAATAAAAAAGAAATGGAATCAATAATTATATACTAGTTGTACCCTATTTCAAGGTCACATGACTCAGAGACTAGACTAATAATGAAGTTTGCTTATTTTGACATTACAGTAATTTTTTTTATTACAATAACAATAAATTGTTATTGTATTATAAAGATGAATTGCAATACAATATTTATTGTTATTGTATTACAGTATTACAATACACAGGTACTGTTATTGTTTAAAAAAAATGTTAATACAATAACAATAGTTATTGTTTATGTTGTTTTCATTACAACTACATTAGTCCAAACACTAACTAAAATACAGTAATACAAATTGTTTCTATATTATCAAGTATAATGACAGTACAATGTTATCATTTAAAGATTTTGTTTTTTACTAAAAATTCATGGATATCAAAATCAAAATGTTTTTTAAAAAAAGGTTGATTTAGCACTTTTCATGTTCTTCCCTAAAAAATTTAAGATTTTTCTATTTATAAAGATAAAAGTTTCATGACTGTGAATTAAAATTAATCTAAATTTTATTATTATATTATAAAATATAGTTTTATATAATATAATTTTGTACAATATTATAATTTTTTTTTTATAGAAGCGCATTGACAAGTTTATTGAAACAAGAAATTTTACTGATGCCTTCAATGTTGCTCTTCATGCTGATAACTTATCTGTGGTTGTTTATGTGTGTTCGAAGGTTGATCCAAATGATTTATTTTCATTAGAAGATCCATTTCCTCAAAATTATATACTATCTTTAATTCAACAGCTTTCTGTTGATTTGAACCAAGACACGGAGATCAAAACAAAGTATTCATTATTTTCTTTTTTCATTAGATTTTTTTTATTATTATATTTAATATTTTTATATTTGTACTTTTGTTATACATTTTATCCCTAATTTATATTATTACCAAAATTAAATTTATGTTTAAGAACAAAGTTAATGAAAAACAAATAAATAATAATTAAAAATATATATTTTTATAAAGGTATTTAGAAGAATCTATAATGGCACTAAATCCTTCTGATGATGTTACTAAAGATCACATGCCAGGTGTACTTCTTGGATTAAACGGAATGCTCAATGAAACTATTGATTTTCTTCTTTCTAATGATCCTGCTAATAGGCAAATAAAACCTCTCAAGATGTTGCTAATGGCATCTAAATCTTTACTTGTGGGTGAATAGAATTTAGGAAGTATGGATTTTAGCCTTTTTAACACATAGGCTAAATGTGGAGGTACCAGCTATAAAGTTAGATGTGATATGTCTACTTGAGGCGTTTGTAAAAGCTAAGTAATGAGCACTAAGTGATCTGTTATGTCATCGTATTCATAATAAAGTGTTTTACATTGTTTTGTGAAATGCTGAGACGATACATTTTGTTAATCAGTGTGATAGTCAAGTAGGGAAAGTAAGTAGTAGGGAAAAAGATGAGAAGAGGAGAATGATGAGAAGACCTTGACAAGAAGAAAATCATGACGAGAAGAAATTAAAATAAAAATGTTATCTTTTATTTTTTGTTTTGTTTACTGTTTTTTTGGGTTCTTTCATACATATATGTTACACAAAGTTTTTAGGCTTTTTTATCTTTCTATTTTGCAGTTTACTAAGTTCCAGTGTTTTTTATTACAATCTAAAAGCAGTTGACTTTCTTATTCTGCTGTAGATAAAGTTGCTGGCATATTTTTTATTCATAATTTTATTTTTAGTATTAAATCTTTATTAACAGTTTTTTCATTCATTTTGTTTGAATTGTTCATTCAATTTGTGTTTACTCAAATCTTTTAAATTAAAATGTTTTCTTAAGAAATATAGTTTTTTTTTTTTTGTTTTCATAATTTGTTTTTGAAGGAAGTTTATATTGTTATGTTTAAGTAAATGATTCATAAGACATAAAATTATTATAAGTAAGATTTATTAATAAAGATTTTTTAGTTTAAAAATCTAAAAACAGAATAACCTAATACATATAAAACAGAAAAATAAAATACATCTAAAACACTTTACTGAGTCCACTATATAGTTTAGTTTAAATTTTTTTAAATACAAATTCATTCTCTTGCAAGTTGAGATTTACTATAAGGAAAAAAAGATAGCTGTCAACAGGTAGTTGGCATAAGATTTTTTGGGGGGGTTATATATATATATATGTGTATATATATATATATATATATATATATATATATATATATATATATATATATATATATATATATATATATATATATATATATATATTATATATATATATATATATATATATATATATATATATATATATATATATATATATATATATATATATGTATATATATTGATGTTTTTAGTAATCCATGTAGACATAGGTGTACTGCCTAAGAATAATTAAGTGATTATAAATTTTTTAAATTATTTAAAAATATTTACTTATACACAAAACTTTATTAAAAAATCATTTAAAAGTATTTAGAATTCAAGTTATTATTATTAATAATTACGTTAGTAGTTAATAATATTAACAATAACAGTGTTTTAATAAAACTTTATTATTAGATTTAAAGAGACAGTTTCAGTTGTAAAATGAGAAATGCACATTTGGATCTCTCACGATTTGTCAGCACTTTTTTTTTAATCTTATTTATGTACATCACATCAGTATCTTTGACATTTTATAACAAATGGATGACTAAGGTAAATTTTTTGTTGTTGTGTTTGTCTGAAAAACTGTCTGGGTTAAAGCATTTTAAAACTTAAAGAATGCAAAATATAATAAGCATACTTAAGTGCAATCCAGATAAAAGTTTTTAGACAAAGTAATTAAATCTGCTATGTTTGTAACTCATGTCCTTAGAGATCTAAACACATAGTTATTCTAGATCATTACTAATAATTGCAAATTTGGTGCTGATAACACACTTAACAATCACAATTTGCATGGGTGATTATGTAGTTATCAACCAATATAAAAATATCTTATATCCTTTACATATATTAAAATCCTAATTCAATCATTGTTATTATAGAGTATAAGATTACTTGCTAAACATTCACAATAAAAACTTGTAATGAAAAACCACATGCCTAGATAAACGATTGCTGCATGTTTTAACATGCCCAAGAGAAGCTCTTATAAAATGAACATAGTGAGCCATTCAAGCAGCTCCTCTAAACATGGTGAGCCATGCAAGCAGCATGGCAAGCCATGTTTAGAGCCTCTAAACAGCTTTTTACAAGAGTTTTCAGTTTATGCTATCTGTTTATCTGTTAGAAAAATTGTTCTGTTAACTTTAACAATACAAGCATATGCTTGTAAAGTTAATGTTACAAGAATATAAAAATAAGCATTGTTTATTGTGACCTGAAAAACATTTTTTACTAAAACTGTGCTTTTAAAAAAGCATTGCAGTTTATTATGCAATTATTGGTTTATTTTAAAAATGGCTTTTTTTTAATATTAGTTACAATGAAAATGGTTTTCTTTTATAAACAACTTCACAAACTTGAACTTTGTCTTTTTTATTCTATATATTTTGCAGAAGAATTTTTTAATTTTTTTTTAATCATTATCTTAAAAAAGAAAGAAAAAAAATATATACCTTAGCCATAGTAAACCACTTTCGGGGAGTGAGGGCAACACCATAGTTTCTCTCTTTATATAAATATATGTATATATATATATATATATATATATATATATATATATATATATATATATATATATATATATATATATATATATATATATATATATATATATATATATATATATATATATATATATAAAGGGAGAAACTATGGCGTTGCTTGTATTAGTTTAGTTTTAAAAATTTAAAAACTAAAAGTATTTCCATTTGCTGCACTTTTATTGAGCTACTAAGAAATACTGCACTTGAAACCTTTGTGTATTTATAGATTATGTTATATATGTAAAAAAAAAAAAACTATTGAAAGTTTTAAATTTTTTCTGCATGAAGCGTATTTATTGAATTATTAATTAACAAATCATTTATATCTGTTTTTTGCATTAAAATTAACATTCCGTCCTGGATATAAGGGTCAGTATTTTTAACTTCTGGAGCAGTGAGTTATTTTACCAGATACCTTGATTAGTATCTACGTTTTTCTATTGTTGCTCTGTTTTATTATCAATATGGAAATTAGTTATTGTATTAGCTTTCATAGAGACAAATAGACAATGACTAGAGTCATTGTCTATAGGCTTCTCATAAAATGTAAAAAAAAACTATATTAGTCTCTAATGAGATTTTTTGTCATTTATTAATAGTTTTTTCAGTTATTAATTTTATTGTCTCTACCGCTAATATATTTTGGTACCAAAGTACAGCAGCAAAGTGGTGGAAAGTTATATTAAATAATAGATATGTTCCGTTATGTCCCGTTCGTTATTTATTTTTTAAATTTTATTTCTTCAGTTTTTTAAAATTGAAAGATCAGAAAAGTTGCCATGTTTTGCCACATACTACACATATTTTTTTAACAAATGTAATTTCACTATTGATTTGCACTATCAAATACAGGAAATTCATGTGAATACAAATAGTAAAAAAAAAAAAAAAAATTGGTGTTTGACTTAAATAATAATTTCTTGGCATTAAACTTGACAAAAGTACACGAGAAAGATGTAAGTTAGCAAAATTTAATTTTTCAATCATTTTTTCTTTAAAAAGTTTCATTAAGATTTGTAGACAAATTATTCTTTTGTGTAGTCTTCTTTGTTGTCATTTGATTAAAATTTTTGTCTTTCAGGTGTTTGACTAAATAATGACTGTTTGATTGAATACCATCATGCCAGTAAAAATCTAGAATCAATTGTACAGTTGAAGTATATAATGCTATATATATTCAATGCCATATTATTTGTAATGCCATATTTGGCTAGGTTTTTTTTGTGGATCAGGGTATCAAATTTAACTGAACATAATTTTTTACAACTTAAACTTGCTTAAAAATTTTTAAAAGTATTTTAAAGTAGGCAAGGTCTTTAAAAGTCAATTCTACACCACAAAATAATTAAACACATCTAGCACATATTGCACAGTTCAATATAAACATGTAGTACAGTACATATTATGAGATGTATAAGGGGTGTTACAACTATTTTTTAATGCTATAGAAATTTTGAATCTTAATTTAAATAAAAAATATTTTGGGTCTGGAGGAACATTTATAGCAAAATTTTTTATAATTATTTAATTTTAAAAATTAAAATAGTTATAAACAATTATTTTAATTTTTAAAATTAAATTTTAATTATTTAATTTTTTTTTTTTTCGGTTTGTCAAAAAATACTTTTATAACATTTTTGGAATTTGTTTAGAAGTTTCATTTTCCATTGACTGTTAGTATGATACATTTTGTTGTTGTATTTATTATTGCATCTATAATACGCAAAGTGTATGAAGCTCATTACAAGCAAAAGCGAGTTGTTTTGGATTGGAGTACTTATATAAAGAAATGTTTTCCTACAGGTTTAATTATTTAAATAAAAAATTTAATTAAAAAAAAAAAGTTTTAATTTAAAAAATTTAAAAACTTTGTTATTGTTAATAATTAAGTATTTTACTTTATTGTTATATTATTAATTTGTTAATTTAAAATTAAATTGTATTTCAAAATATATAAATTTTAAAGTTTAGAAAATTATAAATAGTAATTGAAAATTAGGAAATGAGTGTTCAAAACAAAAAAAATTTTTAGGACCTTGTTTATTAAATGTTAAGCTTAAAAAATTATTATGAAAGTAATAAATAAATTTATCCGTTTTATTGAGTTTAGCTGTTAGTGGATCATTAGACATTGGTTTGTCAAACTGGAGCATCATGTTGAGCACTGTTTCTTTGTGAGGAATTTTACTCTTTTACATATATTCCACACATATATACAAAAATTTATATGTTAAAAAAAGTTTTTTAATAAATATTTTTACAATCTTAATTAGGTATACTATGGCTAAATCCAGTACTATTATATTCATTGTTGGTTTTTCACTTTTGTTCGGTTTAGAAAAGTTGGTAATAGTTGTTATCTTTTTAGTCTATATTTTTTTAATTTATGTTTTTAAAATTTATATTATTTTTTATGTAAGAACTTATTTTTTTATAAGCATTTTTGTGTATGAAATTAAAAATATTTTTTTAAAGTTTACTTTACTGAGACTACTAAGTTTGGTATATTTCTAAAATTTAATAAAATATTTTAAAAACTTAGGTTATTCTTAAATCTGTAACATCTTAATCAAGTAATCATTTGAAATAACAGCAAGTTGTTAAAAAAAATACTTATACAAAAATATACTTATTGTAAAATGGGTTATAAAAGGTAAGTTAATTATATATATCAAACTTTCATTGTAATAATTTTATGTACTAACAAATAAAAAATTTAATAAAATCATTAATAAAAACTAGCTACCAAAATAGTGGAGAGCAAAATCAAAATATTTTTATTTTTGATCTTTTAAGAGAAAAGACAAAGTGAGAATAACTAAAAGTCAACTAAAAAGTGTGAACAACTAAGTCAACTGAATTTGCTAGATAAATAAGTAATAATAACCAGAAACTTAAGTTAATACTTAAATAAACTCTTTTAAGTCTTTTATTAAAAACAACATCAAAATTACATTTATACTTCGAATTCAATTACAAAATTGTATACTTTAAATTCTACAACAAAGTTATATACATACTTTTATAGCAAAAATATAAACAAACTTGAAATTCAAATATAATAGAGCTTTTAAAAAATTACATAACTTTAAAGAAAAAATAAAAAAGTAAAAATAAAAAACTTAATTTTGAAAAAAAAAATTATAAACCATTTAAGAGATATTGGTACTGTTTGTTCATTGTTGAAAGTCAAAGAGAAAGTTCATGATTTTTAAGAACCTGCTTAGTTCATAAAAAAGGTCTGTTTTACTTCATATGCTTAGTTCAGAGAAAGGTCTATTTTACAGAAAACAGTAACATGGCAGGGAACATTGAACGTTTATTGTAAAAATGTAATAAGTTTAGATAAAGTTGTAACTTACTAAAGGCATTAAACATTGAATGTATGTTTAATATTATGATTTATTTTTGTATACTATAGATACAGTTTACACTAAAAAGTACAATAGATGCAGTATGTATTACACAGTACAGCTTTTATATTATAGATACAGTATGAGTTACACAGTACAGCTTGTATAGTAGGTTCAATTTTAAAAATTGCAAAACCCAAACACCATAAATTTTACTTTTTTTAAACTCTGCTTTTTTAGTTATGAAGGTTTCAAAATTTTCTATTTTAATTTTGTTGTTGTTTTTTACTCAAATCAACTTCAACTTAGTAAATAATTATTCAAAATGATGTCATAATATAAAATTTATAAATTTGTTATAGATGTTTAGTTATAGTTATTATGGTGTTTGCCTTATGTTGTTATAGATGCTAATTTTAGGTTAGTACATATATGTGGTAAGCATATTTTAGTTATGTGTTAAGTATATATGTTGTTATTTGTTTTTTGTTTTTTGTTATGTGTTAAGTGTATATGTTGTTATGCATATATGTTTATATGTTTATATGTGTATATGTGTGTATGTGTTATGTATATATGTTTATATGTTTATATGTGTATATGTGTTAAGTATATATGTTTTTTTGTTATGTGTTTAGTATATATGTTGTTATTTATTATTTGTTTATTTGCCTTATGTTGTTATAGATGCTAATTTTAGGTTAGTACTGATATGTGGTAAGCATATTATAGTTATGTGGAAAGTATATATGTTGTTATTTGTTTTAAGTATATATGTTGTTATATGTATTAAGTATATACGTTATTCTATGTGTTAAGTATATATGTTGTTATATATTTTAAGTGTAATTTTATTATATGTGTTAAGTATATATGTTGTTATATGCGTTAAGTATGTATGTTGTTATATGTTTTTAGTATATAGGTTGTTATATATGTTAAATTTATATATTGTTATATGTATTAAGTATATGTTATGTATAGATTAAAGACAGTATTAAAAATGTAAAGAAGTAAAACAATGCATAGACATTATGTATCATTATCATCATAGGTTGACATAATGTATTATTATCATCATAGGTTGACATTATGTATCATTATCATCATAGGTTGAGGACAGATTTCTTTATTAAAAAGTTAAAGAAGTTAATTAATGCATAGACATCATAGACAGCTTTTGCAAGGTTATGCATGGTGACATGCTATGCTTTTTTTATTCCAATGTTTTTTCAAACTAATTCTAAATCTACTTCTGTATTTTCTTAAAGAGAAACCTTATAAACAAAATGTAAAATAAATTAAAATTATGGAACTCCTTAACTAAATTTGTTTTCAATTTTCTTTAACACATTGATTTTTTTAAAATTATATCTTGTCAATGAGTAAATCCTTCTTTTCTGTAAAACATGTAAAAGATACATTTTATAGATTGAAAAGTAAATAATTAAAAAGAAATATAAATAAAAATATTTTAAATTAATGCTTTTAGTTATTATACATATAAATGTGACATTTAAATTCATAGGATCGATATCTTTGTGCTGCTGTCGTTCTTATTTTCATTGGGCTGTGTCTTTTTACTTTAGAAGATCAACAGTTTAGTTTTTATGGTTTCTGCATGGTGAGACTTTTGATGTATTCTGAAAATGTTTGAATATCATTAAGTAAATTTACTTTTTAACGATGCTCATTTAATTGTTTTGTATACTTTTATTTAACAACTAATGATTTTGTTTCTCACACTACATGAAGTCTATATGTTCAGAAAAAAGGAATTTATATTTATATAATATATATATATATATTACTTGAATTTATTACATGTTTAAGGGTGTTGCTGCATCACTTATGGGTGGTGTTCGTTGGACAACCTCAGAATTGATTATGCAAAAAAAAAGTTTAGGTACACTTTTTTTTAACATCTAAATAAATTAATAATCAAAGTTTTATGTATTTTTAATTTTTGAATTTAGGCTTGCATAACCCATTTGATGCTATCTACCACATTCAGCCAGTAATGGCTATTTCTATGGTGTTTCTTGCTTTTTCTATGGAAGGTTTGTTTTTATTAAAAATACTCAAGTAATTAAAATATTGTTAATAGTTTATTATTAAAGTATTAATTAAAATATAATAAAATATAATATAATTATTTAAATATAAAGTAAAATAAGTTAATTAAAGTACTTTTTATAATTTCTTGAAACATATATAATTGATATCTACATTGTTTTTCTATTTAACTGCAGGGCCACAACTTGCTACTTCAGAATTATTCTTTCGTGCTTCCTCTCTAAAAGTTGCATTATCATCATTTTTAGTGATTTTAGTGGGTGCCACTCTCGCATTTCTTCTTATTGTGTCAGAATATTTAATTGTTTCTAATATGTCCAGTATAACTCTATCAATTGCTTCTATTTTTAAGGTAATGTGTTCATAAAATCTTATGTTATTATGATTTATTTTCAAAAGCACTTTTTTAGTGTTAAAACTTTTAGTTTTTTTTTTTTAATATTCACTCATTTCTTAAACAATATCTATTAAGAAATTATGCAATTATGTAAATTATTATAATGAAGTGATACAATCATATAAAGTTTTATAATATGTAAAATTTCAAAACACGGCACAAATAATTTTTTAAGTTATAAGTTACTTTTATGATTTTGTTATAATTCCAAAATATATTATAATATAATTTATTCTAATAACGTCAGAAAAATTGTTAATGATTATTTAAAGTTTTTAATTAAAATATTTTTTTTTTAATAATTTTTTAAAATATTATAATTTAATACAAAATTACTTGCAATTTTTAACATATTGTAACTAAGGATAAATCTATAACATAATGTAACTAAGGATAAATCTATAAAAAACAAATTTAATTACAAAACTATATACATACCTCAAACTCTATAACAAAATTATATACATACAGTTGAATGTAATTTGAATCCTTTAGGGAGGATTCAAATTAATTCGAATAACGAGAGTTTATCTTTACTTCAAATTCAATAACAAAATTGTATACATTTTTTGCAAGTATTTTAGAATAACATAATTTGTGATATATTGAATTTTTGTTTCATGCAAAATCGTTATTTTTGTTTCTTGTAGGCATAGCAACATTTCTAATATCAGAAAATATCTCAATATTTGACATCATTGCATAGTGTTGTACTGGTTTGTGCTATCTGTTGATAATTATTAGCAGCAGTAAAAAATGCTGATATGTTGTTATGAAAATTACTGGTGATTGTTCATTTTTTTGAAAACCTGTTCATGATTTCATTTTAAAGACCTGCTCATGTTTTTTTTTTTAAAGACCTGCTCATGTTTTTCATTTTGAAGACCTGCTCATGTTTTTATTTTGAAGACCTGCTTATGTTTTCATTTTGAAGACCTGCTCATGTTTTCATTTTGAAGACCTGCTCATGTTTTTATTTTGAAGACCTGCTTATGTTTTCATTTTGAAGACCTGCTCATGTTTTCATTTTGAAGACCTGCTCATGTTTTTATTTTGAAGACCTGCTTATGTTTTCATTTTGAAGACCTGCTCATGTTTTTATTTTGAAAACCTGCTCATGTTTTCATTTTGAAGACCTGCTCATATTTTTATTTTGCAACTGACTTTTATTTAAAAATAAGATGTTAATTTCACACATTCTTTTGTTTTTTATTAAGTTCTTTCTCAAATGCTCCTGTTTTTTATTCATGTTGACTAAATAATTTATATAAATAATAGAATGTTTATATTAAAAAAAAGATTTATAAAGATATATTAAAACAAAAAAATATAATATAAAAAAAGCAGTTGAGTAAAAGCATTTTATTAAGATGCAAAAAAAAAAAAAAACATTTTTTTGATTTTTGATTTATTCTATTGATAAACCATTTGAAAAAAATTGGACTAAACCTAATAAAATTTTAATATGATTATGCTATTTAATAAAAATTTAGTCGTTACTTATACAAATTATTGTTTTTTACAGTTTTGAAATTTTTTTTTCTAAATATAGACACAACATTACTTTGAATAAAAAAAAAAGTAATATATAAACGAAGGGATAATTTAATGATTTATACACCATATTGTTTAGAATCAACATTTGTTGAAATAATTTTTTCTAAAAAATCTGATACTATTGTTGGTGGCATTTATAAACACCCTTGCATATATATAAACGATTTTACAATTATCATGTCTGTCCTTCAAAAATAAATCGGTTTTCTTACTAGGTAATTATAATGTTGATCTGATACAATCAAATAATAACACTGCAACGCCTGGTTTTTTAAATTTGCTTTCTTTTTATAATATTCGTCCTTTGATCACTTTGCCAACCAGAATTACTAACCATTCTGCTACAATCATTGACAATATTTTTTCTAATTTAATAACTAATGAAATTATTTCAGGAAATTTGACAACTTCAGTTTCTGATCACTTACCTCAATTTTGAATTTGTCCTAATTTTAATAAGTTAAAATTTTAATAATCTTATAGAGAACAGTAATGTTTCCAAACATTTATTTCTGAAACAACCTTGATTTTGAATTGCTACGCCCTACATAAAAAAGTTAGTATTAAGAACTTCAAGCGTCGATTTAAACCTTGGATTGCAGATGGAATCTTAAAATCTATTCAAATATACAATCTTTTAAAAAAAGATCAAAAGATATTAGGAACATAAACACATTTAAAACTACTTTCAAACAATATAAATACATGATAATTACCTTAATTAAGCTCAGTTAAAAAATGCATTTAAAAAAATACTTTACAAAAAATGTAAGAAATCTTCACAAAATTTGGAATGGAATTAATAATTTAATAAATGTCAAAAACTCTAATCACTATTCTCCCAACTGTTTACAAGATAATGAAACATATATAACTGAACCAAATTTTATCTCTGGAAAACTTTTTTAAAAAACATCGCACAAAAACTTAAATCCAATATTCATTCGTCTTACATAAACTATACAAAATATCTTAAGTATCCAAATTTACATAGTCTACTCCTATCTTCAGCAAATATTCATAACGTTACATCTTTTATATCTACTTTGAAGCCGAGAAAATCAACAGATCCAAATAGCATTCCCACAACCATTCTTATCAATTTTAACAATGATTTTCAAATATTCTAAACTATTTAATTTATCATTCATAAATGGAACTTTTTCAAATATTTTAAAATTATTTTGTGTTATTCCAATATTTAAAAATGGCTCTAAACTTTTATGTACTTACTACAGACCTTTTTCTCTTTTATCTAACATTATTAAACTTCTTGAAAAACTTATGTATTCTAGAGTGTACTCTTTTCTTAACTCTTTTAACTGTTTAAATGAATTTCAATTTGGTTATTGTTCAAAACATTCTACCTGTTGTGCATTGATAAGTATAACTGAAAAAATCAGGAAAGCTCTCGACAGTAATTTTATAGATTTACAAAAAGCTTTTAATACTGTTAATCATAACATTTTGATTTCTAAATTAGAACACTATGGTATTCGTGGTGTTGTAAGTGACTGGTTTCCATCTTATCTTACAGATCGGAATTTGTATTAATGGTTTAATAATGTATTAATAGTTCTACTAATAAATCTGTTGTGTGCGGTGTTCCTCAAGGTTATGTTCTTGGTCCTCTTTTGTTCTTAATTTATATTAATGACATAAACAACTCTATTCGCTTCTTGTCAATTCATCTTTTTGCTGATGACACAAACCTATTGCATATTTACAAATTGTATAATTCTCTATGTAAAAACATAAATTCGAATCTAAAAGGTATTGTTCACTGGTTAAATGCTAACTTAATGTCTTAATGAAAAAAAAACTGAATTGATCTTTTTTTAATCTTCTAGAAAAAAAACACCATCTAAACAAAAATTTTGAAATCCAAATCCAAATTAATAATAAACAGTTATATATCCTACAAAATTTATCAAATATCTTGGTGTTTTGATTGACTGCAACCTCTCGTGGAATTTTCATATTAGTGAGCTACACTGTATGCATAGTGAATAAGTTCAAAAAACTACAACTTCAAACACCTTTATATTTTCTTAATCTTACACAAAACCAATTTTAAAAAATTCTGAAAACAATTTTGTTCTAATATATTGATATAATTTTCACTTAATTTTTAAAATATACTCTTATTTTTTTAAATTATGATTACTACAACTATTATCATTAAATTTTTTATTATTATCATCAAAGTATGGTTTTTTAAAACTTTACTTGTTTATGTATGTTCTATATGTATATTTTAATTATTAATCATATTATATTTAAAAAATTGGTGTCACTCCTTTGATTTTTTTTAATAGTTATTTTTTCAAACTAGTGTTATTTTTTTAAACCAGTGTCACTCCTTTGACTTTTTTTAACAGCTATTTTTTATAAAGGAAATTTGTGTACTTACTATTGCTGCTGAGTTTGGTGGCGATAAGTGGACCATGTTTAATTTTATTGGATTAGTCATTTGTATGTGTGGTATAAGTCTTCATATTGTATCCAAATTGTTAAAAGGTAAACGGTTTTCCTTTTAAAAGTTTTAAAGTTTTTTTTCTTTTTAAATTTCTTTAATAAATTGTTAAAAAGTAAATGATTTCTTTTTATATAAGTCGAAAGTTTTGAACATTTTTTAGTCCTGTAGAATTTTAGCCTAAATATTTTGTTAAATAATCCTGTAGAATTTTTGCTCAAGTAGGGTCAGATATCAACAAATATTATTATAAAAACATTTTATGCATTATTGCAAATTTTTTCTTAAGTGAAGTAACTACTGTGAATTAATTTCGCAGTGGTTACTGGGGTAACTATCCAACATAATCTTTTTTTTTTTTCCTAGAGCCATTCAATTATTTTTTTTTTAATAAAGTAGCTCACTCCCAACAAGACTACAGTCGACCACTAATAAAGCAGTGCCGGAAATTTAGGGTCCCCCAAAAAATTTATAGGCCTTTTTTTTTTTTTTTAGTTATTTTTAGTCTCTGGTCCATAGAAAGGCCTCCAAAAACAAAAATAGCCCCGGGCCCCAAGAAGTCTTAATCCGCCACTGTAATTAAGTTGAAAATTAAAACTAAATAAATAAGATTGTTATAGAACAATGTTTGTAATTTTGTAAAACAAGATAGAAATTCAAAACACCAATATTCAAAGAAAAAACTAAATAAATAAAAGTTTTTTGAGCATAAAGGAGCGTTTTCAATAAAACTTTGCTGAGTTTGGTGGCGTTATTTTATTTCCAACTAGTTGTTATTTTATTAAAAATGTGACATACAAAAGTAGCAACAGTGTTGCAACTGTTTTTTTTAATTTGATTTTTCTGTGAAAAATAGTAAACGTGTTGTGTTGCAATTGTTTTTTGTAAGTATTGCAATTATTTTTTTATCATACTATTGTGTATTCTATTGTGTATAAGTTTGATTATCTAGAAAGTTCAGTTTAATGTAAATCTCCTGAAAATGCAGATTAATTTAAAATATTTTTTAGCTTTTTTTTCAATTTTTTTTCAATTTTTACATTGTTTTAAATTTTTAGATCCAGCATATTCTGTGGTAAAAAGTGATGAAAGTGCGATAGCTTTAACTTCCCTTATAACAGAAGCTCAATCTGAAGATGAGGAAACTTTTAATTAAATTTTCGTATTTAATTTATAAACTATTTTAGATGTTTTTTAAACATATTTTATAATACAAATTATTTATAATAATTTATCTACATACAATAACTTAAAATAGCATTTTATAACTATACTACGAATATGATTATAAATTTCTGAAACTTAGATTCTTCAAAATTTGGATGGAAAAGTATTTTATTATTAAAATTATTATAATTATTTTTTTATGCTTTTATAATTATAAAATTATTTAAACTTATATTTAATATCACAGAAATATTACTTTATTTTTTGTTTTGAAATTTCTAGTAATATAAATGTTATTTTTTTATTTTTATGGCGTTTGAATTATGTATTTTTGTATTTATGATATAGAAATATTGTAAATTTAAAAACAGAAAGAAATATATTTAGCCGATAATTTTGAACAATTTTTCTTTAATAGAGTTTTTTTTTTTTTGATTATACTTTTTTAATATTTAAATATAATTTTTTTTTTGTGCAACATTTTTAAGTTTAAACTTAAAAAATTATGCATTTTTATGTTCAAGCATGCTACATTTATTAATCTAAAAATAAATTTAATTATAATGAAATAATAATAATTAAACAATGTGCTTATAACACAAACTAAGTAATTATATTAATATTGATACTCGTTAGATTTAATTTAAAAGTTATATATTTCATATATTAACATATGAAACTTTTATTACTTAAAAACATTTGTAACTATATCATATTTTTTATATTTGCACAAATAATATGTTAAAATATAGTGTGTATAGTCAAGGCCGGCGCGATAGGGGGCGTGGGAGGGGGGTGTCACACCCCCCTATCAGTGATTTTCAGTCGGCAAATTAGACCCTTAGTCGGCAAATTATAAATATTATTGGTGAAATTGCACGAGCTTGCAACGGTATATTTTCAAATCGTACAACGGTTCATGATGGCGTTAAGTGTATTTGATATTATTCATGTTGGTCACATTTTCTAATTAGACTTTTACGCTGGTTCTAGCAAAAATTTGGTAGGTCGGGTGAAGTCTGTTCTAATCTATGTGCAGTATTTTTATTGAAATCAGAAAAAAAAAAAAAATCTTAAACATTTAGTAAAATTAATAAATATTTAATAAAAATAACATTTACGTACTACTACAATTTTATCAAAAATATTTATATTAAAAACAATTTTTTTGCATTATTTTGCATCATTCTTTTTTTTTTTTAGCAATAATAAAAATGAATGGGCTCCAGAATGCCAACCCAGAAATCTATGAGAGTGTTGGCGATAGAATTGTCACTGATGAAGAAAAAAATGAAGAAGTTTATGATTGTTTTGATGCTAGAGAAATTTTTGATATCTTTTATTTTTTACATTTTGTTCGAATAAATTTAGATACGTTTTATATGTTGAATCATAAAATTATATATTACTGTCGTCTTCAAAATTGTTGTTTTTTGTTTTTACATCTTCTGTTTTATCTGTTGATTTAATGTGATTAATTGATTGAAAAATCTTTAACTTTTTTACATTTAATCCGTTATATCAACGATCCTGAACATCCTTTGACATTAGAGCAACTAAACGTGGTGGAAGAAAAAAATATACAAATAGACGACACGCAAAACTCACTACAGGTCTATTTTACCCCTACCATTCCGCATTGTAGTATGGCAACATTAATTGGGCTTTCCATACGTGTTCTTTTACTTCGTTCGTTACCTTCGAGATTTAAGGTATTTATATATATATAAATATATATATATATTTTATATTAATATATTATAATAATATATTTTTATATTAATAACAATATCTATAGTTATCAAACTAGTATTTATAGCTATCAAAATAATATTTATAGCTATCAAAATAGTATTTATAGCTATCATAATATTATTTATAGCTATCAAAATAGTATTTATAGCTATCAAAATAATATTTATAGCTATCAAAATAATATTTATAGCTATCAAATTAATATTTATAGCTATCAAAATAATATTTATAGCTATCAAAATAGTATTTATAGCTATCAAAATAATATTTATAGCTATCAAAATAATATTTATAGCTATCAAATTAATATTTATAGCTATCAAAATAGTATTTATAGCTATCCAAATAATATTTATAGCTATCAAATTAATATTTATAGATATCAAATTAATATTTATAGTTATCAAAATAGCATTTATAGCTATCAAAATAATATTTATAGCTATCAAATTAATATTTATAGCTATCAAAATAATATTTATAGCTATCAAAATAGTATTTATAGCTATCAAAATAACGAGTACAAGTGTTTAAATTTCTGTTTAGATAAATAAGTTAATGATTAATTTATATTATGTTTTTATACTTTTATAACCTTATTGTTATGAATCTCACTAGAGAAATGCGATAAGACAAAATTTTTATTTTCTTGTTTTATATTGATGTATCTGTTCTGATGATGTTCTATTCTGTTGGTCTCGAGACTTTGTCCCATTTAGATTAATAATATATGTCCCAGCTTTGCGAAATTTATGATATTTTTTCATGAAAATTATTTATTGCAGGTTGACGTTATGATTTCGCCAGGAACCCATGTTTCAGAGACAGCTGGTGAGCCTAAATTTAATTAATTTGTTAGGAGAAAAATTGTGTAAAATTGTGTAAAATTTCATTTTATTTCTTCTTTTGTTATTTAAAAAATACTTTAGTCATCAAATCATTTTATTAGTTTCGAATATCATATTTTAATCATAGAAAATTGTTTGTGTGATTTTATGTGTGCTTTTTATTATCATAGCGAAATTATTTTATTATCTATTTTTTTTTTTTTTTACAGTGAACAAACAGCTAGCTGATAAAGAAAGAGTTGCAGCTGCCCTCGAAAACATTCACTTGTTAAATGTTATTAATCAATGTCTTAAAATGTGCTGAAGCCCTTGAAATTTAATTTTTTAAATCAATCATTGTATAAAGAAATTGTGACCTTATTGTGGAATGTGTGACCATTTGATAGGAAAACTTGTTGTGCGACCATATTATTCTTTTATTCGAGACGTTTAGTACAAAATTTTCACAACCCTTAACGTTCATTCGAACTATTATTTAATAATGCTTTATAAATTCAAACTTTATATAATTTTAAGTAATTTTTTTTCTTATATATCAATACTAAATAATAGCTAAAGTAAAATTGAAAAAAAAACTCTTTTCGCTTCGGTGTATATTTTTTACTATTTTTTTTTTTTTAATCTTTTAATTCAACAATTTTATCCAATTTAGCAATTTATCAAAATAGCTCGATCAAAATAGTCGAAAAAATAGTCGTAGGTTTGCAATAACTTGCATAGAACTGAAAATTATTAAATTTTATTGAAAAGTTATTAAAAATAGAATGTAAAAAGTCCACACCGATTCCACATCTGCAAAAAAAGTACGGATGTAGAATTTTCTGTGGATCGCCTATAAAGTATGTCACGCAATTTTTGATCGTTTTTCACCTCTCTTTTCCTCTCGTCACAACATCGTTACACTTTAGCAACAAGTCGTCGCAAAATCACTTCCTCCTTTCCCTCCTTCATCCCCCATATAGCATGACGTAATTCATACCCCTAGTGTATTTTACTAACTACAAAAAAAGTTTCTGAGGCATTTCTTTGATTTTGGATTAAAACAACAAAATGTTGCACAGTTTTAAAGAGTTTTATTTTTTTAGCTGTTCTAAAATAAATTACATTTAATTAAAACTAGGTTTTTATAAATGTGATATGTTAAAAAAAGCAATTGAATAGTATTAATTTAGTATAATTTTTATTTACTAATTTTTTTAAATATAATTTCTTTTAAAGCCATTTTTATGACCCCTGTTATGAACAGATGAGAAGTAAACCTGCAAAACCAGATAAGTCAACTCTGAAAAAATTACGGGAAAATGAGAAAAATAAAAAACATTTTTTTAATGATTCTGCAGAAATCAACGATTTCATCATGCTTTATCCTGTCTGATTATGCACGTCTGATCTATTTGAAGGCGCGTAGAACATATCCACAATGCTTGGGGCACTAAATGCACGTAAAATGTTAGGAGTGGAATTGTCTGGTTTTGCATGATCATTACTTAAATATTCTTTTGCACGATTTTTCAAACTAAATTTTCTACTAAGTTATAGGCGCTAAAAGTTTCCTCCCGTTAAACTAAGTTATGCGCGTTCAGTTTGTCTTAAAGATTTTTTTTCTGGCTTTTACAGTTTATACGTTTGGTTTTTTTTAAATATTTCTCATAAAGATTTGTACTATTCAAAACTTTTTTTAAAATGTCGCAATTATGTTTTTTTTGTAGTAAACTTTTAACAGCAAGTAAAACAGGTGTTAATTGGGGAATAAAAATTTAATTGATTCTAGTGTTGATAGAAATAGTATTTCTATCAATACTATTCCGAGTAACTTTCCGAGTATACTCGGAAGAGTACTTTTATAAAATTTATAAGACAGCAACACATTGATCAAGTCAGTACATCCAAATTTAGTTCACCTCGTACCAGACCTCGCGTATTTGAATTTAGTTTTTATTTCAAAAAATATTGTTTATTTTGCGACGATGAAACAAAAGAAGAGGCTGAAAAACGATGAAGCGATTGATTTTGCGACAATGAAGAGACTGAAAAAAAAAAGCGCAAAATGTTAGGCGTAAAATTTATAAAGTTGTTACCCTTGAATTTAAAGAATTGATTTTTAAAGTTGGATGAAGTCGGTCTGATGACGTAGCCAAAAAATGTTACTGCACGCATTTAGTATCAATATGATTTAGTTGCTGCCGAGGCTAGATACCCTGAGACCAACTACTGGAGGTAAAGTCGGTCGTCCTGCAGATAAATCTACAAATGACTTGATAGAAAAAATATTTAGATACTATGAAATTAATGAAAAAATATTTAGATACTATGAAAATAGTTTGTCAATTTTTATTGGAAGTGTTAAAGATACGATTGAAATCAAAATATGGTGATAAAATTATCATCACTGAAAAACTGGACAGATTAACTTTGATTTGTTTTCTTGACATTTATTGCGATATTCTTAACCAAGCTTGGTATTAGAAAAAAAATCAAGATAAATGAGGAAGAACGACTCAATCATTTGAAAGGACATCCAATCATTAGTCTTTGATAATACCATTTATCCCTCGCCTAGTCGAATGTTTGAAGATATTACCAACGATATTCTAAAGACTTTTTTTCTTGGAGCGAGTAATTTTTAAAAATAAACGAACTAAATTAGAACATCCTAAATTAGCTGTACAATTATCAGCCACAGAATGTCTGTTGTTAATAACAGATCGTTTATATCAAAACCATAATTAGGTTTGTTAGTATTTCTTCATCGACGGTTTGGTTTAAAACGCCTTATATAAATCATTTTGTCTTTGGTTAATGCACATCTTACAATGACACTGTGATGTATGCAGCATCATCAGTTCTTCATCATCCACTTTTTATCTTACCACTATTAACTGGCGCATTTATTCAATATCTTGCAGATAACGCTGATGTAAGTGTAAAGACTTTAGACGGTAATAACATACATAACGGGTATAATTCAAATTGTAATCACCAAAAGTTCAGTTACTCAAGAAGATCAAATACCATGAATAAAAAAGCTCCTTCAGCAAAAAACTGCACAGCAAAAGCTCATGTGCCAATATAAATCTATGAAAATGATGGTGTATTCGGTCATAGTAAAATAAATGTGCAATCTTTACCGTAATTTAATGTAATTAAAGCATCAGCATCTTAACTCCAAAAAGTAGATGTGATATGGTTCTTGGTAAATGCAAGAATTTATCATTACCGGGTTTGAACGGTTTTGTTTAACGTTTAACAAGTAATATAATAAATTTTTTTTATTTTTTTTATTTTTACTATTTTTATTCAGCAATAACTACATTATTATATTAATAACTATATTACCAGCAATTACTACATTACTATGTACACTACTTTACTTTTTGATTAACGAAATAAAAAAAAAATATGGCCACGAAGCAGGGTTGACAAAAACGTTTATTACATAATATAATAAAACTATTTTTCATTTTTAACAGGTATATTTTCTTATACTAAAGCTAAACTAATAATCAGATTGCATTTTTTTATAATATAAATCTATTTTTAAATAGAGCTATCTTTTAAGTTAAATTTAAAATATAAGTAGATTATATGTCTTTAACATGCCAAAGTATCATTCAGGGCGAAGAAATAAGGCTAGTAAGTGGAATGAAGTGACCATATTAAGTGATCAACCAAATAGAGTAATATGTAATTGTTGCAAAGTAAGCATAATTAAAAAAATAGAGAGAGTTAAGATCCATTTGGATAAATACAGAAGAAAGAATAAAGGAATAACTCCACTGAAGTGTTAAGAGATATATCAGTTTCAGAGTCAAGGCCATCTATATCTGCAGCATCAAATAAGTCTAACCTGCTTAGAGATAATGAGCAAGATTGTTTAAGCTTTATTAGTGATTCTTCTTTTTCGTCAATCGTGCAATCAACTGCAATGAAGATGCAACGGCAAACATCCATTTCTAAATTTGTTACTACAACAACAAGTAATCAGAAGGATGAACTAGATTTACAAGTTGCACGGTTTTTCTTTTAAGCAAATATAACATTCAACGTAGTAGAAAATCTTGAATTTACCAAGATGATTAAAAAACTTAGATCTGGATATGAGCCACCAAATAGAAAACAGATATCTTTAGAACGAAAATAAAATGTCTAAAATGAGAAAACTTTTTCAGGCTGAAACTCTTAAATTGATAACATATGGTTGCTCTGCTCATTTTTAAAATTTGGTTGAAACTTTGGTCTCTACGAAGTCTATAGTAAAGCATATTACAGTATTTTATAAATATTTTTGTAATCATCACCAACCACAAGTATGAATTAAATTCTAAATTGTTATTTACTTATTTGTCAAATTCTGTAATACAATACTATGAAATAAAACAGCAGTGTTAATGATATAAGTCTAATAATAATGATGGCAAAAGAGATCCTAGCTTTATTTTAACGAAATTATTTTTAAATATTTCTTTGTTAAATTTTCTTAAACAAATTTATTATAGGGTTGGTTATTGGAAAAAGGTGGACTGATGTTACAGCTAACCAATGATACTTGCTGGAACTCACAACTAGATTGTTTACAGATATACATATCTAATCATTCTCTGTACGTTGATATTAGAGGTGAGCATATGAAATTCATTGATCTTTCGATAGGAAACCTAATTGAAATTCTGTCAAAACAGAGAGAATCAATAAATTTATATTCACAACTGAAAATTGTTGGTGGTGCGTTAGATAAAGTTAATTAAATTAGTTATTAACTGGATTTGTTAAACTTAGTTATAATAAGTATGTTAAAACTTCTTATATTAGGAACAATGCCATCATTATCTTTATTTGCCTAATTATTAACAAAATTATTGTATTTACTGCAGTTGCAGGCAGACAATACAACTTTGTCTGCGGCAGTTGAGATTTGGCAAAGCCTCTTACATAATGAAAAATTGGCTTTGTACAAAGATGATATTTTAAAGAGGTTTAAGAAAGCAATAGTTCCATTTCTTTTTCTGGCCAATTTAAAAGATCCGAAATATAAAGGTAACTAGACAATTGTAAAAAATTTAAAATACTGCATCTGATCAAATTTAAATAAAAACAAATGTAAAGTTTTTATTTAAGTTTACTACTCTTATGACTTTACTTATTTACTAGGAAGAACATTGGATAGAAGTCAAGAAGAAGCTAAGGAATGGTTGAATGAAGTCCATCCTGAATTTATGCCAGGGCTACTATGCATTTAAATTAAAAGAAGCTTATTGTTTCCCAACATATTTATGCAACGATAGTGTAAAAAGCATAACATTAGCAATAAATTGGTGGAGAATTATAGAAATGAAGGAATCTAAGCCTTCCAAATTGCCTGCAAATTTTGCAAAATTATTACGGCAGTTGCACACTTGTCTTGCTAGTCTGGATCCATTAAAAGATATTTCTCATCTTTTAGGATTATTTGGAGTAAAATTAAGAATCGTTTAGGAAGAAAAAAAGCTGAAATGCTTGTATAAAATTACAGACATTTAAGATCAAGATGCACAATTGCTGATGACTGTTACATTACTTTGTTTTAAATGCTTGAGCTTAAATATTATTGCTACAAGTAAAATTAAATCCTCATTTATGAGTTTCTAAACTTCATATTTTGTTGTTAGTTGAGCAGCATCAAATCTTGTATGTTAATGAAAATTGATTTATAAATAAAAAAATTAAAAACTAAAAATTTAAGACCATAAATCCATAAAGTTGCTTTTTGGGTACCAACCCTGCCACGAAGTATGCGTTATTGTTTTGGATCAACCTCTGTATGCAAATGCTCAAGAAATCGTATCTGACGGATTTAAACTATCAAAGATCGTAATAAAACTTAGATGATTTCTTGAGGTACTTTCGTTAAATTATGCACTAAAGTCATTTAAAAAAATGCTCAATGGAAATGCTTACGCGTAAGAGATACGCGTGAAAGTCCTTAAGCGTTAGTTACAGTTACGCGTTAAACTCTAACTTACGCGTTTGAGTCCATACATTACTTCAGCTCACTTTAGTAATAATAATATTAAAAGATATTTTTACTTATGACGTTGAAAATCTTAATATTACTATTGAAAAGGTCAGGAATAAAATAATTTCATTCAATGCTATCGGAAGTAATTGCGATAATAAAATATGTAAAAGATTACTTTATCAGTTCAATGAAAACCTTAAAAATTTAAATAACGTGGACCTACAGCAAAACTATGGATACAACATTTTAATATGGTGTCAATTGCGAAGAACTTTATACGAGCTGAACGCACGGGAAATTGGAAAGAAACTGAACATTTTTTTAAGTATGAGTTAGCCTCCTACCCATTATTACTGTTTTATGAAAGTGGAAAGCGTAAAACATAAAAATCAGTTTTTTTACGAATGCTTTGAATCAGTGAACATTAAAATTCATAAAGCAAATGCCAATCACATCATCAATGGAAGATATTTATTATCCAGCATTTTGTGGGATTAAGAAGAAACGTTCAACGTTATTTTTGATAAATACATTCAGTATGTATTCAGTGTGTACATATATTTTGGTCATCAAGTTCCTAAAGTAGTATTTGACGGTTTTACTGATAATAGAAAAGATGTTAACGCTGCAGAACAGCGTCGTCAAACCACAAAAACATCTCCATCTTATAATGTTTTTTTTTATCATTTTATAACGGTTCCAACTAGCCAACAGATTTCCTTGCATATTCACAGCAAGTCTTGCTTCATTTTAATCTTATGCAAAACGTTAACAGCTGCAAATATTATAGTGAAGCAAGCTGATAATGACGCTAATGTCTTCATTACATACTTTAACTAGCTGCGATACTATATTTATATATAAATTATTTAAAAAACATGGTTTAATTAATTGCGCCAAAGTATTTCAATAGATTGACTAACCCACAAGATATCATAACAAACGGAATTCGTTCACTTTTTGCTTTATATGGAACTCAAAAAAAAAAATTGTTTTTACAGACAAGTATAGATATTTAAATATTGTAAAAAATACAGGGAACCGATGAAAATGTTAAGAAAGCAATTGTTTGCAGAAAAGAAGACAATTCAGAAGTTAGACGCATACAAAAAAAGTTACGATGAATTGAGACGTTATAATTCAAGTGTAGATGGAATTAATGAAAATGAAGTTGAAAGCTGGGAGGAAAGCAATTTGATGGTAAAAAAAGTTTTTAAAGACTTATTATCTGTTAAAAATGTCCAAATTGAACGGGTCTATAGAACAGGAAAAAAAAGAGTCAATTAAACCGAGATATAATATTGATTAAACTTTTAGATTTTAAAGATAAAGTTGCAATTTTGTGCTAGTTAAGCAATCTGAAAAGGAAAAACATTTATATAAAAGAGAATTTCTGCTCTAAAACAACGCAAATCAGAAAAGTTTTGAGGGAGATAATGAAAATCGAACGAGCGGCTGGTAAGTTTGCAAATATATATGTTTGCAAATGATAAATTGATAATTTGCGATTGGGTAGCAAAGAAAAGCAAAAGTTTATCAAATTTAAAAAAATAAAATCTCGGATAAAAATGACATTTTCAGTGGTAATGACACCGACTTAACTATTTTTATCACAAAATGCTAGAAAGTAAACATTTCTTCGTTTCTGAATCTTTGCAACATCTTAAACAAAATAAAAACTCTTTTTCAATTTTAAATATCAATATTTAAAGTTTTACAGCTTTGTTGTAAATGTAAATCAACCAACGGTAGAAATTGTTTACAGAGAGATTGGTTGGTATTACTTTTAAAGTTATGTGTGCTGACATTGCATCGAAATTTGTTTTACTCCAGTTAAGCCAACCGCATATTGAAGATTTTTTTCTTTTCTTGTTGAAGTTTACTGCAAAAAGACCGACTAAACAGAATTGAGATTTTCCCATTTGTGTCCTAGCAAGTTTTCTTTTTTTATTGAGATTAGGCGATCAGGATTGTTGGTGTAAATAAGGTCAAGCGTAATAATTGGCATTGCAATTTAGTTGTTATGGTATGTTGGAAATGTTACTAGTTGAGTTAGATAGCAGTCTTTATAATATTCTTGGAATTCGATGTCACTGGGAATTTAGTCAGTTACATGAGTGGTTGTTCTTACACCACAACCAAAGTTGCATGATTTGTAACTGGTTTGGCTAAAAGTAAAATCATTATACAAGAGCATTGTCGCGCTGTTTTAATATTTTTAGGGTATACAACCAAGAAGTATTTATTCGTTTTAAAAATGAATTTTGCGTCTCTGGTTGGCAAAACACATATACGATATCCCCCATCCCCCCTTACAATGAGAGACGGTCCTGAATGTAAAATCCATTTATCTCAAAATGCATTTATAAACCTTATTGTATTATTTAATGTAAAATCGTTAAACAAGTGCAATCTTTGTAATTGAAAAAATCTTTAAGAACCTTTCTGCAAAACTATATAAGCTATTTAATTCTTATCGCGGCCTTTTTTATCGACTAAAAAATGACCGCGCCTAACATCGCCCTCTTTTTATTTGTTTTTGAAGTACACTCTACTATTTTCTAGCGGAAATTAAAAGAAGTTATCTTTTCAACAAAAATTTTTTTTTTTTTGTTTTTATTTTATTTTTTATTTTTTTATATATTTTATCCAGTATACTTATATTTTATATGAACAGTTTTGCATTTTGGCTTAATTTCATTGCTTTATTTTAATTTTTTATTAATAATATTTTGATACTAAAAAGAGTTTTTATGATAAGATCGTATAATCTTCAGGAAGTCCTTGTATACTATACATGCAGACGCAGTGCAGTAGTTAGCTTGCTCACCTCAGAAGCTAGAGATTAAACACCACCTCTGAGCAAGATTTATAACATCAGTAATAAAGGAGACGTAAACTTCCTTTTAAATGCTTTTCCACTGTGCTCTGTGATGAGACTTTAAGAACTTCTTGGGGCATCTGAAGTAAAAAAAATATATATTTGTAATAAAGCTATTCTGTAATATTTATTTATTGAAGGCTAATAAATAAAAAAAAATGTTTTATAATATATAACTGTGATATATGTGCATGTGTGTATAAATTACAAAAACACACAAATATATATTTGATTTATGGTTTTTTAACGTTTTGTGAAATAATTAAGTTCCTGTTTAATTAAACATAGATATGCAATACATCGATGAACTTTTGCTCAAAAGTAATGAAAATGAGTTTTATTCTGTTTAATTTTCAAAAAAGGTTACCCACAACATGAAATTTTTAAATGGTATATAAGTAGTATTTTCAGGCAGTAGCTTTATGACTTTCTAAAACCTAGAATTTTCTTAATTCTCATAGAAATTTCTAAAATTTTTTGTATTGTTCTGGATGTTCTTAGAAATCTGTGAAACATTCTAGAGTTTTCTGGAGGCTCGTAGAAGTTTAAAGAAATTAGAGCAATTTAGACCTCAGCCGACAAAACTCAGAAAAAAGTTACACTTGGTTTCTGTTGCGTGTTCAAAACCTTCTAAAAAAAAGAAATAACACAAGCCAAGAATGCACAGTTTGCCAATTTTATCCTTACCCACAAATTGAGAGCTAAAAATTACAATATGTCCAGTAAACTAGAGACACTCACAATTCATTTGGCATAAAAATTAAAATTTATTTACACACCGTCCGAGAGAAAATTTGAAGTTTGAGAAGACAATCACTGCAACATTTTAAACATAAAAAATATCTCGTTTGGATAAAATGATGGGTAAAAACCTATCAATTTTCCGTTTAATAATATAAATATGATGTCTCACAAATTTTATATGTTCTTAATTAAATAAAACCATTTTGTGGTTTTTGTTCAAAATGTTTTGTTCCTGTTTGAGGCTCAAACATATCAACTAGAAATCAAAATTGAATACGTCATTTTTAGCACTTTTATCAAAATGATACAAACAACATCGCAATTTTTAAAACTGTATAAAGACAATCGGTATAAAAAGAACTTTTAGTAAAAAAAGGAATAGAGTAATTATCTTTTCATCTGAGTGATTAATGGGGCTTCAAAGTGAGGCTACTACAGTAATCGTTTTTACTGTTTTTGAAGAAATTTTTCTTAAAAATTTCAGCCATAGATAATTTTTGTACCTGTAATTGTATTTTTTGCTTAATAAAGTAATAAGAATGAAAAAATAAAGGAAAATTAAAACTTGGGCCTACTGCTTTATATAACGCTCTTTAAAGTTACAGGTTAAACAGGTTTAACAGATTAGCTCGTAGATAATTAAATTTGAATCATAGTAACGAGAGCATCATGAAAAAATTTATTTTTTCTTCTGATCATAAATTATTCTAAAAATATCTGGAAAACATTTTCTTGACTAATTTTCTTAAAACAAAACAGGTTTTAGGTTGTTTAGAACAAAGACACGCTTTACAAAAACAGTAGTTTAATTTTCACAAAAAAAAATTCTCTATTTGAAAATAAGTACAAATTTCAACTAAGGTCTTTATCTTTTTCAGCCTTTAATCTAAAGATGCTTGCTTTGTAGTCTAGCACAAAGTCAAACAACTGCATTCCATAGTTGGTGTTGTCCAAACCTTTTTTGTTCTTGCCCAGTGGGAGCTTAAGACTGAAAAAAGTGTCTCTTATGGTTGCTCATTGAAACAACCAGTGTTGAAAAGTTTGTCCAGTGTTGTAAAGTTTGATGAACTCTTTGATGTTTTTGTAAAGTTTGATGAACTCTTTGTATGTCTGTATTGTATAATTTTTTTTTACGATGTTTTGTTATTTATTTAAAGATTTTAACAAAGTTTTTATTTATTTATTTATTTTTTTTATTTTATTATAACAACTTTATTTTCTGAAATTTTAAGAATGCTACATGATTCTGCTGTCACCGGCAGAATCATGCAGCATTCTTAAAATGCATTGATGTGAACCTCAAAATCTAGGTTTCCGAAACAAGAATGAGCTACACTTCAAACTTGTTTAAAAGCTTTTACAAAATTCATGGCATGATCAACTTGATGATTGGTCACAAGCTCGCTTATAAGATTTGTATTGTTAAAAGGCTTTATGCAGTCATTTTCAGCAAATTCTCTAACGTTGTAGGGTTAAATTTTCAAATGCAACTTTATAGGCTATTCACTGACTCCTTTCCAAAAAATCTAAAAAACCTTTGTAAAGATGATTCCCCACCCCAACCAAAATATGGATTTCCATTGAAGAAATAAGTTTCAAACAGCTTTGGAAGCTTACTCTGCTTGAATGAGATGCTCGTGAATTACATTCAATCACTTCTTTACCGGCAACTTACTTTCTTTTCAATGTGAATTGTAGAGTTGGGTTGAGTTCTTATTGGTTCAATTGTTCTTGGTTTTCCTTTTAACCGCAAATTAATAACACAACAGCAGCAGGGGTGTGAACTAGAGTAAGACTGAATTCTAAATAGGATGTTGGCAACGTTCATGTAACACGCAATGAAGAATTGTGTATTTACAATCCCCAAAAGAAAAAAATATTGATTTGTGGTTTTTATAGTTTTCTGGAAGGTTTTTAACTACAGCCTTAGTTAGTTTATAAAAATAGCTTTATAAAAAAACGCAGGAAGAAAAGCTGCCACTTAAATTACCATTTCTTTCTATAAATAGTAAACAAATTTAAAAACAACAATATTTAAAGTCTATATAGATAAAAACTTATCTTAGCTTTCCCACACAAAATGTATATTGAATACATAGAATCAAAAATTAAACAACTATTGAAATAATGTAGTCTTAATTAATAACCAAAATCTTAGAATAATATACTTCACCCTAATTCGTATTAATTATGGGAACATTGCGTGGGCACACAACCCTCTAAACTTTAATTTAAGTTTTATATAAGAAAAAATTTAAAATCAAATAAAATTCAAAAAGAAATTATGATGAAATCAAACGACAGCGTTGGAACTTGACATATTCACTATAGTTTTTTTAATATACACTTTCGTTTTTTAACTTAATTTTTTGATACATTCAAATGAATTTATTCCTCGTATTGTCTTTTTTTCTTTATAATTTTTTTTACGAGGTTTTGTTATTTATTTAAAGATTTTAACGAAGTTTTTATTTATTTATTTATTTTTTTTTATTTTATTATAATAACTTTATTTTCTTTGCACTTGTTAAAGCTCACTAGGGGCTCTATGAAAAGATTGTGGTGACTCTGGTCATTCATATTTTCTTTAAGCCCCTGTCTATTTATATAAACATATATATATATATATATATATATATATATATATATATATATATATATATATATATATATATATATATATATATATATATATATATATATATATATATATATATTTATATATATATATATAAATATATATATATGTATATATATATATATATACATATATATATATATATATATATATATATATATATATATATATATATATATATATATATATATATATATATATATATATATATATATATATATATATATATATATATATATATATATATATATATATATATATATATATATATATATATATATATATATATATATATACATATATATATATATATATTATGAAATAATTTTTTTGTATTATTGTATGAACAGCAAAGTATATGGAGAAAAAAAAAGTTGACACCAGAATCCAGAGATGTGGAACCAGTGAGGGTTGTTATTGCTTGATATACAGCCTTTGTATGGGATCTTCTATTGTATGTCTGTATTGTATAATTTTTTTTTACGATGTTTTGTTATTTATTTAAAGATTTTAACAAAGTTTTTATTTATTTATTTTTTTTATTTTATTATAACAACTTTATTTTCTTTGCACTTGTTAAAGCTCACTGGGGCTCTATGAAAAGATTGTGGTGACTCTGGTCATTCATATTTTCTTTGAGCCCCTGTCTATTTATATAAACATGTATATATATATATATTTTTTTTTATGAAATAATTTTTTTGTATTATTGTATGAACAGCAAAACATATGGAGAAAAAAAAAATTGATTGACACCAGAATCCAGAGATGTGGGACCAGTGAGGGTTGTTATTGCTTGATATACAGTCTTTGTATGGGATCTTCTATTGTATGTCTGTGTCAATCTATAATAATCTGTGTATTGGATCAGTGTTGATGATGCTCAAGCTAAATTTTAAGAAACTTCCACTACCATAAATCTCTATTATGGTTATGCTGTTTGATTTGTAAATTCCTCTTTATTCAGTCACCAAGTCAAAACAACTCAGACAGACAGATGCAATTCACAACAATTCACAAATGGATGTCTTTTTTTGAAGCATCAAAAAAAGTTGATGCGGTGAAGAAGGAATCTATCTTCTTTCCGATATTGGCAAACTCATCTCTGAAATTTGATTCCACCAATCCTACTCCAAATGACTTGTTGAGAGTTGATGTAAGTCCTCTGATTTTGTTATTGAAAAGACCAGTGTTGATTTGAACATTTATTATGTCGGTTGTTGAGAGCATGCGTTTCTTTTCTGAGTTTTGGAAGGTCCAGTAGTGAGAAGCATTGATCTTCCATCCTGTTCTTTTGTCTGTATTTTAGTTCTTTCAGGCGAGACAATTTTTTGCTTAATGATCAGTTTTTCTCCCACTTGAGAGGTAGTCTGCGTTATCCTTTTCAAAATTCTAAATTATAAACCATTTATGAAGTAGTAAAGTAACCCCTTTTTGAGCGTTGTCAGGCAAAAAAGAACACAGCTTTTCTCGATGTAACAGAGGGAACATGATTGTACTTTGATTTGCCAACTTGATAAATGAGGCATGAATGTTCAAAGGACTTTCTTGTAATCTTGAGCTTTGAAGTTGTACAGTTGGAAAGCTCACTACTGATTTTTGACCACTTTCTAGTTTTCGAAAGTTTGTTCAGAAAGAGTTTCAACTGTTTTTATCAATTTATTCAACTGGACAAATAATATTGCAATATAATTTTAATGTATTGAGTTTCTTGTACCTTTTAAAAGTAATTGATTTTTTTAAAATTGCGCCAAAAAGACATTCGAAGTAATTTTAATGGTGAGTTTTAATTGGGTTACTATTTGACCAAAATTCGTCATTAGGAACACCATGGGAACAAAGTTTAAAATTCTGTTTTGTTTGTTGTGAAAACCTTGCTTTCCTAAGGTAGGGAACTTTTTGATTTGAGGACTATTTGATTTGAGGAACTTATTAGGTATTTACTAAATATATACCTAAATAATTACTGTACTGAGACTTTTTAAAAAGTACCTATTTTAAAAAGTCTCAATACAGTAAAAATTTGTTTTTAGTGTATTGAGACTAAAGAAGATAAAAAATAAAAAATTTATTTTAATAAAAAGTAAAAAACTTAAAAATAAAAAAAGCTGATAAAATAAAAATGAAAATTCTTCAAAAACAGTAAAAACGGTTCCACCTTTAAAAATCTTTAAAAAGATATGAAAAACCATATAAAAAGATAATTGCTCTATCCCTTGTTTTACTATAAATGATTTTTATTCTGTGAATTTATCTATTAGTACTTTACATAAATACTAGTTAAAATATTTATAGTTTCACCCTTACGGAAGTGTAGTATTATACTATAATAAATTTCCTTAAGTAACGTGAAACCACTGATAAAAGCATACGACATTTAAATTTGACTTTAAAAACCTCAAAAAAACCCATGTTAAACTTGATTAAAACTGCTTAAAATATATAAGTGTTTTTGGTTTACACCTCGATTGTGACAAACACGTGTCTATATAGGTTTTAATTCTGAACAAAAATATATATGTGTTGTTTGAAACTATATAAGCTGCCTGATTAAGCAACTCTAATGACTATATATGAATTTGTATTTTCCAGATGACAGTCAAATAATATAGAAATATAAAATCACTTATATCAATCATTCTTATCTTCAAGAAATTTGTTCAAGTATTATCTTAAGTCCTATAAAAATAGTGCTTCCACGACTGAAAAAACAAGACAATCTAGATGAATAATCTTGTTCAATTTTATGAGTAAATTGGAAAAAAAAAAGCTGATCCACTAGGATAACAATCACTGAAAAATAACAGCAGGATACCACTTTCAAAATTCAAGTTGTTGGTCTCTATCCGCTCGTAGAAGAACCCATCAAAGGAAAACGAGAACGCATAAAGCATATTGAGAAAGAAGTAACAAGTTTATGACAAAAAATTAAAATTTCCAAATTTATCAATTCAGGTTGTACTGGTAAAACTGGATCAAGTGCTAAAAAAGTGCGATAAATATGTAAAACGTAGAAAATACAATCAATGGAATAAGGTTTTATCCATAAAAAAAAAAGACAGTGTTAGTGTTAAACAAGTTAAGTATTTTTTCATAAATAAAGGAATGTTGAGTAAAAAGCACTAGATTTACCAAACGGATACTGTTGTTAAAGGTATAACAGCTATTCTCGATGAGTACAATTTATGTAAGAGTATAAAGAGTATTGCAACGGACATTACTAATGTAAAAAACTAGAAGAAGGACTTGGTTTACAAAGATGTCAGTTACAAAGATGTTTTACTGAAAAGAAACTGGAAAAACCATATTGATAACAGTATAAAATTTTATTTTCAGTTTAATATTTATAGAAATATATATTTATATAATTCAAATAAATTAGAAATGCAGGGTCTTATTTAAGACTGAAGTAGGTCTCTAGTTGTAAATATTAGTCTCATCTAAAGAGGTATTAGTTTTGCAATTTCAAATTTATCTCGAATGACTTATATAGATGAGAGATTAAAAGTGTAGAATAATGAGGGTTTGATAATATTAAAAACAAATTTAACAACATTAACATTAGTTTTAATAAAAACAGAATAAATTAATAAATAATTTAATAAATTAACATTAATTTGATTAATACCTGCTCTTTTATTTTTGTAATGACTATTAAAAGCATTATGCAGTTTACTTTTTTTAAAATTGGTTACATAATCATTTAAGTTGTTGTAAGATATAAATCAAATTATTTTATAAATGAAAAATTTAATTCATATCTTACTCAAGCACCTAGCTTATGGAACTTTCGCTGCTTGGACCAACATCAAGGAAAAAATTGTTCAGCTTCTTTTTTTTATATTACAATTCTCTATAGAGAATATTATTGTAATAATATTCCACGTTTTTAGATGGTTGCTTTTGTTAATTTCAAGCAATTTAGCATAATTAACTATTGATCGTTTTTTAATTTTTTCGAATTTTTTTTTATAGTTTTTGTAATTAATTTCATTTTTATAAGTTTTATATTTTAAATATTTTTCATGCAGTTTTGGTTTTTTCCGTGATCATTTTAGTAGACCTTTGGTAATAAGGAGATAGAAATGACTTAGAATTTATTACCTTTACTTTTAAAGAAAATTTTTCATACATTTTATAAAAATTGGTTCAGAAATAAATCATAAGCATTAGTTTTTTTTGTTTTTTTTCCTTTTATTTCGGTGCTCTAAGATGTACTTACGGACTTATCAGAAAGCACCGCAAACGAGGATTTAGTCTGAAGTTAACGAGTCTGAAGTTAACGAGCCTCTTTGCTAACCGATGTCAAAAAACTTGCCCAGAGATAGGGTTTGAGCCACGAATTTTTTGTTTTTAAGCAAGTACGCTACCACTGGCTACGGCTGCTTAAACTAAGAATTACATTGTGAGATTTAAATTTATAATTCCAATTCATTTAATAATTTTTTAAATTGACATATGACACTTTCATTTATTTGTCTCATACCCAGCGGGCATTTTGACGTCCTAAGGACGTCCGTAAGTCGTCTTAAGTCTCGTCCGTAAGACATCCTTAGTTAGTCTTAAATGAAAGGCTTGAGGACGTCTATTCCAGACGTCCTAAAGACGTTTTTTCAAGACGTCCTAGAGACGTTTTTTGCTGACGTTCTAGAGACGTCTCTAGCTGGTCTTATATGAAAGATTTAAGGACGTCTTTTTCAGACGTCTTAGAGACGTTTGAATTTTACCAAGACATTCTTTTAAAAGTTATATAAAAATGCAATCATTTACAACACACACCTTAGATTTGCCTTAATCTAGGTAAGAGAAGTTATAAAAAGAAATCAGTGTAAAAAAAGTGTAATTTTATATATTTAAAATAAATTAATAACATTACAAAAAATAAGAATAATTTTTCAAAAAAAATTACATTTTCCAAAATAAAAACTAATAGGTACTGTAGAATATAATCGATAGTGCATTATAAATAGAAGAAAATTGCTTATAAAAATGGAAAAAAAATAAATAAATACAACAGTTAACTAAGCCATCATTGATCGAAATCCATATTAGTGGATGTTCTCTTTATTCGGTCAGAAGAATGCCTACTTACTCTCCCAATAAGTTGGATGGCATTCATTTTAGTTAAGTTAATATTTGACTTAAAAGCAGCTTCTAAAAAAAGCAACAAAACATGTTTCAATAAGATCATAAAATAAATATACATGTCATGTATTTATACACTTGAATACATGTCATGTTCCATAGCCAAAGAAATTAAATTTTTTTTTTTTTTTTTTAATGAAAACATCGTTTTTAATTTTTAATTAATAAAACACATTAATAAGCTAATAAGAATACCAGTGACAGGGTTACATAAAATTGTCAACTCTTTAAACTTTTTTTTCTTCTTTAGACAATTCATGCTGTATTTTGACAAAATAGTGTCTGTTGGCAGTCTAAATATATAAAAAGAAGATAAATGCTGTACTGTCAATCATAAATGTTAAAATTCAAACTTTTACTAATTACTTACAATAGCAAAATATTTTTAATTTATAAACTATAAAGATGAAACTCGTGTATACAAAAGTATATATATAATATATCTACATATATATATATATACATATATATATACATATATATAAATAAATATATATATATATATATTTATATATTTATATATATATATATATATATATATATATATATATATATATATATATATATATATATATATATATATATATATATATATATATATATATATATATATATATATGTGTGTGTGTGTGTGTGAAAAAATTTTGCTAAGTGATTTCCTACTAATTTTTAATTGCTCTGTTCTTTTAGAAAACATTGAGCACTCTTTTTGTAGAATACATTTTAAATTGTTTAAATATATATATATATATATATATATATATATATATATATATATATATATATATATATATATATATATATATATATATATATATATATATATATATATATATATATATATATATAATATATATATATATATATATAATATACTCTTGCATGTCTCTTGCGTGGCATCAAAAAAAGTTTCCCATAAACTGTAGTTTTAAAGAGCGCGTTAATAAACCAGACCAGAAAAAGTTTTAAAAATTTAAAAATTAAATTTTTTTTTTAATTGATAAACTGCCTGGCCAAACCAGACCCTCAGTCAATGTAGCAGCACTCTCTTGCGAGTCAGGCTATTTGTCAGTCGATGTAGCAGCACTCCCTTGCGAGTCAGGCTATTTGTCAGTCGATGTAGCAGCATTCCCTTGCGAGTCAGGCTATTTGTCAGTCGATGTAGCAGCACTCCGTTGCGAGTCAGGCTATTTGTCAGTCGATGTAGCAGCACTCCGTTGCGAGTCAGGCTAAAAGATAGTCGATGTAGCAACATTTACGCATGTTTTAAAAATGTTTTTTATTAAATCAATAACAAAAACACCACTTATTAAAAAAAACTTTCTAGTCGTTATAATATCGGTTTTTTAAAAAATTTTTAAAAAACAATTAAATTTAATGTACTTCCGCATAAATTAATTGCTTTGACATTTCGATGACAATCAAAAACAGCTTAAGAGACGAGGTAATTAAAATTGTAGTCGTAAGAGACTTTTTTTACATTAAAACGCTCTTTCGACTACACTATAAGGGTATATATATATATATATATATATATATATATATATATATATATATATATATATATATATATATATATATCCTTATAGTGTAGTCGAAAGACACTTTTATGGTAAAAAAAAGTCTCTTTTAACTATAATTTTTTTACCTTGTCTCTTAAGCTGCATTTTATTATCGTCGAAATGTCAAAGCAATTAAATTAATGCGGAAGTACATTAAATTTTATTGTTTTTTAAAAAAACCGCAATAATAATGACTTGAAAGTTTTTTTAATTAGTGGTGTTTTTGTTTTTGTTTTATTAAAAAACATTTTTAAAATAAGCGTAAGTGTTGCTACATTAACTATCTTATACCCTGCTGCTACAAGGGAGTGCTGCTACACCAACTGACAAATAGCCTGACTTGCAAGGGAGTGCTGCTACATCGACTGAGGGTTTTCTGGTCAGGCTTATTAACGCGCTCTTTAAAACAACAGTTTATGGGAAAAACTTTGTGACTACCATGCAAAACTATATATAAATATATATATATAAATATATATATATATATATATATATATATATATATATATATATATATATATATATATATATATATATATATATATATATATATATATATATATATATATATATATATATATTACAGAGAACGACTCTGACTCCAATTCCAACTCCAAAGAAAAATTTTTGAATATTTCTTGGAATTCTTTAATTAAATTTAAACAATATTATGCAATGATTTAAAAAAATATCAAATATCCGATACTCAGCAGAATCAAAGCGATAATGTAATAAAATTTTTTTCTCCCATTTTTAGAGATGTATTTCCAATAGTATACACACACACACACAAATTTCTATATATATATATATACATATATATATATATCTTATATATATATATATATATATATTTATATATATATATATATATATATATATATATATATATATATATATATATATATATATATATATATATATATATATATATATATATATATATATATATATATATATATATATATATATATACATATATATATATATATCTTATGTATATATATATATATATATATATATATATATATATATATATATATATATATATATATATATATATGTATATATATATATATATATATATATATATATATATTTCTCTTTTAGACAAGGTGCAAAAATGCATTGTAAACATAGTTGAACCTGCTCTTGCAGCCAACCTTCAACCTCTGTCACATCGTCGTAATGTTGCTTCTCTTTCTCTTTTCTACAAATACTATAATGGGCACTGCTCTAAAGAGCTAGCGTCTCTTGTTCCATCTACTAAAATTCATTCTCGCGTTACTCGTCATTCAATTAGGTCTTGTCCTTTTTCTGTTACTGTTCCTAAGTGCTCCAAAAACTCTTATTCGTCTAGTTTTTTTCCTCGGACATCAGTTCTTTGGAATTCGCTTCCTTCATCTTGCTTTCCTGATCATATAATTTGCAATATTTTAAGTCGTCTGTCAATCGTTATCTTGCTCTACAATCTTCATCTTTTCTCTTCCAGTAACTTCCAACACTAATTAGTGGTTGCTTGCAACAATGTTGCAAGGGAAGATAATTAAAATATATATATATATATATATATATATAAATATATATATATATATATATATATATATATATATATATATATATATATATATATATATATATATATATATATATATATATATATATATATATATATATATATATATATATATATATATATATATATATATATATATATAATGACTATGTATGCATCATATAAACATTATAATATAATGTATAAATCAAACTAAATGAAACAACACAGTAACAAGGTGTCAACATAAGTAATAATTCTAATAATTATTTATACAACCCATGATGGAAAAATCATAAAATTGAATGAAACAACACAGGAACAACAAAATATATACAATTTATTTATTCATTTACCTATTTCTACAGCAAAGATATTACAAATCTTTGCATATATATACATATACATATATATATATATATATATATATATATATATATATATATATATATATATATATATATATATATATATATATATATATATATATTTATATATATATATATATATATATATATATATATATATATATATATATATACATATATATATATATATATATATATATATATATATATATATATATATATATATATATATATATAAATATATGTATATATATATATATATATATATATATATATATATATATATATATATATATATATATATATACATACATATATATATATATATATTATATATAACACAGACACACAAAATATCATTACTATTCTATAAAACACAAAGTGAAAAGTCTTAGTGCAATTTTGATGTCTTTTGTTAAAATTTCCTCATTATACTTGTAACTTAGTTACACTTGATAACTAAACTCAATTTTCTTTTATTTAAATATTGTATCGATTATAGTTTATAGATCATAGAGTATAAAATATAGAAAATTAAAAAGTATCTTTAAACGATAAATAACTAAACAAAATTAATAATCTCAAAATAATCAACCAAAACAAGTAGACATTTAATTAACCGAGTTAGCGCATAATATTGTATGCGCCAAGTTGATAGTATTAATTTTTTATAAGGTAATTAGGACGTCTAATGTAGGTCTTAGCGACGTCAATAGTACGTCTAAATATGGAAGTCCTAATATCGTCTTTATATTAACGTCACAAAGACGTCCTATCAAAGACGTCTTTACCGGACGTCATTAGGACGTCATAATTTGGTCTGAGACGTCGCGACTTAGTTAAGACGTCCGTAAGACGTTTGATTGACGTCTGTGCCCGCTGGGTAAATACTGTGGATTCAAAGGTAGTATTGTTAAGAGTTATGCTTTCAGTATTAAGGAATATAGAAAAATAATCAATTAAGTCAGTCCTGATTATAGCCGTTATATAACGGCTGTTATGAAATTTTTTAGTTGTTATGTTGTCTAGCAATATTGATGATATTTTAGTTATACTCTTGTTGCTTTGTTAAGGATGAGAATATACTCGAGAACAGTATCGATAAAAAAGTCTCAGCATTTAAAGCATGGTTAAGTAAGTCAATGTTTATATCTCCTACTAAATAAACATGTTTCTGTTATATTTTTTTGTGCGCAGATCAGTTTTGAATGCTTTTAAACTACCAGCTGGTAGTCAACATCATGTTCTAGACCGATTCCTTAGCATAGTAAAGGATGAAGAACTTGGATTATTAAGTTGGATTAAGTTTATTCCAATACTTGTATAGAACTGCAAACAACTCAGGATGAACTTCAAGAATGGTAAGGAAATAATTGCAGAAACAGCAGGTTGGCTTGAAATTTAATTTTTATTTCATGTAATTCCATTTAATCTTCTACCAGAGAGAAAAGACACAGCACTTGATATTTCTAGATTCACCTTTTATAGATCGGCGGACTTTTAGTTAACTGACCAAATGCACAACGCAGATATATATATTTTTTTATGTTAATTCACCTCCCTAAGGCCGATATTACCCTCTCTCAACTCTATAATTTTGAAACACAAATCTTAAAGAAAAAGGCCGATACACAAAGAACAACTCAGTGAAAAGTGTTTTAGAATCAGGACCCATCAAGACTGGAAATTTCCTGAAGAAATCAAATGGTGCTTTTACAAGTTAGCAGCTCAGTAGAGCAGCAAGATCTGTTTTAGAAGAAAAAAACATGTGCAGTTGCAGCTGCTAAAATATTCAACATTAAGGAAATGATATTAACACATTATATCTCAAAACTAAGCTGTGTTGGTAACTAATCTATTGGTTATTCAAAACCAATGAAATCCATATTTTATTGATATACTGCGTTTGACTTGCTTTTGAGTGTGCTTTTAAATAAAAAATAAAATTATCCATTCTTGCAATCTTTCTTGGTTGAGGTCAAGCGATTTTAAGTTTCATATTATTATCTCTCTACATTTAAAAAGAATGACCATATAAAATCTGCAACTCCCTCAAATTGAGGGGGATTTAAACTTTATATGACCATAAATTTTAAACTCTAAAATGTTTTACTATGAAACTTAAAATTTATTGATGAATGTAAGTCTAGTTGAAAATAGTACAAAAAATATTTCATTAACTTGTTGCTTTCACGTTTGGGACAGGGGAGGCCAAAATTTTAGGGCTTTTTTGTTCCCAATCTCCGATCATTGAAATTTTTTAAAAAGCATCCTTATTTGACATAAGTATAAGCATAAATGTTTGGAGTTTGCTCCATGTTTGAAAGTTAGCTAATTGGCGCCACTAATTCAGGAACATATTTTGGACAAGTTTTAGACATTTTGGGATTCCTTTAAATAAAGCACTAACCACAGTAAAAACAAAGTAAAATTTGTTGTTAAAAATTTCTTTACTTGCACTTTATTTAAGTTAGACATAAAAGCAAGACCAGATGTTAATGATACTTAAAAAAAAAAAATCTAAAATTTGAAAAAATAAGTATTTTTATCAAAGAAAAATGATTTTAAAAACTAGATTAATCTTATAGAAGTCAATCAGGTGCATACCATTGTGATGATTTGGAACAATGTTATTATAATTGATATATTAATACTTCTTTTTATTGTTTTAGTTAATAAAAAGTTGAAAAATAATGAATTATTGTGTTTTGTGAAGTATGTGAAAATTATTCATTTGTTTAGCGTATGAAAAATTATTCATACGCTAAACAAATGAATAATTAAGTTCCATAAGCTAGGTGCTTGAGTAAAAAAAAAACCAATAAAAAACAGTATTTTAATCGAAAATACATTTTTACCTTGTTTAGGATTAAAGTTATTCCTTTTTTGTTTTTAGACAACCCTGTTTACGGTCTCTCCATATTCGGTAAATTGAGAAACTTCCCGTTTAAAACTTTAAGTGATTCTCCAAGAAGATCCTTTTTGTGCAAGCTTTTTATTTAAATTTTATGTCAGATCAAAATATTTAAGAATTCAATTTCACATTAACAGTATTATATATGGATGCTTGAAGAAATTATAGGACTTTTCTTTAAATTGTTATTATCAGGTCCAAAAGTGTTTATTTTGACGCATGGCGCAAATTATGGGCTGACACTGGAAGTTTTAAATATACAGAAAGAAATTAATTTGATTGTCTCTCGATAAAATGCTTCGAAGGTTTTTTTATTCATTTTATTAAATATAACTGGCTTGATATTCATTATCAACAATTTTATTTAAGTTAAAAACTATTTGTTTCCAGTTTCTTTGTAATTCTGTTAAAAATCTAATTGATTGGCTAATACTGTACAATACTATGAAGGACAAAGAATATTCGAACCATTAATATTAATAGTTTTTTCAAAAAAAAAACACTCTTTTAAATCTAGCTAAAAAATAAAGCAATATAAGCAATTAGAAAAATTATTTGAAAATTTGAACTTTCTATGTTTTTAGATTGTAACTCATAAATTTAGGTTGCTTTTTATTTTGTATATGTTTAAAGAAATATGTAGAGTGAATCAATAAGCAAAATCATTTTGAAATGCATTTTAATATATCAGCTTCAAACCTAAAATATGTCTATGGAACTGTTAGTTTTAAATCCTTAAATCTTAACAGTTTTTCAATTATTTTCTATATATAAATTATTTTATATAGAAGGCACGACATGAGATGTCAAAACGAGATCTGTTAACAATGTAAGTCGTAATGTTCTATGATATAAGCATTTAATTATACCTAAGGGAAATATTAAAATTTCATTCATTTTAGTTATTACTTCATTTAATTACTACTTTATAAATTCGGATAAACTTTTTAATTCTTTTAATAAGAATATAATTATGCATTATAATTTCAACAGTCATAGAATAAGTAACAATAGTTTATCAAGAAATAACAAAATCCAGTTCAAAATAAATCAAATCTCATTTTCATGATGTGACGCAAGACTATTAAGATTATTACCTTTAATTATTTATTTCTAATTAAGATTAATAGATTTAGTGTAAAACATTATATAATACTTAATAAACTAAGAAGTATTTCATTTAAATTGTTAGTAAAAAATAAACTGTCAATAATATATTCAAATATAATCAAAACTAAAAAAAAAAATAATCAACGTCAAAAACAACTTCCATCTTCCTTTCTACTAATCAAACAGAGTGCAATATTGAGTTTTGTCATAAATATTGACGGATGGTTGATATCTAAAGTTTCAGTTTGTATTTTATCAACAGAATAATAAATTTCTAAAGCTTCGATATATTTTCCCATATCTCTCAAACAGTTTGCGATATTATTTTTTGTTAACATAGTTAACGGATGGTTGATACCTAAAGTTTCAGTTGTTATTTTATCAACAGAATATAAAATTTCTAAAGCTTCGTTATATTTTCCCATTTTGCTCAAACAGGTTGCGATATTATTTTTTGTACCAATTGTTGACGGATGGTTGTTACCTAAAGTTTCAGTTTGTATTTTATCAACAGAATAATAAATTTCTAAAGCTTCGTTATATTTTCCCATATCGCTCAAGCAGGTTGCGATATTATTTTTTGTACCAATTGTTGACGGATGGTTGTTACCTAAAGTTTCAGTTTGTATTTTATCAACAGAATAATAAATTTCTAAAGCTTCGTTACATTTTCCCATATACAGCAAACAGTTTGCGATATTATTTTTTGTATCCATTGTTGACGGATGGTTGATACCTAAAGTTTCAGTTTTTATTTTATCAACAGAATAATAAATTTCTAAAGCTTCGTTATATTTTCCCATATCGCTCAAGCAGGTTGCGATATTATTTTTTGTTGACATTGTTGACGGATGGTTGATACCTAAAGTTTCAGTTTTTATTTTATCAACAGAATAATAAATTTCTAAAGCTTCGTTATATTTTCCCATTTTGCTCAAGCAGGTTGCGATATTATTTTTTGTACCAATTGTTGACGGATGGTTGTTACCTAAAGTTTCAGTTTGTATTTTATCAACAGAATAATAAATTTCTAAAGCTTCGTTACATTTTCCCATATACAGCAAACAGTTTGCGATATTATTTTTTGTATCCATTGTTGACGGATGGTTGATACCTAAAGTTTCAGTTTTTATTTTATCAACAGAATATAAAATTTCTAAAGCTTCGTTACATTTTCCCATATACAGCAAACAGTTTGCGATATTATTTTTTGTATCCATTGTTGACGGATGGTTGATACCTAAAGTTTCAGTTTGTATTTTATCAACAGAATAATAAATTTCTAAAGCTTCGTTACATTTTCCCATATACAGCAAACAGTTTGCGATATTATTTTTTGTATCCATTGTTGACGGATGGTTGATACCTAAAGTTTCAGTTTGTATTTTATCAACAGAATAATAAATTTCTAAATCTTCGTTATATTTTCCCATATCGCTCAAGCAGGTTGCGATATTATTTTTTGTTGACATTGTTGACGGATGGTTGATACCTAAAGTTTCAGTTTGTATTTTATCAACAGAATAATAAATTTCTAAAGCTTCGTTATATTTTCCCATTTTGCTCAAGCAGGTTGCGATATTATTTTTTGTACCAATTGTTGACGGATGGTTGTTACCTAAAGTTTCAGTTTGTATTTTATCAACAGAATAATAAATTTCTAAAGCTTCGTTACATTTTCCCATATACAGCAAACAGTTTGCGATATTATGTTTTGTATCCATTGTTGACGGATGGTTGATACCTAAAGTTTCAGTTTTTATTTTATCAACAGAATAATAAATTTCTAAAGCTTCGTTATATTTTCCCATTTTGCTCAAGCAGGTTGCGATATTATTTTTTGTACCAATTGTTGACGGATGGTTGATACCTAAAGTTTCAGTTTTTATTTTATCAACAGAATAATAAATTTCTAAAGCTTCGTTATATTTTCCCATTTTGCTCAAGCAGGTTGCGATATTATTTTTTGTACCAATTGTTGACGGATGGTTGTTACCTAAAGTTTCAGTTTGTATTTTATCAACAGAATAATAAATTTCTAAAGCTTCGTTACATTTTCCCATTTTGCTCAAACAGATTGCAATATTATGATTTGTTTCAAGAGTTAGTTCATTATTTTCTCCATAAGTTTCTGCATTAAAACTTTGAACAGCTTTTAGTATTTCAATTACTTCTTGAAATAAACCTTTACATGTTAAGAATTTATTTATAATTCTTGATAAACGGTGAAAAGATTCCGTCATACTTTTTTTATTTTTTCGAAACATTTTCAAAAAATGAAAAACAAAGTCTTTTCCGTAATCAACATGATTGTCTATATCTTTTAACTCGAATCTAAAATAATTTTCCATAAGACTGTGGAATGTTTTTGTACTGGAATTCTTACTTTGAAAATATTTACATGACAACTGTGTTAGATCGTGCATTGAATATTTTTCATCGTCTAAATAATCTAGTAAGGAATAACTGACCAGTAATCTTATGGCGTCATCAACCAAGTATTCATCTTTTATTCCAATATATTTCGAAATCTGAACTATAAAATGTTTGCTGATATTTTGACCATCGCAATGTGATAAACAGTTCAGTAATTTTAAAGAAATGCTTTCATCATTTTCTAATTTCATTAAAACTAAATTTATAGTTCGCACAGCAGACATTGATTCTTCTTCGTTTGGAAATTTATCATCATCTAGTATTTGTACGGGATGCAATCTATATCGATATAAATATTTTTCAATTGCAATTGAGTGTGCGTTTATATATTTTATTGCCTGAGTGATGGCAAAAGGATGAAAACCAAGCTCTTTTATTAATTCTCTTAACTTTTCGTCTGAATTTGTTTTAATGTTGTTCTTCATATAAACTAAAGCATCTTCAGGGGAAAAAACATCTAATGACATAAGATTTACGTTATTTGACCATGTTCTCCATAGAGTGGTGATCAAAGTAAAAGACTTCGGTTTTGTTGAAATGTAAATTTTAAAGTTTCTAACACTTTCATTGTCAATGTTGTCAAAAATATACAAAGTGTTTTCGTTTTTAAAATAGTTATGTATTTTTTCAATAGCTGCAATAATATCAAAAGAATTGTTTTTTGTAAATTTTTTTGAATCTTCAACAACAAAATCTAGTTTTTGATAAAGGGCTTCCACTGAAGTACTTAATTTTCCAAATGCCGCATCTATCCATATAATGTTTTCATAAAACTTTCTATATTCTTCACAATATTTTCTGGCTATTTGTGTCTTTCCAACGCCAGACATTCCACATAATACTAAAGGCTTTTTTTTATCTTGTTTCTCGACTAAACAACGATGTATTTCATCAAGTTCTTTTTTACGTGGATGGAAATTTTCCATAGAGGGTTGGACACGAAACATTGAATTTAAAGATAGTTCTATAATAAAAACTAATTTTATTAACACGAGCAAAACATAACTAGTTTTACCATATGAAATTGCTAGAAAAATTTTTATTACTCTTGAGAATTCAGATACAAGTGAATTAAGAAAATTTTAATTTACTTACGTTCATTTTAAAATTTTAATTTACTTATATTCACTATATTCATTACTTATATTACTTAATTACTTATCGAGAATTCCGATATAAGTGTAGTAAGAAAATATGCTTAAGAAAATCTCAATTGTAAACGTTTATTTTAAAGCGTAATTCTTCAAACTTATGATTTTTAAAACCAGATTTTCAATACTGCAACATTTTGGTAAAAAAATTTCTATAATGAAATATGCTGTCAAAGTCAATTATTTATGTATTAGTTACAATTATAATGTATAATTTCTAAGTGTTATTTGCATAATTTTTAAATATTTTTTCCCAACATTCTGGCCAAGGTCGGCGCAAAAAGAAAGAAAGGGCGTGTGAACCCAAGATCTCTAAAAAATGAATCATTTGGGAATTAATAGCTGGCAAATTGAAAAATTAAAGGAACATTTCTTTGATTTGTCGGCAAAAACACAAAGGAAACCTTCTCTCCCCACCTCCCCCACAAAACTAACACAAAAGAAACCTACCCTTCCATCTTCTCCTTTTACTTAACACCTACTCGCGGTGGCCCTACTTCTAACAAATAAAAACTTACCAACTAACAATGTCACAATTTTTCGGAGCTTGAGATTAATTTACCATTAATGAAGCAAACTTAAATACTTATATAATATGTCAAAAGTGCTTTTGACATAGTATGTAAGTATTATTGTATGAGTATATAATAATTTTTTTTTTACAAGAAACATTACTACACATTTACAAAAAATAATATTTATATGTCTCCAATAAACAAAATTAAAAGATAAAGTTATTAACATTAGTTATATAGTTACAGTGATAAATGAGTATAATTTACAATATATTATTCATATGCGCAAAAACTCTTTACAAGTGTTCTAAATGTTGGTGATTTTAATCATAGTGATATTAGGTGAAATGATCTGGGTGGCCAATGTAAAAGTGGTAAACAGTCTAGTCAACTTTTTTTAGATACTTATATATCAGTGATTATTTCTTATCGCAGTTTGTCACCGAACCAACCTTTATCAATAATACTTGACCAAGTGCTAACAGATGACCCAGGTTGTTACAATTCGTCCTCCTTTTGGATGTACTAAGAAAAAATATCTTCAAAATCCACTCTTATAGGGTTTCAGATTTAAATCATCAACTAGAACTTGCATACTACACAAAGTAAATTATATCTATAACAAAAGTGACTATAATGCAATCAATAAGGGTCTAAGTAATATTGACTGGCTAAACTTATTCTTGAAAAAATCAGCAGATGGAAACTTCAAATTATTTAAAAACGCGTACATTTTTTTGATCGAACTGCGCATTCCAAAGTTCCTTTAGCTTAAAGAAGCGTAGTTTAAAATGGTTTAATTCTTCTATTAAGGCAACGACTGAAGAAAAATTTACACTATTTATTAAGTTACGCTGTGCTTTTATAAAATTTAAAGACTATATTAAAGTCTTACAACAAACAAAATTGTGTAGTAAAATAGCTTGGGACGCAGAATTAAAATTTGAGAGTGAAATCATCTATGCTTGCAAGTCTTGCCTGAAAAAGCTCTACTTTTATGTAAATAGCCAAAAGTCTTGTAAAAGTGTCATTCGATCTCTGTTTAACCACGATGGAGCACAATTATTTTATTAAAGTCTTTTGCAGACTGTCTAAAATCAGTTTTTTAAAAGGTTTATGTCACCTGTAACTTACTCTCAGTCCTCTATTTTTCGAAGATGTTTGTTTTTCATTTTTAAGCTCTTTGTTTAGTTGCTGTAGTATTGAAAAACTCTGCACTTAACATTTTAAAAGTCAGCGGTAATGACGGAAATTATTCTCGAGTGCTCAAAACATGTACTAAATAGTTCAGTGTGCCTCTTTCTCTAATATTAATCAAGCAGAATTTTACATTTCCCTGAAAGACACAAATTGTAGACGCATATCTCTTGAAGCGGTATCTATTAAGAAAACATTGGGTACCCTAGTTAATAAGAAACTCAAATGGTCTGAACAGGTTAATAAAGCTACTCTTAAATCAAACTCTGTACTTAGGATACTCAAAAGAACTTTAAAAAAATGAAGTCCAAGTTTTTGTTAGTAATGCTCAAGAAGTTTTGTATAATAAAACAAATCCTTAAAAATGTTGTTTTATTATTACTACAGGCTCAAACATCTTACTATCAAACTGTTTGATTCAACAAAACATATATTCCTAATCATCAGTTCAAAATGACGTTTTTTAGTATGGAATTAAAAATAATTAAGTAATTTTTTGCGGGTTTTATGAGAGACAAAATTTTATTTTATAGGTTCTGCTAGAATCTGCAAAAGTTCTTTTTAAATATCTTTTCCAAGGTAATAAACCGTAATTTCTTGATTTTAACTTTGCGCAAATGTTCGTTCATTACTGTGTCAATTAGGGTTAGACATCTACAAATTTTCTTTCATTACTGTGTTATTTAGGGTTAGATATTCTACAAATGTTCAGTCATTACTGTGTCAATTAGGGTTAGATATTCTACAAAGTTCAAAAAATAAACGTTGTTGTCATTGTGCAAATACTCATATGTTACAATCTAGTAAGTTCTTTGTTTTTATTTATTTTTTATATAAATATTGTATAAGTAGGAGCAAAGGTATACAACAGAAAATCATGAGACATTTTTGTTTAATGGGCATAGTTTCCTGTTCCTCAAAGTATTTGTTGGCATTGATTTAAAAAAGTTTATTAGTAAAATAAGTTGGGAATATTTTCAATTAGAAAACATGCCTTCTGTCGGACTCAAATCCTGTCCACACATTTTTAAAATGTCGACGTTACGTTGAAAAATAATGTTAATCATCTATATTATTAGGACTGAATTAGACGTTTTGTAGGATAAATCTAGTCGTTAAGTTGTAAACCATAAAGAAGAAATCAGTATTCACCAACTCAATAACAATTCAATGGTTATTGAAATTGTACTGACTGCAAGTAATATGGTTCAATCACATGGACTATCAGAAATGCTAACTAAAAGAAAACTTTCTCTATTGTGATATTTAATTAAAGAAATACAACATAAACATTGAGTTTTGAATTCGAATGAGCTTTTATGAAGAAAAGTTAATGAGCTACTGCATACGAAACTCGCTAACAAAAATCAATTAATTATTTTGATATTATTTAATCAATGTTTATATCAGCTATATCAGCTAGATATCACATTAATAAATAACGTTATTACAACGTTTTATCTAGCTGATTAACGTTGCCCAACAAACCTATCAAAAATCCAACATCGGATTTTTCACTTATCTTTTGTAAACTCATTTAATATAAACACCGGTACATTACTCATCAATAACTATTGTGCTCCCTAAATACGGAATCCATTTGAAAAACTACATTTTTAGCTTTTTATTTCATATAAGTGCGAATCATCTTGGTCCACAATCAGTAACTGTTAGATATGATGACCCAATCAGTAACGGTTAGATATGGTGACACAGTTGTACCAATCATAAAATTATAACTCATGTTTGCAATAGTTTTTCTCAAGGTATTTTACAAACTCATGTGTGTAAAACTTGAGTTTTACAAACGCAACTTACAAACAAACTTAAGTTTGTAAAATATTTTGACCCACTTTTTCTCAAGGTATTTTACAAACTCATGTGTGTAAAACTTGAGTTTTACAAACTCAACTTACAAACAAACTTAAGTTTGTAAAATATTTTTTTACAAACTTAAGTTTGTTTGTAAGTTGTTTAAATACATTATGCTATTTTTATAAAAATAGCAATCGTCTCAAACAGTGCACCAATTGTTCAAATAGAAATTTAGCTTTCATGATTCTCCATCTTGCAATAAGTGTTTTTATTTATCTTTACATTTAATAGACAATGTAAAAACCTCACCTTTCTGAAATAGTATGTGTTACTTCTCTTGTTACAAATAGTGTTTATAATAAAAATATCGTGACTTTGTACAAAGAAATACATAGCTACTTATACTTTTCCTTGTTTATGCACATGGATTTGTATAAATACTCAAAATATAGTGTATGTAATGTTTCATTAATTAAGTAATGCATGTGTAAAGTATGTTTAAAAGATATTTTTTATGGATTATGTTTTTATTTAAAGTTATTTACATAACTTAAGTTAATTAACTTAACATATTCAAAAATATATTTATAAAATATTTTTTAAGCATTATGTTTATATTTAAAGTTACATACACAGAATCCCATAAAAAAGTATTTTTTAACTGAACATATTTTTCTGCTTATTTACAATTTATTAGTTTAAAAGTGATTGTGGTAATTGTTTGATAGATATTTTTATATTATAATTATTATATAATTATTATATATGTTATTGTTTTTGTTATATAATTATTATAAATTATATATTATAGTTATTAAAATAATTATTATATGTGTTTAGATTTAAAAAAATTTTTTTTTTTTGTAGTTAATAGTCACAAGTGATTCGAATTTTCATGATTTTAAGAAAAGAACATAGGGGAGAGTTACCGAAATTGGAACAACGCCTTGATTTAAACACTTGCATTTATTTAAAAAAAAAATGAATTATGGCTACATTTTGCATTTTTTAGTAAAACGCATTATTTTCTATGTTTTGACACATTTTGAAAGTTATTCCTCAAAAAATGCGTTTGCGCCATTGATTTAAAAGTTTTTTGTGTATTTTTTTTCAGTGATCTAATTTTTTGTTCACACTATATTAATTGCGCTGGGTAAACTTATATATCAATAATATATATCAATAACTCATATATCAATAAACAAAGTCTAAAACTAATTTACTTTGGACTAATTCATTGCTTTATCAGCTATGCAAACATATCATGGGCAAGTACTCAGCCATCAAAACTTATAAAAATCTATAGTCTACAAAAACATGCATGCAGAATCATTTACTTTAAAAATAAGCGGGAGCATGCAAAACCTATAATGAAAAATATGAAAATGATGGATATTTTTAAAATAAATATCTATCAGCATTTAATTTTTATGTATCAATTTAATTATAATCTCTCTCCTACAAACTTTACCAACAAGTTTGAAATAAACATAAATGAAAACTACTATCTAAGATCAAATATAAGTAACCTTAATAAATATACTGAATATAGCATTGCATATCGGGGGCCAAATATATGGAATAGATATCAAAAAGGATCCAAATGTATGGCAAAGTCATTAAGTTCATTTAAGTTTCTGATAAAAAAAGAAATTTTTAAAATTTGATTATTATTTGTGCTTAAAAGGATTACAAAGTAATTTTCTTTATAATCTTATTTATTTGTTTTTATTAATCAGCGCAGCAGTTTTATGGCCATTAGGGTTTTTAATTCAGTTTAATATCCATAACCTAATGAAAATGTATATAGGGGGCTCTATGAAAAGATTGCGATTTGTCATCTTCATCTTCTTTGAGCCCCTGTCTGTTTAACTCTTTATTTTATAAAGATCATTGTAAAAAAGTATAGTTTATTTTATATAATGTATATATACAAATTTTATATAATGTATATATACAAAAACGGTGCTTGTTGACAAGATTTTACTGTCTTCGTTGTTATACGGACATATTTCTTTCTTTCTTGTATAGATATGTGTTGATTATATTTGTTAAACAGCAAAATAAATGTAAAAAGAAAAAAAACAAAAAAAAAAAAACAATGGTGCTATAGGTTATACCATTTTTTGTATTTAATTCGATGAGATTTAAAATGAAAAATAACAATCTAAACTTATCTTATAGGTTGCTGCAAGCATGCTATTATAGTGATATAACAAAATAGTCGAAAGTTTTCTTGATTGGAACATTAAAGTTTTCCTTATCTAATCAGTAATAAAATCAAAGGGTTGTAAAATAGTTCCAGTGCAATTAAAAAATACTTAGTAACAACCATAAGCCTTAAAAATAATACTTTATTTAGTGATTTTTAATCAATAAATTAAGAAGACGTCATAGCAGTTGATGCTTTATTCAATTTTTTGTTTGTAAACTTTATATTTTTCAGGGTAATACTAGAATAAGTTTTGAATTAACTGTTTAAATTTTCACTGTAACAATGAAAATCAATTTTTTACAAATTTCTGTAGATTATACTGTTGTTGTTTTTTAATTACCTGTTTTGATTAAGGAATCAAAGTGTTTCAATTTAGGGAACCAGTTGCCTTGATTGAAACAAATTGGTAACTTTGCAAAATCAAATTTATTTCCAATAACAGTGCAATCAATTAAGTCAAATTGTGGTTAAAAGTATAGTAGGGTTGTCTGTTTGTATTATAACCAAATCATAAATGTTTTCATAGTTAAGCCATCTTTGGTTAATATTTATTCCTTAAGTGTTCCAATTGAGGCAACTCTCCCCTATATGTATTACCTGAATTATGTTTATTTGTGTGCCTTTAAATTATTCATAATAAATTATTATTAAATATATCAACTCAAACTTTTTACAAAGAGTTACTCTTTTTGACAGAAAAAGTATAAAATATTGACTAAGAAAATTAAAATGTCTGAAGAGACATACAATCATACTTCTGAATATGATATTTTTTTATTTATTATTATTTTTTTTTTGTTATTTATTTATTTTGCCGTTGATAAATATTACAAAAAAGAAATTAAAATAAAAGAAAATCCTGGCCGGAGCAAGATAAAGACAGATTGTCTTATCACCGAGCTCCGTTACACAAAAATTTACATGCACAATGAATGATAAAAGACAAAAAGACAGTATAAATACGAAAAAAAAATAACAAAAAAACTTCAGCAATAAAATAATTTGTTGCTAACAATCTTCCAGCAGAATAATTTTAAAAATAAAAAAATAAAAACGACAGAAAATCATGAAAGTTATAAAAACACACAAAAAATGCGTAATTAAAAAAAAAAAGCAATATATGTAAACATAAGTATTTGGGCTGATTATTTATTATCATCAAAAATATAAACGAAAAAGACAATTTTATTTTCGTTATCTTTTATACTAATGGTTTGAAACCATTTCAATAAAACCTAAAGAATATGTTAAAGATTTAATTTATTTTTAAGTGATTTAATTTAAACCTTTAAATTGTTTTCAAAAAAGGCATTTGAAATCTAATATATCGAATTCCATGTTCAGTAAATGCCGTTTTAAATCATCCTTAAAACTTTGCAAAGTGCAGTTTAAAACGAAGTTTTGTTTTTTATTGAAGGTTTTTTCCAAACTAAAGGTCCCCGATATTGAATTTGGTAGGATAAATTTTGTTTTCTCCACATTTAATGATAGTCGCTTACTTATAAACCACTCGTTGATCTTATTTAATTCTTCGTTAAATATTTTAAAAAGAACAGTAGTATCTTGTGAGAATAAAACAAATTCGTGTCATCTGCAAATAAGATATTATATTTATCATCAAAAGTATTTAATAATTTTGATAATAAATATAAGTCATTTATATAAAGTAAGAACAATAATGGTCCCAAAATAGAACCTTGGGGTACTCCACAAGTTATTAAGTTATTTTTTGAGTCTTTTGATTCTTTAAGTATAAATTGCTTTCTGTTAATTAAATATAATTTAAACCAAAGTAAACTTTGGTTTTTAACATCATAGTTTTCTAATTTTTTCAAACGAATTTCATGATTTACTGTGTCAAAAACTTTGGATAAATCAATAAAAATCTCTTTTGTATAGCAATCACTATTAAATCCATTTGATATATGCTTAACCAATTCAATTATTGCATGGCCAGTAGAATGATTTTTTTAAAACCGTTTTGATTATTATATAAAATCTTATTTTCAGATAGATAGATATAAATTCTGTTGTACATAATGCGTTCAATTAGTTTAGAAAAACAGGGTAAAACTAAGATTGGTATGTAGTTTGAAATATTGGTACCACCGCCAGATTTGAAAATAGGTGTTATTTTTGCAATTATTAGTTTATCTGGAATATGACCTGATTTGAGGGAGAGATTAAAAATATGGAGGGTTCGATAATATTAAAAACAGATTAATATTAATTTGATCTATACCTGCACTTTTTTTTTTTTTTTCAGACTATTAAAAGCAGTATGTAGTTCACTTTTAGTTAAAATCGGTTTTTCCATAATTAAATCAGTTGTTGCAAGTTATGAATCAAATTTTTTTTGACCAACTGGAATTTTCGCTGCTAGGTTTGGGTCAACATCAAGAAAAAAATTGTTTAATTTCTCAATAATAACTTTTTTATGATAAATCATTTTTCCCTCAATAATAAGTTTTTGAGGTAAGTTGTTTTTTTCAATTTTATTTTTCCTATTTAAGTCTCTAATAACATACCATGTTTTTTGAGGGTTTCCTTTGTTTTTTTCAAGCAGTTTAGCATAGTAATTTACTTTTGATCGTTTTTTAGCTTTTTTAAATAAACTTTTATAATTTTTGTATTAGTTTCATTTTTATAAGTTTTATTTTATAAATATTTATCATACAATTTTTGTTTTTTCCTTGATGATTTTAGAAGGATTTGGTCATCCATGGGGATACAACCGACTTTGAGTTTATTACTTTCACTTTTATCGGGTGGACACGGAAAAATCCGGTCATCTTTAAATTGAGATTTCTCCAAAACCACAAATACTTTTTATTAAATTTTTATTTTAATTAAATCTTACTTCCTTATCTTAAATGGTGTTGATAAATTTTTGTTTACAAATTAATGATTTGCAAAATGTTTTGGAAACAAGTTGAGGTGCGTAAAAAAGTTGTGAATTTTTTTTGCAAAAATCCATCGACTTCGTATCGCTTGATTGCTAAACACACAAATGTCCCAAAATCTACAGTCATAGATATTATAAGCAAGTTCAAGACTAATCAAAGCTTCGAAAGAAAACTTGGAAGTGGAAGAAAAAAAACTTTCCATAAATCCAAAAAGGTAAAGTCGATTTTACGTTCAATAGCAAGAAATCCAAATCAGTCACAGCGAGATCTAGCAATAAAACTTAAGTCTTCTCGTTCTCATATCAAAAGGTACTTAAAAATGCTAGAATTAAAGCATTTCATTAAAAAAAATACACCTAAGAGAAGCTTAAATTGTGAAATTAAAGGGATTCGACGTGCAAAGAAGTTGGTTAAAATAACGGCGGATAAAAATATGTGCATAACTGAAGACGACGAAACGTATTGCAAGGCGGATTTCTCACAACTTCCTGGTCAAACAGTTTTACTGCGAAAACAAAGATAAACCTGTCGATGATCAATTTAAATATATTTGACGAGAAAAGTTTGCATCCAAGTTCCTTGTGTGGCAAGCAATTTGTAGCTGTGGTATGCAGTCCTCTTGTTTTGTCACTAAAAAGACCTTGACTGCCAATCTCTACATCAAAGAATGCCTCTAAAAAGACTTTTGCCTTTTATAAAAAAACACAAATACCGTTGTCTCTTTTGGCCCGATCTTGCTGCCTCTCACTATTCTAAAAACGTTTTACAGTGGTGCAAAGATAATAATGTGAAAATTGTTCCTAAAGATGCGAATCCTCCAAATCGTCCTGAAGAGCGCAAGGTTGAAGATTTTCGGGCAATAGTTAAAAGAGTTCTTCGTAAGATAGGTGGACTAACAAATAATAAAAAGGACTTCCAAAAAAAGTGGATTAATGCCACCAATATCGTGAAAAAGAAAAAATCTGTAAAATGATTGCAACCCGCTATAAAGTTCAATTTCTTGCCAAGAAAATATCAAGCCCCTTAAAATTAAGTTGAAACTCTAATTCATGTAAACACATTTAATAATAAAAAAATTAAAATAAAAAGCATTTATGGTTTTAGAGAAATCTCAATTTAAAGTTGACCGGATTTTTCCGTGTCCACCCGATAAAGCAAATGCTTTATCATACATTTTAGAAAATTGGTTTAGAAATAAATCATAAGCATTATTTACATCGTGTGATTGCAGTACAAGATTCTAATCGACATAATTATTTATTAAATTTCAAATTGGCATATGGAACTTTCATTGCTTTGTCTCATGAATACTGTTGGTTTCTGGGTAGCATTATTTAGAGTAACGCTCTCAGTAATAAGGAATATAGGGAAATAGTTAAATCAGTCTTGATTATATCAATTTTAAAACGGCTATTATGAAAATTGTTAGTTATCATATTATCTAATAATGTCGATGATTTTTTAGTTACTCTTGTTGCTTTGTTTATAGTTGGGATAAGGTTGTATTCGAGAAAAATATCAATGAAGGTTTTTGTTTCACTATTTTAGGCATGGTTGAGTAACTCAATCTTGATATCCCCAACTACGTAAACATGCTTTTGCAATATATTTTTTGTGTTTAGGAATGTGCGCAGATAAGTTTTGAATGTTTTTAAACTACCAGCTGGTGTTCTATAAATAGCATTGATTATGAAATTTTTAGCTAATTTATTTATCATCTGTATATTTTTTTTTTTTTTTTTTTTTTTTTTTTTTTTTTATTAAGGTGTGATAAGATCAAACGATCTTATCACAGAACACCGCGGAAGTGCATTTAACCAGGAAGTTTACGCCTCCTTCCTTACCGTGACGCGAAAATATGTCCAATGCTCGTTTCGAACATTAAGATTTATGTATTCTGATTCTGCATCTCGTGGTTATGATTCTGATTCTGCATACCTTTTTCTCTTAAGCCAATTAAAAATATCCATTGTAAATGTAATTGGGTAATCTTAGATAGTCATAAGAGCAGTAAATGTAATTTATTATATTCTTGAATTAGATAAACTTTTACCAAATTTTATAAGTAACAGTAATAATAACTAACAAATTATTTTATTTATAAATTATTTTAAGTTTAATTAGAGATAACTAAATTAAAGCTGATTTATAAATGTCTATTATTAATAATAAGAATCTAAAAAAAAAATAATTAATTTTTTTTCTTGAAGTAATTTTTGCCTCTCCCCAACACTTTCCTGACAATCAACTATGCTCACACTGTCACACCACTCACACAATCAATTTTTCTTGTTTATAAAATCTTTTCTATTTTTCACTTCAGTGAAAAATAAAAAAGCTTTTATAAACAAGAAGAATTCTGCTGAGAAAAGTAACAGTCGTGCTAGTATTTTTCAAGGTTTGAACTTTATCTGACTAGTTGGTATTCTACGATTCTTCATCACTTTCCTTACAATCGATCAATCTTTTCTTTCTGTTGTTTTTGCTTCCTTTCAGATCTCAACTTGCTGCTAATTAAATTTCAAAACAAAAATCTAGACATAACATGTGGACCTACAGTTTAAAGATTTAAACTGCAGATCTACATCCAATCTCTTTGGGTATATAAGGCCAATCTGCATGGTGCATTTGAATGTTTATACCTTTATCATTCTGAAACATGTTTTTTTTTCAAAATTTTAAACTACGAGTTTTAACTGATAAGCAAATGCTATAACTAAAAATAAATTCTAAAACACTTTAAGTATGAGTGTCTAATTAATGATTAAATTTCAGTATATGCAGAATCGAAAGAATTTAACTCTATTATTTTTTTCCTTTTAATTATATTTTCTTACGATATATAAAATTGCTAAAAAATTTAATTAAAAAATAATAATAATATTTAACTTTTTGATTTATGAAGGTACGAAAACTAAAAAGAAATATTACGTAACGTAAAACATTATTAAATTACATGTTACAATTTATAAAAGGAAAACTATAATATGCAAACATAAAACATAATTCCGAAGAAATACTTTTGACCTATTCCCGACGGGCATATTTTTTTAAAAGTTACATTCTAAATGTGTTTTAAACGTCTTTTAAACGTCTTTTAAACATTAATGTTTAAAAGACGTTTAAAAGACATTTAAAATACATTTAGATCGTAACTTTTAAAAACAAATGCCCGTTGGGTTGTTAATATATATATATATATATATATATATATATATATATATATATATATATATATATATATATATATATATATATATATATATATATATATATATATATATAGATATATATATATATATATATATATATATATATATATATATATATATATATATATATATATATATATATATAAAATATTTAATTAAAAAAGGTAAAAATCAATTAAAAAAAGCCGTTTCCACCGCATTTAGCACTTGTGAAAAAGTTAAGTTTGCGGTTCTTAACTTTTTTACAAAAAAAATATTGAAAAAAAATAATACATAATATTTAATCCTTATTTTTATAGGTTCTATTCCTTAGTTCTATTAATTAATTTTCAAAAAAAAAAAATTTATTTTTTCTCATGTTCTATTTAATATATGTGAAAATAAAGAAGACTATTTTGTTATCTTTAGAAGAAAAATTAATTAATTTTATATATATATGTATATATATCCCAGCCAACATTGACAGACGGGTACCGTATGGTTTTTGTCTGGGCTTACGGGATCGGGATTTTGACGGGTAAGTGTTTTGGTTTCCAGACGGGTCCCATATGGTAATAAAATCAAGCATATTTGCTCGTTAGGGTTTTATCTGGTTTTTATCAGGGCCGAATAACCTGGGGATTTGACGGGTTTCCCATAAGGTTTCCAAAAGGTTTTAAAAAAATCATTACAAAACTTACTCGATGGTTGCCATTTTTAATTCGTATTGTGCGTGAAATAAGATTAAAAATTTAACTTTTATGCATTACATTTTTTGAATACATTATATTTACATTGTAATTAAAAAGAATTTTTTTTTTTGATGTGTTTTGTCACTGTAAAACTCAGTTAAAAAGACGTTGTTTTAAAATTTCATTTATTTATTATCATTATAAAAGAATTTATTTATATACATATATATACATATATACTATTTTTTAAATGAATTTACAAAGTTCAACATATTTGTTGAACAAATGTTCCAGAAACTATTAAACATGTAGTAAATGTTCCATTGAGACACTGTTTGCATTTTTAAAATGATCAAAATATAAAGTTTTGTTTCTGCTAGTCACTCGCAGAAACAAAACTTTATATTTTGATCATTTTAAAAATGCAAACAGTGCAAACTAGCAGCTTGTGATATAATTAGATAATAAATGGTTTGAGTTTAATCAAAATATTAGTTTATTCAGAAACATTTAAAAAGAGCAAACAGGCGAATAGAATGTAATGGATAGGTTATATTTAGGGAATTAAAAGCTTTTAAATCGTTTTTACAGATCCACTCTTTTCCATTGATTTTTCTATATTTTATGCAAGCAAAATGACTGATGTTAACGAAGTTTACCCACCGTCAGATATAAATAAAGATATAATTAGATGTTTAAATGCAAAAATATGGCTTTATTGTTATGCATCAACCTCATTTTTTAATCATTGATATTTTTTGATTTTGATTTAAAATTGTACACTTGCAATATAAACTATAATTTCATAATATACATAATAATAACTTATACTTACAATACCTATACTTGTAAATACTTGTAATATAATACTTAAGTTTATAATACTGATAAAATTTTTTATTGATATAAACTTTTGTATTCAAACTTTAGTTATAAAACTTTAGTTTAACTTAATAACTTTTACATAAATAATAATAACTAAAAAAAGATGTTAATTATTATATAGATTATAACCATATGCTTATTTATTATAATTGAGTTACAGTAAGTTAAACAAAAAAAATGTTAAGTTCCAGGCAATAGGTCTTATATGATATGTATGTTATGTATATCTTGTATTTTGCAGCATGTTAAAGAATATTTCTCCATTGTGCACTCTGACTGTTGACAATAATAACAGGTTAGTAAATATAATTATAGTAATAATGGCAATAACTTTTTATTATTAGAATTAGTGAGAGACTTATGACATAAGTCTCTCTCTATTATACATAAGTTATGTATAATAGAGCTACATTAACTTTGGGGGACAAATATAATAATTTGAGTAAATATTACCGTTGTTTATAACCTCGATTAGAGTAATGTAAGTAAATATTTTTTATCTAAAGAATATTAATTATAATTCATAACTGGACTCGAAAACCAGTTACTTTAATGGAACACAATAGGCCGTAGGAGCCTCAGGGAAGAAAGAGAAAAGATTATATTAGAGTCAGCATTAAAAATAAAAATTACAAAGATGTTGGACAGACGTCTAGTAAAAAAGCACAAAACTTCAAGCAAAATACTTTACATTTGAAATTTAAAAAATTGTTAACGCTTATTTCACAAGCTAAGGGGTGAATCTAAAAAGTAAAAAAGTGCGCGCAATTGATATGTAAAAGAGGAAACGTAATGACTTCACGCGCGATTGACGTGGCATGATTAGACTATGATGGGCATAGTACGTGTATGTTTTTTTTTTTTTTTAGAAAGTATAAAAATATGCGTGTATGAGACATGACATAATTTGAAGCTCGAACAGAAATGTGTATGCTTGCCTTGCTTACACAATTTACGAACTTAATTTCAAATAGAGGAACTTACAGTCTTATAGAAGTGAACTTGAATTCAATCTCGAGAAGAGTGTGTGAAACAGGAGAACATCGGTTATAACCTTAAGCATGCAGGGTTGGTTTCGATTAGTAAAGATATGAATCATGACTGAAAATGCTTCACTTGATCAGACGAGTGGATAAAACATATGTATAAGTGGGCGTAAAAAAGAGATATATGTACGTAAAACAACTTTTAACCAAATAAAAAACTTTTAGGATAAAGGGTAAACAAAGATAACAAATATTAATTATTAAAAAATAAAGAGACAAAAAGTCAAAAGTGAGTTGTACTGTAGAGATTAATGTAGAAAGAAGTCGTTGCCTAATGCTCCTCATATCTCTTCCTAACGGAAAACGAGTAAAAGGGACTTTTATTTTCTTTTTTATTTTTTTTTTTTTTTTTTTATTATTTATTTTTTTTTTTTCTTTTTCTTTTTCTTTTTTTATTTATTTGTTCATTTTTATATATTCATTTTTTATATCTTTGATCCCAGATACTCGGAGACAGTGGTAAAAAAATGTTTATAATTCATAACTGGACTTGAAAACCAGTTACTTTAGTGGAACACATGCAGCCGTGGGAGCCTCAGTGAAGAAAAACCAAGGATTATATTAGAGTCAGAGTTAGCTCAAGATTATTACAAAGTGTTTGGACAGATGTCCAGTTATAAAAGCACAAAACTAAAGCAAAAATTAATTTATGTTGTTTTAAAGTTGTTTACGTGCATTTCATCATTATTTTAAGTAGAACTAATAAAGCAGGATAGCGCGTAGAATTTAGGCATAATGAGTAAAGTCCTAAAAGAGCGAATAGAAGAGAGGTTTTGTAACAATTATGAAAGCTCTTTTAATATCTAAAACATGAAGATAAAATGCTAAAAAGAATAAAAAATAAATAATAAAAAGTGTACCACATGCGAACCTGGATTGCCGCGGCGTTATATCAAGTGCCTAACTGAACGAGCTAAACAATGTTATCATCTGGGGAGATTTAATTGTATATAATGTAAAAAATTCTTTCAAAAAGTTGTATTACTTAAAAAAGTCTATATACTACAGAAAAACAGATTTCAATAGGATTCTATCAGTAAAGGTGTATGACTGGTAATATAAATTTTTTTATAGTTTTCAGCATGTGTGTGTGACAAATAAAGACACGCGTTTTTTAGAACGACGTTACTATGACTTATGAGTTAGAAGACTTGTACAGTGTAGTGTACTTGTATTGATCGATTAAGAATAAGTACAGGCGGTTGTAGAGTGCTTTTTGTTTTTGTTTTACAGCTGACTTAAATAGGAATTGGCGCAGCTGAGTGTGCATATATCGACTGGCTTAAATAGGAATTGGTGCAGCGGAGTGTGCATACATCGACTGACTTGAATAGGTATTGGCGCAATGGAGCTTAACTCGCAAGTGCAAAAGGTTTTGGTTAGGGTAGGCAATCTATAAAAAAATCTTTACTAAAAAAGTTGCTATTTGTGTATCAGTTATAAGAACATTATAAATTTGTGAGACTAATAATTCTTTTGTACAATCAAAAATTAAAAAACAAAAAACTTAAAAAAGGTGAAAGCGCACGCGCGTACATGAGATATATATACGTGAGACTCGTTTTTTAGGAAATTAAATCTTTTAAGAATGAAAACAAAAAATAAAAAAATAAAAACACAGATAGAAAGACTATATTTTAAGGAAATAAAATACGAAGTGAAAAAAGTATTAAAGAAACCTAAAGTTAAGAACGAAAGAGGAGAAGATATAACTGATATAAGAAAATTATATTTATATTAAAGAAGTAGATCTATATATATTATTATGTAAAAAGGACAGACCTCAAGCACACAAATTAAAAGTTATCAACGTATATTAAACTCATTACTTATAACGCAAAAAATTGAGAGGAGGGGGAGCTGTGAGAACTTAGGCGCATTGGAAATAACACAATAGACACAGGTCAGCTTTTTTGACATGGAAAAAGGCGTTACAAATAATGCTTGAAAAATAAGGAATAAATAATGCTTGAAAAATAAGGAATAAGCAATGCACAAACTAATAAAGTCGTACTGAGGAAATGCGTGTAAATGGTTCGAATAGAAATGTGTATGCTTGCCTCGCTTACACAATTTATGAACTTAATTTAAATAGAGGAACTTACAGTCTTGTAAAAAGTGAACTTGAATTTAATCTCGAAAAAAGTGTCAAAAATTGGCTAAAAATTGGTGTAAGTCTTACTTAGAGATTACTACTATTACTCTTAGATGTTAACTTATTAAAAACTTAGTACTATAATTTGTAGTTCAAAACGAATAAACTGTTAGTGCTTACTAACATTAATACATAATAGGACAGTATATCATAATAGTATTATTATGACAATATTAAACTGAGAAAAAAAAAAAAAACAAACATGGTAACTAATTCAAATTTCAAAGACAAAATACAAAGCAAACAACATGACAATAAGACACGCATAAAAATACATTAGTGTTTTGAGAAAGAAGCAAACGAATTAGGTAGTGTAAATACCAGATTCTCATCAGGAAATGGTTATGGTATTGACCCTTTTGAGGGGGTCTCTACCCTGGTATTATGACGTTTCGAATGTTTAATTAACTAACTTCTAAAAACTCCCGTCGGAGTCTTATCATCGAAATCAGTATAAAAAACCCATTCCGACGCCAAGCCTCGTTCATGTTGCCTCGTTCATCGCAACACTAAAAGGACACACTACATGGAGCCAATTAACCTATCATAAACCTATTATGTAAACACTAATATATCTTTTAGAAAAGAATTAAGACAAGTAAGTATCATAGGTGAGCCTAAAATTAATTTTAATTCAAACATAAAAAGTGAAATTTTTTTTACACAACAAATAGATATGATACTATTCGAACAAATTCACAAATTAAAAGGTGTTCTAAATTTGTATATTGTGTATAGAGATTATGTATAACAAAAACAAAGTAATCAAAAAGGTTTTTTTAAAACTAACAATAAATGTAAAGAAAGATGTAGCCTATAGCTCACGGATACTAAAAGTTTAGTTCTCTAGAGTATATATGGCGTGTGTGTTTATTAGAAAAGTTCTAAAAAAGAATTTACCTCTATCTTGGATGTCTTGAATACTCTAGCGAGTATATATATATACACATATATATATATAAAATATCAATATTGTTATATTGAAACTAAACCATAATATTAAAATAAGATAAATGATAGCTCATTTGAAGATATAAAAGTGATACATTTAAAATCTTTTTCAAAAGAAATGGTTTTTATTATTTTTTTATAGATAAAAATTTTTTTTTATTGCTTAATATATACAGTAAGAATTTAATAAGTTTTAATTTAGTCTTTATGCAAATTTTTTGTATGATAGTTTGCTTTGATATAAAAGTTTCCGAAATCGAAAACATTAGTTGTTTAGTAAGGAATATGCACTGCTCTCTGCCATATTCAGAACACAAAGAACACCTGTTCCGTCAAGAAATTGTTAGCAAATATTTTTTATAATATTGAAACATTCACTATAATATGGATTTACAAATCACTATTTGTTAAATAGGTGCAATAAAAGAAATGTATCAAAATCAGATTGAACACATGACCGCATGTAAAAGCGTCAGAACTTTTTTTTTATTTATGATTATGTGACAAAAATACAAATTATTTTTTAAACTCTTTTTAATATAATTTCTTATATTATGTGTTACATTCATGAATAAAACTAGTATGAAACTTTAATACTTGATTACTAAGCAGTACTCACCTACCCTAAACCCCCGTTAAACGGGTAATCCCCTTAACACTTTACACTCGAAAAACCACTGTCCAAAACCCTAGGAAACCCTAAATACACTACAAAGCATTAAATTCTTTATTGAATTGCATTATTTTAAAAGAAATATACATGTTTCTCTAATGTGACGGTGGTTAGATTTTTTAATTTTTTGTTTGTGATTTTATATTTTTATTTGATATAATGTAATAGTGTTTTAATATCACAAATTTTTTTTAAAGTGAGAAGGTATTTTTTTTAAAACTGCCATGTCCTCTAATGGGTTATTTTATAAGTTTTTCTGCTTTTTAATATTGTACGCTTTTTTTTATTTATTTAATTCAGACTGTTGGCGACATAGTTCGTGTATTAAAGTCCTCTGTCACAGTTGACTCAGCAAGAGTAAGCTTGACTGAAGACATTTACACACTTTCACATTATGAAATAAACAAGTTAGCAGTTCCTCGCCCACTGCCACTCAAATACAGGTAAGTATGCATGTATACACAACCCTCACAATTAGTAAAACTAATGTGAGTAATAAATAGCCGACCTTAAACTGCTTTAGGTTGGCATCAGATTACAATTAGATTACATATATATATATATATATATATATATATATATATATATATATATATATATATATATATATATATATATATATATATATATATATATATATATATATATATATATATAAATATATATATATATATATATATATATATATATATATATATATATATTTATTTATTTATTTTCAGATTAAGAAAATCCTTTTGTCTGTACGTAACAAACAATGGAGGCGAGGTGGTTGTTATGTGTGGCAAAATATTATTTTATGAAGTTTTTTATTTTCAGACGTCGTGATTGAACTTATTTGAATACACTTGTCATGGACATGGAAGGAGTATTGCCGCTACAAGCATGAACAATAACAAAACATTCCAAAAAACAATTTGTTATTTAAACGATTAGAGTTGTTGTTTAAATGTACAAATGCTTTTTAAATATTCTTATTATATAAAATCCTAATCATAAAATAATGTTTGATTTTTTTCATAGAAAAAGTACTCTTGTAATATTATTTTATAGTTATAAATAAGAATATTATTAAAACAAGATAATAGAATCTTATTTTAAGTTGAAATAATATTGAAATAAGAAAAAAATTCTTTTTTTTTAATATAAATTCTTGAAACAAGAAAAAAAAAATCTTATTTTAAGAATTTTAAATTCTTGAAACAAGAAAAAAAAAATCATCATGAAATTTAAATAAATTCTTAAAACAAGAAAAAATATTCTAATGTGGCGGACAAGTCTTTTTTTTCTTGTTTTAAGACTTTTTTTTTGCTTAAAACAAGAATTTTGGATTTTGCTGTGTACCAGAAAACCCAGTGGGCATGCTTCGTCTTGAGGACGTCAGACGTTTCATGGTTGTCTAGACGTCCATAAGACGTTCAAAAAACGTTCTCCGGACGACGCAAGCCAACTGGGAAGGCACTAATAGAAGTGGGGTGTTGTGTCCAATTATTATTGCTAGTATAAGTTTAATAAAAAGTTGTTTCTTTTTTTTTTATAGTTCAATATTTATTTTTGTAATGTTATGTTATTAAAATGAACCTAACATCACTTTTTAACAAAATTTTAGGCTGAAGATAATATTTCTTTACTTGTGAGGCAACTTAGTAGAAAATGTAACGTTTTTTTACAAAATGAAAGTAGTATCAATGGGTCATCGGCATAGTAGTTCACTACGTCTTTTTATTTAAATATTTTTTTAAATAATTTTTTCGCTTAACCCAAGATCATTTGGAGGGCTATTGCACCATTTAGGGCTATTGCACCATTATGAATTGCAATTACCATTTGCTTGTACTAAAAAGCTTTGGCTAAAAATATGTAAAGTCTTCTGAAAAGTATTGTTATTTCTTCGGATTTTGAAACTGTTTAACTATTAGCTTTGAATTGAAAATATATTAACAATTCAAATATACGAAAAATAATTCAAAATTAAATGTTTTTATTTAATGATGGTTTTTAAACTATCAAAATAAAATATAACTTTTATTTTTGTTTGGTTTTCTTTTTTTTATTAAAGTGTGCCATTAAATCGTTTTATTTATCAATTTTTTATTAAATTAGTCACGCAATTTTTTTAAATTAAGTATGGCAAACATTTATACTTTTTAATTGTTAACATCCAAAACACTATCGTGTCGCATGTCACCAAGCCCAACTTAGCGCGTCACATTTTAATTTTCTAAACGTGGCGTAAAAAATCAGGCTTGGTGACATGTGACACGATAGTGTTTTAGATATTCCGTGACAAATAAAAAATTTTAATGTCACGCCACACTTATTTTAAAAAAGTCGCGTGACTTATAAATGTCACGTATTACTTAATATTAAGTTAGGCGTGACATTTATAAGTCACGCGACTTTTTAAAAATAAGTGTGGCGTGACATTAAAATATTTCATTTGTCACAAAATATCGAAAACACTATCTTGTCGCATGTCACCGAGCCCGATTTTTTACGCCACGTTTAGAAAATTTAAATGTGGACGCGCTAAATTGGGCTTGGTGACATGCGATTATGCTATGCTATTATAATAGCTATAAGATGGCAATGTCACGCCAAACTTAATATCTAAAAGTCGCGTGACAATTTTAAATTTTAATGTGTGTGTTAAATCGGGCTTCGTGACATGGCGGCTTTATTAAACAACATGGCCTGAGTTTTTTTACAGTGTACGAAAAACTCCATGAACGCACTCGCTAACAAATCTACTTTTAAAGAACACGCATGAACTACTTACAAACTTAATTGAATTGTTTATGATTAAGTTTTAGTTTTAACTTTTCATATAACATTATTTCTTACTACTCATGTGTGTTCTTTATTTTATTATATTTAAGCGAGTTATATATAGTTCATGCGATAAAAACATCGGATAGCTTAATTCATTATAATAAATAATAAAAACTTACTTCGTTCACACTTATCAATTACATCGTTTCTTTCGCAATAAACCAATCCATTTTTAATATCTTTCCATACTTTGTTAGGATACTTTCTAATCCAACTGTTTAGAATTTGATAGGTTTGTTCAAAGGCAGTATTAAACTCACTCAACACACAATCAATTTTTTTATCGCCAATATCCAATCTACGAGCAAGCTTTTTCCAGTCATTGGGTAATTCATGTGCAAGCGTGTTCAACACTTCTTGGGGAAGTTTTTTAACTGAAAAAATCAAATGGTTTTTTTAAACAATGTCAAAAGCATTGTGTATTTATATAACAGAAACAAAAATCACCCTTTAAATCATCGAATTCGTTGCAAACACCTTCTTCCTCCATTTAATTTTAAACGACGATTTGTTACTAAAGAATGTTTTACTGAAAATAACTTTTCAAACTCCAACATCATCTGTAAACGAGTATTTCTATTATCAACTGTAAAAAACTTTTTAATTTATATGTTTGCCAACAAAATTGAATTTGTTTACTTAGATGTTAATATTTGTCAAAAAAGAACAGAGCATGTTTTACAGTTTTTAAAAAAGTAAATAAATTTCTTGACGCGGCATTTTAAAAGACATGTACTTTTGATTTATGTCTCTGCAAAAAACGCGCTTTAAAATGTTATTGTTAGTTGGTGTCAACAACAAAATTAGAACAATCGAGAGGACAGAGAGGTAAATACAAAGTAGAGTATAGTTGCTAGCTGCTATAGACTGGTTCAATTTAGATAAGTTAATCGTTTATTGTTTCATCTCTTTTAGATAATCATGATGGTATTCAAAAAGGGATAAAACGATTTTAAAAACGAAATATTTACGAGACGCCATATAAAAATATTTTTATAACTTATGTATCCTCCGTAATTTTTTTACTTATGTTTCATACAGTAGAAAAACATTAAAACACATTAACTCCATTTTTTAAAAAGTAGAGATGATCAAGATATTTCTAACTTTGCGATTAACTATAAAAGACTTTTGTAACAAGTTGTTTAACAAAAATATTTTCTCAACCGTAGAAAAATTAGATCTAAAAGACCAGAAAAATATTAAAGCAATCTTCAACTTCACGTGAAAGAAATACTTTCCATTTAGACAATTTTCTGACCTGGATAGAAGTTGACATATGTATATCTAAAAAAACCATAAAAACAACACCAATTGATTAGCGATTGCAATCCCGGGATACCGGTTTTTTATATATTTCGAAATCCTGGGATTCTCTATTATCAAATCCGGGATTTCCTATAAGATTAAGCAAAAAAACAACTTACTGAAAAAATATAACATCGTACTGAAAAAATTACAGCAACTTATGCGTCTCAATAAAGTAATTGAGAAATATTATAAAATTGCAGAAAATAATTGTATTTTTAGTTGGGCAATAAAAAAAACTATCGAAAAGGTTTGATTTGCAGAAAATAAAAGGTCTACGTTTTGTCTTTTAAAAGGAAGATTAAATAACTAAAGAAATTAAGGTCCAAATACAAATCATAAATCATTTATTTAAAAGATTAAACAGGAATCAATTTAAACTTTATACAATACTAAAAGTTAATTTTTTTAGCCTTTAAATCTTTAAAGTTCTTGATTTTTTTGGTTATGTCTAATTGTGTTGCTCTTTCATTTTCGATGGCTATTATAGATTAAGTTATTCAATCGTTCGTCAATCTTAGTAGATCGTAAATATTTTTTTATTAGCTTCAATTTGCTAAAATTCTCACTTGCAATAGTAATTAGTTTGACAGACATTCGTAATAAAATCCAAATATTAAGAACCACAATTTGCGATTCACTTGATTTTATATAGTTCAAGACATTTAGCGGACGTCCAAGAGTATCTTTAGGCAAAAGGGTAGATACAAATTTCAACTCGTCAAATAATTCTGTGCCATCAATATCGCAATTATTTTCCATTTTTAATTTCAAATGCAGATCTTTTCAAAACTTATGTAAGCCATTTTCCGCAGGTAAATTTCTTCAGATTATATAAAATTTCCCATGTTTGGTGAAATTCATTCAGTTGTTAAAATCTTTCTTGAAGAGATGTTATGGCATTAAAAATGTTTTTTGGAATTATTACAATTGCATCTCTATTCATAAAAGCAAACATTTTTTTTACGGCGTAATCTTTTTATAAATAAGCTCAACTTGCAAAGATTCAGCTAACTTTTTTTTACTCACGAGAATTTTCAAAACCAGTTACCCTATATTCTATCACAAAATCTGTACATGATTTCATAAGTGAAACTACTGAGGCTGTATCCATGGCTGTATGGATTTGCTAACAATATTTACACGATATAAAATATTAAACCAGGTAACAAGCATTATCAAAAAAGAAAAAATGTTTATTAGAAAATGTATAAGCTTCTAGTTTAATGGAAATATGAGAAGAATTTCACTCAAAGTTACTAAAGCATCGAAAACTTTCATTATTTGATACCGAATTTGTTTTAAACATTCAATTTGATTTTCCAATTGAGTTTCACAAAGAAGTAAAATTGAATAAGTGACCTTTCGGTATGTTCCATCTAGATACTGAAGCTGAAAACAGTGTATATATTTGTTAGACAATTCCAAAAAGTAATATCGACTCAATACAAGATGATGAATCGCTCATAACTAAATTTAGAGAATTACATCCACAAGCAGGGCTGTAGAGTCGGAGTCGGAATTGCGGAGTTGTGACATTTTCAGTGGAGTTGGAGTCAGAATGATTAAACAAAATCGCGACTCCGACTCCAATAGTAAAACTTCTCGGTATTGCACGTGCCTGTACAAAACATTCAATTTATCTTATGTTCATACTCAGTCAGAGTCGAAGTCGTTACTTTTTTTTTACGAATCCATACACATAAAAAATCTCTTGGATTTAGTTCACAAACTCAAGCTTGTACGCCTTTATTTTTACCCTTCATATTTGCAACATTATTATATCCTTGCTCTCTACAATTGATTAGACTTAAATTTACATCTTTAAACATTTTTTGTAAAATTTCTAATAAATATTATCCAGTGAACTTTTCAACAGTCTAATAAGTTTTATAATTTTTTTTAATCTCTATCTCATCGCTTGAAATATCAACAAATCCTAATGTAAAGGAGAGTTATTCATTATGGCTGACATTAGGGGTGCTGTCTAAAATTATACTAAAATATTTCGTATCTCTAGCTCGTCTTAAAATATTGTCTTGAATGCCAATAAAGAAATCAACTCATTTTTAATTTTTTTTCCGCATTAAGTTACATGAGGTTATTTAGAAGAAATAGGTAGTAAATGCGCGGTTACACAACATGTTAAAGTTGCATCGTATTTGCTCAACAGTTCCACTAAACCTTAAACATTTTCATTTTGAAGAGGAAATAATCTGGCTGAAGAAACACGAAAAATAAGTTATTTTTTGATTGGTACAAAATTATGTTGCACATGCAATCTAACACAAGTCGCCAGCGATCTCTTTCTCTAGTAATTAAAGATTGGTAATTTTTATCAATAGTTTTATTTGTTTCAAGCCTAAGAATAGCATCAAACCAATTACTAAACCACTGCTGCCACGGCTGCTCGAACTGACTCATTTATATCTATTTGAACGTAACCAGCAGTGACGTTCAAATAGATATAAATGATCCTGCACTATAGCCAGCAACTAGGAGACTGACATGTTGTTTTAAGACTACTTTCTTCCATTTTCTCGTCCAAAAAAGAATTACTAATGACAAACCGATTTCTTCACTTTGATTGAACTCTACTTGAAAATATTTTGTAAATACCTTTGCAGATATTTCATTTTCTCGCTTAAATTGCAGTTGTCTTTTTCGATTTGCTGCTTTGATGGTTATTTTTTTTTTATGAAATTACTTTGAATCATCTTTGTGAAATAAATGACATACACTGACAGATAATAGAAAACTAGCAGTGATGCTAAATTATATTTAGGCTGTGCTTTCAATCCCCTTTCAACGAAAACTATCACATTTTAAACTACTTAATTATAAACTACTTTCTATAACATTTCATGACGTACGTGGCCTAATAATATTGTGCTACTACTGCAGTAATCACATTTAAACAGTATAACTTGTTAATTTTAATCGTAAGTGGTTACAAGCAATTACTGTATTAGTCTATATAGTAGTAATGACTTTCTCTTTTTGTTAATGAATATTAAAAGTACAAATATAAATAACAATAAAAACTAAAGGAAAAATTTGATAAATTATCGTATAAAATCAAAAGAATTTTTTTCCCTTGAATGAAATATATCAAGGGTGAGTTAAGAAAAAAAATGTCTTTCATAATGGACTGCAAGAAACGTTGGAGCAGCCTTCTGTTAATGCTTAAACTGTATTACAAAGTAAAAAACTATACAAAAATCATTAATTGATATTTACTTAGTCCAAGATAATTCTATAGCTTTGTCACATGATAAAGTGATAATATTTTCAGGGGTTATTACAACTTAAGTTCCCATTAAAGCAATCGTTAAAGCATTTTGTCACCGAGATTCTAAACTATTTACAGTCATAGCTTACAAAAATAATAGAATAAAAGTTAACAATAAAACAATTAAAGATTAAAAAATAGCAATAAAACAAGCGAAGAAATGTGCACAACTTTAATGGTTCATATGCATGAATGACGAACTGATATGAGTTAACTTCTACAATACCTGCGTAACGGTCGAAGTTCCGTTGAAGTCGATAATGAAATAATTACAGTGCCTACTTCATTTAAACGTAGAAAACTTTTAGTAGAATTTGGGTAAAGATTAAACGCTTCCGATCCTGCTTTAGTAAAAACCTCAGTTTATTCTAATAAGCTGTTTTTGATTGAGGAACCTGAAACGTTACCTGAGTCAGTAAATCTAATGATCTTGAAACCGACAATAAGGTTTTTTTCATAAAACCTTGGATGCGTTGTGCTTTATTATGTTGCAATTCAAATCGCATAAAACATTATTTATTTCCTTATTTCTAACATAATTTCTAAACATTAATTAACATCTTAAATTAAAAACTTTTAAGCGGGTTTTTACTCAAATAATTAACATATTTAAGATTTTACTCAAATAAGCGTAACTACACGCTTAAAAATAGTGTTGAGCCGTAGGCTACATTATGTCGCGTAGAATACAACAATGAGTGTCGACGCCGGCTACACCAACACTATGTAGCTTTAAAAGCCACACTCAGTGTTGCATTCGTAAAGCTACATAAAATGTAGACTTGAAAGCCACACTTTGTGGCCTTTAATGCGACACTTTAGTAGAAATTTTTTCGACATAATTGTTGCATTTAATCAATGGCTGTATATATATGCTCTTTTTGCGCGACAAAACTGTTGTAAAAAAACCTCAAAATTAGTGTTGCGCTAGATGTAACACTATAGTTTAAACACTAATCTGTGTTTTTCTAGACGTTAAAAATGTTTTGATTTTTTGTAAGTATATTTATGCGTGATTTATTCCGCCCATTTAGGTCTTCATGTACTATGTATATAACCGGGTGCAATTAAATAATTCAAATAAAGAATGCTATTTATATCATATAATAAATTACACATTTTCATTTAGAGTCATACTAAATTACACATGTATATTATATTGGATTACAAGAAATAACGGACCGATATCACAATAAAATAATAAAAACTGAAATATAAATTTTATTTTAATTCCGAGTCAATACATTGTTATAGTATTTCTTTTAAGTATATAAACTCAGTTCAAACTCAAACTCAATTCAGTGAATATAAAATTAAAAACAAGTCTTAAAACATTTATATGCAAAAGCGAGTTAAAACCTTGAAAAATAGATACCGCCGTCAGAGAAGAATCGTATATCAACATTTTGTGTTTTTTTTTTTTTTTTGTCCATTATCAATAAATATTCAGGAGTGTGTGTTTCATAAAGACTTTGCAAATTAAAATTTGAAACTTGATTTTCTTGGAAACACAAAAAAAAAGACATACGGTCTCTTGGTTCTCGGCTGACGATATAACAAAAATAAACAAGAAAGTGATAAAAATACTTTTTCGTTTCACAAACATATTGCTTAATTTAATCTTAAACTTTTGGCAATACTTTCTTTAAAAGGAATTGACGATAATTCTTTTGTTGTTTATTCCAAGCAAATATCCCATAAATCTATATACACAAATAAGTTCATGAGGAAAATTGACATTAAATACATAATAAGAGACTAGCTGCAACTCAAAAGCAAATCTAATACTCGGTATGGCTTTCAACCGTATAGCTGTATTATCGACTTATAATTAGAGTTATAATTTGAGTTATAAATAGAGTGCTGCAACACTTGAATAAAATCAGTAGAAAAACTTTCTCCCTCTTCAATAACTCAAGGGAGCTTTCAAGACTGAGGTGTACCTAAATGTTTAAGTAAAATTTTAAAAATGCAGAAAATTCAAAGCTCAAAAAAGTAATACTTTTTGATTATAAACCAAATTTTAAAACTTTAAAAAAAAATGCATAGAAAAAACTTACATCCATTTCTCTATAAAATATACCCAAATTCTTGGACTCTTCTTGCTCTTCTGTGGAGGTGCTATCATAAGAAAAGGGAGCGCCTTAAATGCAAGAAAAGTTGCATCTTTTAAATAAAAATAAAAATAAATCAGGGAACAACTTGTATATACTTATAAACCTTTATAGGTAGATTATAAAAAAACCTTCTTTTGGATTAAAAGGGTATATTACATAAGGAACTAATAAATGAAATAAGATGAGAAAGAGAAACTTCGCACTTTTGCAGATTGGCACATAGTCAAGTTGCAGCAGCTTAGTACTTATGCAGATTGACAATTATGTTGTAAAATTTCTTATTTAAGTTATAAAGTTCTTATTTATTCATTCTCCCCACTTAGGGTAGTAGACATATATATACCTCCATTATATTAGTCTTCTGACAAAGTACTTTTGAACATTGAATCTCTTGCTAGTAACAAAATGTTTTGTTTGCAAGTGTTAAAGCCATCATGCAATGTAACATTACTTGATAACTCTTCAATGAAATGAAACTATCTTTGAAATTCCCTCATTAGTTTCATATCTAGGAGGGCCCATGTTGCATGTTTCAGAAGTTACAAAAAGAGAATTTTTTTCTAAGTGTTTATCTTGTTTATATAATGTGTCAAGAAACTTGAGTGGCTCATTGCAATGTATAACACTACTTTCAAACTTACTCTTAAACATTAATAGAGTGGAATCTGCTCTAATGTCATTGAAAACTGATAAAGCAGCATTACCAATATCATCGCTCAAAATAACAACCGATCAATGATCAGCAATGTCTAAAGAAATTTCAAAAAATTCAAGGAAAACCTTTTTTTGTGAAATAATTACATTTGATTGGCAAGCTTTGAAAAACTATTTGAGCACTGCAATATAGGAAACTAATGATTATGAAATTACTGTTAACAGAAACAATTACTTCAGGTATAATGTAATAAGGAACACTGCTGCTTGTTCACAATGAAGAAACTAACAAAGGATCAATATATTCTATTGTTTTTTCAGGTTAAGTGTAAACTTGATAAGTAGAATTCTCTGGGAAACTAGGCAATGAATATTCTGAAAAATTAGGCAATAAATCGTTACGATTATCATTTAATAGATTACTATGTATTTTGGCTCAGGATTTTTATCAATGAAATCATTATCAATATTATGGTAACATTTTACATGTCTAATTAGCGACATATATGCTGTACAGGTACATTTACAGCCATTCTGTAAACATCTAATTGGATAAACAATTTTGGCAATACTATTATGACGTTGTAGATGATTTTGAAAAAAAATCAATAGTTACGTAAAAGTACCTCATATACAGCAAATAAACATTTTATTAACTTTTATCAAAAAAAAAAAAATTATATATATATATATATATATATATATATATATATATATATATATATATATATATATACACAATATATACATATTATAGCACTATAAATCATAGTTGCAATTGTGCATTTATTGCATATATATATAAATATAATTTTATTAGAGGGCTTTCATAGGTATGATAAAATTATTTAATACATTATTTTAACATGCAACATGACTAAAAATCATAATCATAACTTATAAAAATCATTATTGAATGATATATCATGCAATAATGATTTTCATTAGTTATCTCAGCAAAAAAAAAAAAGATATGTACATAATGTAAAGTATTCCTTTATGGTATACGTATACCAAAAAGGGTAGATTATATATATATACATATAATCTAGATTATATAGAACTAGATTATATGTATATACATATAATCTAGTTGTTAACATATGATAACTAAAATAGTTGTTGTTAATATAACTAAAATGCTGCTATTTTAACTAAAATAACATTATTATCATATTTATTTGATAATATTTATGTATTAAATATTTTCCATTTTGTTATAACATAAAAAAATTAACTTAAACAACATTAACATTAAGGTTTAACGTTAACAATATTATTTAACAACATTATTTACATTTATGTTAACAACATTACTTGTGTTATGTTAACAGATTACCAGTTAACTGCTAATGTCATGTGATTTTATTTAAACCTATATTTTACACATTTTTTTTAGACTAATGTTATTATTTTATATAATTAATGTTATTATGTTATAATTTTTATAACTTCATAATAATGTTGTTAACGTAACTAAAATAATTGTATTAACATTTTAATACAATATATATAAAATAATAACATTAGTCTAATTAAATAAAGTCACACAACTAATTCATGTAGTAATGTACTACAAACCGAAGGTCTTACCTAATTTTTAACAACTGAAAATCGATATTTTCCTCGCTTAACATATTTAATACGATATTACTAAAATATTACAAACCAAATATTTTTTTATGAAAAAGTTAACTATGTATGTGTTTAAAATTACCATGCAGCAATAAAAGTTAACTAAAATTTTCAGTAAAACTGAAAATGGTTCTTAAAAAAAAACATGTCGCTAAAAAGATGATTCTAGTCTCTTTTCCGAATAATTCGATACGAGAATCCAACAAAGTGCAACACTAAGTGTGGCTTTTTTTACGCATATAATGAAGTTTAATTTCATAATTACAAGTGTGGCTTTAAAGCGCACAAGTGTAGCCTTGAAGTACACTATTTGTGTAGCCAAAAAGACGCTACACTAAGTGTCGTGTTTTTTGTCCACACTATTTTTAAGCGTGTATATTGTGTAACGGGTATAAAAAAAAAATATAAAGAAAACTCATTCGAAAAAACAATAAAGTCACAAGTAAAAATATTCTTTTTGTTAATTTACATCCTTGATATAGTGATGAAAAAAAATTAAAATAAAATAAAATTACGGGTCAAATTGCACATTCTACATCTATATGTCCGCTTTCTCTATGCTATCATTCTGACTTGACTTCCTCTTTTTTTCTCAACAATTCCTTCATTTTTCTCAAAATTACATACTCTTGGTCTGCAAAGCGGGTAATGATGCTATTTAATGAGCTAAATTCGTCTTTACGGGCCTTGGGAATGTGGCCTCTGAATGGCAACTAGCCGGATGAGGATAAACCACATTACCTATAAGTAAAAGTACTTTTTTTTTTTTTTTTTTTTTTACTATATAAATTTATTCAAGTCGTAAAGCATAACATATATACAAATAGCAGGGGCAAGAAGAAGACATAATATGTCTTATTACCAAGCCCCTATACCGTAAATATAAAATAGCGTAATAAATTTAAAAAAAAAACGTAACACAATATAATATAAAACACTTTCTTAAAATTTTATAAATAAAAATAATAGTTCTTAATGTTCTTTAACTTTAACTTTTTAGTTTTGTATTGGTTATGAAAAATTTAAATACAAATTTATAGAAAAAAAAGAAAAAAAAAATGTTTAGCATGATAAAAACCCTATTATTAAAAAGCATGCAGACAAATACGCATAATCCTGAGGCTTTCCTTTTACACCAGCAGATACCTTAAATTATCTGGAGAATTTTTATAAATCATAAGTTTTTATAAAAGAAGAAATGAATCTGTAACAAGTGACACGATCCTTTCTAAGATCGTCAAGCTGGTAATAACAAACCTCTAATTACTTATTAGTAGCAAAAGTACTACTATCGGATAATTTGTACCAACTTTAGAGAAGGATAATGCTCTAGCGCCTGTTGCATGCGCGTATTAGCGTTTAAGGAGGTAAACTAATCTATAAAATATATTCTTCTATCAATCTATCAGTTTCTTGTCCGATTTTTATTGATAGTCTTTTAGACCGTTGTTTGGTGTCGCGTCTATAGCCTATAGAGTATATTTAATCTATATCTAGAGTATATCGCGTCTATAGCCTTTAGAGTATATTTAATCTATATAATATCTACTTAATTTAAAAATGCAAAACTCAAAAGAGGGAAATCTATATTTTGTTGGCAATCAAAAGACCTGTCCGAATGATTTCGACGATACATTCAATCAATATTGTAGAAAGCTACATTATTAATTGGGTGACAAATGAAACAATTTTTAAGCCACAATGAAAGATGATGATCGCGCCAATCAATATTTGTCGTATTACACTTTACTACGTCGTACAATAAAATGGACTAAAAGAGCAGGTTTTTTTTCCAATAATTTGTGCATTATTTAATGCGTTTAGATTTTTTTAAATATTGAATATAATTAAAAAAAAAAGTACAAAATGTTTTTACATGATATAGCAAAGGATAAGCGAATGGGTAAGCGAATTTACTCCGTATAATGAAAATCGTTCTGTACCAAGATACGACCAGAAGAATTGATTCTAAAGGAAGATTGTCAAAAGATGAAAAGAAACATAAAATAATCAAAATTTTTACAGACGGTATAAAATTAAAACTCCGGCGACAGTGTCGTGTTTGTGTTGCGCGTAAGAAAAAAAGTTTAACTCGCCATATGTGCCAATTTTGTGAAATGCCCGAAACTCACCAGATTTACTTATTTGTGATACTTATTTACTTGTGAGATTAACTTGAATTTGACTGTTTTATTTTTAGATCTCAGTGTTGATGGATATTATCCTTTGTTGTAAAATTAAATTTGAATTATTCATCCATTCTTTTATGAGCTTCCGCTTACGAACTCATTCAACCATTTTATATATATATATATATATATATATATATATATATATATATATATATATATATATATATATATATATATATATATATATATATATATATATATATATATATATATATATATATATATATATATAAATATATATATATATATATACATATATATATATATATATATATATATATATATATATATATATATATATATATATATATATATATATATTCATATATATTTATATATATATATATATATATATATATATATATATATATTTATATATATATATATATATATATATATATATATATATATATTTATATATAAATATATATATATATATTTATATATATATATATAATTAAATATATATATATATATATATATATATATATATATATATATATATATATATATATATATATATATATATATATATATATACAAATGAAGACCTCAGTGAAAAACCGGCGTTGTCACATTAAAAAAGTTTTGAGAAAGAATTTATTGATCATTAATCTAAGCTTTTATATTAGGCAAAGAAAATTAAAGATGAGAAAATAAAAATCCATATTTTGATTAATTTATTTAAAGTTTAATTATAAAAAAAAGTTTTATAATTTTTATTAGAAATTCCTTTTTTTTGTTGCTGTATATAAAGACTTTTATATATATATATATATATATATATATATATATATATATATATATATATATATATATATATATATATATATATATATATATATATATATATAATATATATATATATATATATATATATATATATATATATATATATATATATATATATATATATATATATATATATATATAGTCTTTTTTTTCTTTTTTAATAAGAATGTACTCTTTTCAATGTTATTTGCGGAATTTCTGCAGAAATACAGAAATATCAAATACCCACTCTCGTCAATTTGTCTTCTAGCACAATAGCTCAACTCTTTATGCAGAGTTTCCTTTAAGTGAAACAATAAATTATTACAATAATAATAACTCATCAATATAAATTTGCAGTTTTGATGTAAATAAGGCTTTGTAAGCTGTAACTTGTTGTTTAAAAAACTATAACACAACAAAAAGTTACCGCTCTCAGTAGTTCGTGCACTACAATCAATATACTTACCGGGTACTGATAATATATCGTACCTTGGGCATAAATCAAACCATTTCCGTTTATCTCAAGGCGTGCTACAAGGATCAATTTTATCACAACATTTATATAATATATACACTCAAAGCATATTAAATCAAATTGTTTCAGATTGCAAAGTTGGAACAACAGTAAATGGTGTATACACTGGCATTATTGCCTATGCAGACAACATTATCTTACAAAGCCTTTCTTATTCTGGTTTACAAGCAGTGGCGTACCTACGGAGGGGGAGGAGGGGGAGGGGGGAGGGGCTCACCACCCTGGGTGTCATCCACTTTTTGGTGACACCCAATTTATTAATATCTTATAATTTTGTTTTGGTTTATAATTAAACAGTCTTACATAAAAAAATAAGTTAGTATTTGTTTACACGACCTACGAAATGCTGAATGCTGAAAGATATAGTTATCATTATTTAGAAAATATAATCGCTTAGTTTTCTTCTTATAATATAAACAAAATGAAATAAAGACTTAATGTCGCCTAAAAAATTCTTCATAATCAAATGTGTTAATGTTTCTAAATACTGCTTTAATAACTTCGTATATAAAAATAATTACATATAGTATATGGGTGACACCCTATTTGACGCCCCGAGTGACACCATAACTAGGAACGCCACTTTTTACAAGAATTGGTTAATAAAGTTCAGTCACAATGCCAAAAGCTATATACCAAACTAAACACCAAAAAAAACCGAGTTTATTATACCCGGTAAAAGTTCAATTACAAAAAACACAATTCAAATAAACGGCTCTTCCCTACACCTCAATAGTAAACTGAGACACCTCGGATTTATATAGGATAATTAAAATCATGCTCAAAATATAACAAGTGTAAACAAACGTATTAATCAGTTTCAATCAATTTCCAGAGCTCTTATAAAATTTGGCATTCGTTTTTGTCAATCATTAACTATGGTACATTTGTTCAAATCTATGGTTGTGCCGAGTCTATCATAGGGCTTAGAAATTTGTTGCTATAATAATTCAGTTCTTAATAAATTGGACGCTGTTGATTAGCATTAAAATTCCTCTTTAACATATCAAAGTACAGCAAAAACTACCTGAATCCTTTCTTTAAAATTGATGATATATCTACCAACCTCATTCGAAACAAATTTTCAGCTAAAATGTCATCAAAATATAAGAACTGAGAAGTTTAAAGATGATCGTAAGATCACTAAAACTGTTTAACAATACAATACAGGGTTTTGCAAAGTTGTAAGCGCACGCTTGCAAAGTTATAAGTGCATGTTTGCAAAGTTATAAGTGCGCGGTTGCAAAGTTATAAGTGCACGCTTGAAAATTTATAAAAGCATATACATTTTTTTGGAAATTATTTTTTCAGCTTTAAAAATATTGCGCAAAATATTAAGTTAAATTACAGCATCGCAATTAATAAGTGTTTTTTTTTTAAAAGTGATTAGTTAGTGAAAGTTCTTTACATTTTTACTTAATTTTGCATATTGTTATATATCAATAACTTTTCTAGATTAGATACTTTCATAATTTTTAAAAAATAGTATACATTGTTTAATCATAATATTTTAAAAAGGGATGCAAAAATATACATTATTAAAAAAAATAAAAAATCATTTTAAATACATTAATTAGATAAATTCTTCTCTTCTTATTGCCTTTTCCAGCCATCTTCTTTTATTTATATAAAAGACATTGCACTGTTGATTATAATTATTATCAGATGATAAAATATATTCTAGAGTTTCTTCAACAGCCATATCGGGATTAGCATTTCTCATGGATTTGAAATTGGATTTTAACATTGAAAAGAACTCTTCGATTGGTTTCAATTTATGGGAGTATGGTACTAAAAACTTGTGAGTAATATTTTTTTCTCTTAGTAATTGAAGTACTGCAGCTGCTTTGTAAAATTTTGCATTATCTAGGATAAGAATTTTATTTGGATTTACTGCAAAGAATGGTACTAGTTTGTTGTTGATGAAATCAATAAATAATTGTGTATTGTATGCGCCGCTTTTGTATTGGTAACATTCAACTCGTAAATTGGAAATTAAGCACATGAGGCTAATATTCTGTCCTTTATTTGCAGGAACTGTAGAGTACGCTTTTGTATCTTTTAGAGAATAGCCATATGCAGTGCCGGATTAAGGCTTTGTTGGCGCTAAGGCACATTTTAATAAATGGCCTGAAAAACAGATAATAAACGGACTTTTCCACAAAAAGAAGAAAAGTAAAATTTAAAAAAGAATGTTTATTAGGCAAAAACTACATTATTTAAAAATTTCGCGCTTTTATAACTGCAAATTTTGTCAATTAGTTCTTTGAAGTTGACCTTGTTGAGCAAATCACTTTCAATGCACAGAAGTGAAAGTACTGTTGAGCCATGGTTGATTGTTTTGCATTTTTGATTCTTTTCAATTGAGAAAACGAACGTTCTTCTGAACAATTGGTTGACATCAGACATAAGTAGATCTGGAGTGCTATTTCAGTATTTGGAAATGCTTGATATACACCAGAATTGTGCAGCATTTTAAACATCTTCTGAGCACTTGAATCAACTTGATTCTGTGCACTTAATCCTTCTTCATAGTTTCTCTGTTCTTAATACCAACACATAAATTGTCGAAATTCTGTTGGAAAATCAGAATAAAGGTCTTTCGAGTACACAGTAACCATTCCTTTAACAGCAATGTCAATATCTTCATCGGTCTTGGAGTCATACTCAGTCAGAACTCCAATTTTCTGCAGAACAATTGAGTAAGCTTTAATGCGTTTCTTTAATGCATTTTTTAGCTGATCGATGATGACATAGAAGGTATTGACCTTGAAGTTTTGCTGGCTTGACATCCCTTCCATAGCATCTGCGGCATTTCCATTATTGATTTGACTCACGCTCTGGTTGTCTTCGACTTTCAGATTTATTTGTGCTGTTGCCACAGCAATCACCTGCGTTCTGATTATAATCATCAAACTTCTCTCGGCATTCATCCAAATATATATGCAAGCTTTTCAGCAGACCAATAGCTGGAGTTAATTCAATTGTGAACTTTGCAATAACTTGCTATTAATGTTGAACATCTGCTGAATGTCATTCCAAAGTTCACACATTAGGGCAATTTCAATAGTATCCATGTGTTTGGCCAATGAACCCGGTTCATTCCTTGTGCTACCATTCTGATTACAATCTTCTGATATCTCCAGAAGAGCACTTTGTAATTGGTGGTACCCCTTGAACACTGCTTTTGCAGCATCAGCTTGAGCAGACCACCAGGTATTTGGAGCATCAGCTCGAGCAGACCACCAGGTATTTGGATGGGTATTTTGGAACAAGCCATTCTGGTTGGTTTTTAACACGGGTCATCATGACATTCCAATGATGTGTTGATGCTACAAAGAAAGTATACAGGCAATTCAACATGTTAAAAAATGAAACTGCTTCAACGCAACAATCCACAGCTGACTGGCCAACTAGGTTTAACAAGTTGGCAGCACAAGGAATGTAGTCCACTAAACTGTTTTTGTTTTTCAGGATTTGTTGCATGCCAATATATTTACCAGACATATCGCTGGCATTATCATATGTCTGACCACGGCAATTTTTGTTGTCGATGTCCTGATCTGACAAGTAATGAAGCAGTGTGTCAGCAAGATTCTGCCTTGTGTGACTGGATATATTGAAAAATGTCAAAAAACGCTCCACAGGCTGGTAATCCACCATATTAATACAACGAAGAATGATGGTCAGCTGGTCACAATAGGTAATATCAGGAGTGGAATCTACTGAAACTGAAAAATACCGTGACTTTGAAATCTCATCCTTTACGAAACCCATAAAGTGTTCACCCATCATTGCAATTTATTCTTCACAGATTGTTTTTGATAAATATGATGTGTGACCACGTCCGCGATTGCCATGAGTACAGATGTGCTGGGACAAAAATGGATCAAATTGACCAATCAGCTCCAAGACGCCCTAATAATTCCCATTTTCTCTGGAGCCAACAACTTTATTGCTAACTCGAAGAGTGAGACCTCTCTCACAAAGAAAATTAATAGTTGCAACACAGCGTGACAGGACATTTCTCCAGTAATTGCGCTGCTTCAACATATTGTTGTGCAATTGCTCGTCAACTCTCCCAGCAGCAACACGTCTTTGACATAAAGTGAAAACTGAATGTATGTGCTTTGCACTGATTTCATGGGATTTTAAGAATTGTGTCATATTTTTCCAATCCTTAAATCCTAAGCCAGACAACTGTGACCGGTCAGATGAAAACAGAATGCAGGGAAAGCAGAAGACAAATGTCTCGGCTGGAGAATAAACAAATCAGTCACGATCAACAATATTACCATTAGGCAAAACCCGTTTAAAGACACTAGAATTTAGGAAGCGATTCACTCCACTGTATTCCCGCTTTGTTTCTGGATAACTGTCTGCCAAGTTTTGAAAATGGATTGTTCCAAGGGTGATGCATGTGTTACGCACATGATCTGTTATGTCATCAAAACTCCCAACATCATTAGAAATGGTTCCTGAACCAGTATTAGCTCCGTCCTCAAATTTTTCAGTATTTCCTAGTTCAAATGCAGTTTTTGCAGCCTCTTCCTTGTGATCAATACCTACCTGAGATGTTGATGAGGATGGTGGGGAATTGAGAGTAATATTATCAGTAGCATAAACCTTGTTCACGGCAGTGAAAATTTAATTGATTTTGGGTTTTTTTTTAACAGTTTCTTCTTAATAGTTTATTTTTAACAGTTTATCTTCATCATGCATTTTCTTCTCTAACTCCTTTGCTTGCTCCCAACCACCTTTACGTACCGACTTTTATTTTAAAAGTATAACGTAAAAGTGATCTTTAAAAACGTATTTTTATGTATTCAATAGCATAATTATTCTATTTAAAAATAATTGATTCATAAAGTCATATCATAAATTGATGTAAAATTTTAAAAATTGATTTCTTGTGAACTGCATGATAAGACATACAAAACTTATATATAATATAGATTTTAATATTTGAAATAATAATTTAAAATCAAACTACCAGTATACCAGAAGTAAATCATTTGATGAACTTGGCTTTGAACAAACAGAATATATATTATGAATTCAGATGATGGGATTTCTAGCATGCACCCACTTATAACCCAAAAACATTTCACTGTGCTGTTAAAGAAAGGTAATCCATCAATAAATAGACAAAGACTCAACTTGGAAAAATCAGAATTTATATTTTTTTTTAATTAAAATAATAATTACAACAAAAATCTAACAATAATGATAAAAAAAAAAAAAAAATCAGAGAGAGAGAGAGAGAGAGAATAATGTATGATAGTGAAAGTCAAAATGAAAGTCACTTCGTATAGTTGAGATACGTGGATCTTACCCATATTATATTAGTGAGCTTTATTATATTAATATCAACAATAAATAAAATATGTGACAAATATGTTTTGATAGAAACATTTAATTAATGGCATGTTGAACAAAAAAGCTATACCCAGTTCTTTCTGCATTAAATGTGATGCTTTTTTCTTCTTTAAACCTACTAATAAATTTAAAGGATTACAATTTTATAACAATAGTTATATCTAAAAGTATATTCATTTGCTAAAACCATTAATTTTATTACTACGCTTTGTTATTGTTTACGAAAGAGTTCCACTGTTTAAAACAAATGCTATCGAATTTCAAAAATATAAAAAAACACAATATTTTTCGAAAATTTAATTCGATATTTTAGAAGACAAAAATTATCACTTATAAGAATGAATTAGTTACAATTTTTGACATCGTAAAATTGATATATGAACAAAATGTGTATAATAATTGAAATAATTATAATAATTTCATCAATAAAAATCACACATAAATATAAATTTATGTATAAATTTTTTGCGGCCTGGATTTTTTGCTGGCCTTAAGGCATGTGTCTTATTTGCCTAAGGGTTAATCCGGCACTGACCATATGAGCGCACTGTAAGTTTATTCAATCCGGTTTCGTCTAAAAAAAAAAAAATTTGGATCAGCAATTCTAGCAACTTCTGCCGTAAAATTGATCTCTGATTTATTCTTTCCATGGTGTTTGTTTCTTGAGGAATGATTGCTAATCTTTTTCGTGTCAAATTTAATTTCTTTAATTTACGGGAAACAAACGAGATTGAAAAGTTTTTACCATGTTGTTCTAAAATTTGCGTTTGAATTTCTTTTTGAACTACGGCATTGTTACAGACCGCGGAATTAAATATTGTCTGTTCAATGTTTGTATTTATATAATTTTTGATTTTATACGTTTCTTTTCTTTTTACTGTAGATGACGTGAAGGGTATATTATCATCACAATTTTTTATGACACGTCTAACAGCATTTTGAGTTAAACTATAAGCGTTGAATATTTCCTGGATTGAATATTTTTCACAATTTCTTATTGAAATAATCGTATTTTTAGTTTCTTCTGTAATTGTTTTCCGTACTATTCCTTCCATTGATATTTAAAATATGAGTTAAAATTAATTTTATAAATGCACTTATAACTTTGCAAACGTGCACTTATAACTTTGCAAACGTGCACTCGTAACTTTGCAAAACCCTGTAATAATAATATAATAAAATATTTCTTTATTTTAAATTTTAAATTATACAGCTCCGCTATATATTAAAAACCATCAAATATTTAAAATTACATTTAGAAAACATTTGTAAAAGATTACCGAAATCAAAAGTACTTGATATATCGATACATCATATATAGATATATCATACATCGATATATCATATATCGATATATCATCTATTGATAAAATAACATTTTTCAGTTTTTTGGAAAAAAGAAAGTTCCAACTTGGTGAAAAATAAACATTTTTTATAACTATTTAATTTCAAAGAAAAGCACCACGATATAAAAGAACGTCTTTTCAAAAAAAAAAAAACTAATAACAAAAGAGCATTTATTTAAAAAAACCGTATTAAATACGTATACTTTACACCTAATTAATTAAAATTATCAAATTAAAAAAGTGTCCCTTACAAAAATTATTGGAATTTTAATAATATGGAATTCCACGTATTTTTCATGGAAAATCAATGGATTTTTCATGGAAACGTGTTACCCATGGAAATTCCATGGGTTTTTTTCTTAGGTTTTCAATGGAAATTTTCCTTACGAAATACCAGTTTGTGTTTGGTTGAAGAAAACTTATTCTTCGTATAAGTTATTATTCTTAGTATAAATTAATAATAAAAGATTTCTTTATTTGCAAAATGGTCTATGCATATGCAAGGTCTATGCATTTGCATAGACCATGCATGTAGATTTTGCATGTATGACGTGTAGACCAGAGTTTGCATGTATGCATGTAAACCATTTGGTTATTGTTGGCTTGTGATTGGCACAACCGCAACAGTGATGCCATTCATGAGCCAATAATTAGTCATTATCGTTTTATGATCGGCAACACTGTGCAAAATTTTGCCAATCTTGCTGATCTTGCTTCAATCTTGAAGCAAAAAAAAATTTATACAGTTGCACACACTTATTTTTTTAAAAAACGTTCAAATTTTCTACTAAAAGTAAGTTTTCATATTGTTTTTTAAGTTTTGTCGTCAGGTTATCATATACAGTATTGGACAAAACATTTGCAACCAACATCGAACATTGCTAAAAAGTGTTCCTAATTTTACATGTCTTAAAAACGAATCGAACTATACTACCACAGCAAACAGTTCAGGAGTCTGGAGTCATAGCATGCCATGACATGAGCAATCAGCTAACAGATGACAAAACACAGGCAGAATTTCGTTAACAAGGGCCAATTTGCAGCGGACAAAACAAGCGCAACTTTTTTGGTTTGTTTTATTTTCTTAAGTCTGGTCCGTTTCAACGTCACGGAAGTTTATTAATAAATGAAGGAAGTATCCAGAAGTTTCCAGAAGTTTCCAGAAGCATGTAGAAGCTTCCAGAAGTTTCTAAAAGAAGCATCTAGAAGCATCCAGAAGAATCCAGAAGTATCCAGAAACATTCAGAAGCATCCAGAAGCTTCCAGAAGCATCGAAAAGAAGCATCAAGAATCTTCCAGAACAGGTTCACACAGGTTCATTTTACTATATAAGAGACATTTAAACCGACATGTAATTCAGTCAGTATGTGGAAGTCAATCAGTCAGTATTATCACGACAGTTTATCGAAGTGAGTTTTATCAAAGTGTTTTATCGAAGAACATCAATACAAGAAGTGAAATACAAAAAACATTTCATTACATTAATAGAGTCCACATCCAACCAAGACGTTGTGTTCCACAGAGCATTATTGTACCATCACAAGGTAAATGTAACACGGTAAGCCTTGAGAAGCCTGATTATTTATTTTTATTATTTTTATAACTTCAAGTGCAAAAGTGGCTTCCAACAGTCTTGGATTGGAACTAAGAAAGAAAATTAATGGCGATTACGTAAATGGAATGTCACAAAAAAGTATTTGTGATAAATATCGCGTGAAAAAATGGACCATATTAAGACCATGTTCCAAATATCGTTATACGGGAAAGTTGGAAGCAGATAACAAAGGTGGAAGACCGCGTCCCATCACTTCTAGAGGGATTCTACGATTGTCAGATCCGTCAAGAAGGATCCCTGGATATCATTAGTCAATATACAAAAGCAATTAGAGCTTCCTGTATCGGACCGAACAATCAGACGACGTGCTGTTGAAGCCGGATTGTTTTCTTGACGTCCTGCAAAGAAACTGCTGATTTCACTAATGAATCAGAAAAAAAGACTCCTGTTTGCAACATCTCATATTGACTGGAATGTGCAGAAATGGCGAACTGTCTTGTTCAGTGATAAATTGAAGTTCAACACCATTGGGAGCGATAGCATTTGCCGTGTACGTCGACCGGCCGGAAAACGTCTTGATTTACGTAACTGCCATAAGACTGTGAAGCATAGTGGAGGCAATGTAATGGTCTGGGGGTGTTTTTCTGCTTACGGTCTAGGTTCATTACATCAAATCGATGAAATAATGGACCTAGAAAACACTTTCTTTTTTTTTTTTTTTTTTTGTATGTATTTAGGTGCTCCCAGAAGTCCTTACGGTCTAGAGCTGGCGTCGAACCCCGGACCTCTGGGTTCTGAGCCAGAAATCTAACCACTGCGCCACTGCGCCACGGCTAGTTTTTTTATAATTGATGATCAAGTCATATTGGATTGTAAAATAAAATTTATTTTTAATAATTGTTTGAAAATATTTATATTAATTGTTTAAAAATAGTTTTTTTATCTTTATTGCCATATATTGGAATATATGTTAAATATTTAGGAATGTCATTGTTTTACATTTTACTTTTGGCCTTAAGCAACTAGCGTAAATATCTTAAAGAGTTATAATTAAGTTTTTAAAAATCTTTTAAGTAATTATATATTATATAAATATTTAATTATAAAAAATGTTCAAGAAGTCAAAAAATATCCCTGCAACGTTAGTAATAATGCAAAACATTGAACAGTTTGATGAAGAACTATAACGGATTCTTTAAAGAACCTAATTTTAAGGTTCTTCCGATAAGATAGATTTGGACCCCAGACGGTATAACTCAGAAAAAGTTACGCTCGGTTTTTCTTGCGTGTTTAAAACCTTATAAAACAAAAAGAATAACATGAGCTAAGAATGGGTTTTATACCGTGAAATTAACTATTTGTATTTACCATAACTACCAATTAAAATATTTACTGTTTCACCCTTACGGAAACGTATATTATTATAAATTTCCTTAATGAATGTGAAACCACTGATAAAAGCATAAGACATTTAAGTTTGACTTTAAAAACCTTAAAAAAACACATGGTGTTAAACTCGAGTAAAACTGCTCTTAATATACATGTGTTTTTGGTTTAAGCCTGGATTGTGACAAACACGTGTCTTTACAGGTTTTAATTCCGAATAAGAAACTAGATGTGTTGGTTGAAACTAAATAAGTTGCCTGATTGAGCAACTCTAGTAAATATGTATGAATCTGTATTCGCTTGATGGCAGTCAAATAAAACAGAAGCACAATCGCACTTATATTTATTACTATTGTCTTTAAGAAATATTTTCAAGTATTGTCTTTAACCATAAATTCCAATAAGAATAGTGCTTCCACTACTGGAAAAACAATAAAACGAGGATGAAGAATTACAATTTTATTAGTCACATAGGAAAGAAAGAACAAATCAATTAGAAAACTATTACTGAAAAAACAGTATTATACCACTCAAAATCTAAGTTGTTGGTCGTGATTATTCTAACGTTGCTATTTTGCGACGTTAGAATTATTCTGTTTTATCTCCAACTTTAAAAAAATTTGAAATTTCAACATTTTTGATTAATTTAGCAGTATTTTATTTTATTTTATTTACATTGAAATATATGAAATTTTAAACATGGTGTTGCATGCCATATTGCATTATTCAATCTTCTAAATGTGTAAACTTAAAAAAATTATCTTATTCTTTCTCAGATCAAACAATCATATGTTTACAACTACATAGTTGTACAAAGAAATTGTGTTGTTTTCAAAATGACTGCTAAAAATATTAATCAAGAAATAAAATGTGTTGTGAATCAAAACGAAGGTAATTTTTTTACATAATTTATGTAATGAATTTGGAAAAGTAGAACTAAGCTGTGTAATTTAGGGCCATTTTGATTAAATGTAATAGATAATTTATTGTTTATGCATCTTGGATACTCAAATAAAAAAGTTAACGTCCTTACCACCTTTAAATATATTATAAAGCACCGGACTTGTTAATAAACAGCTAAATAAATAAATTAAAAATTTATATTGCAAGTCAAACCTGCCTGCTAATAATATAGTAATTCAATTGAAATGATAAGCTTAAAATGAAAAGAATTATACACATATATAAATTTTACCTGCATGTTAGTAACATTTAATAAATATAGTATAACTTATAAATTGTAAATTTAAGCAAAAACTTACTTCTTTGTCTAAGCTGTCTGCATGATATACAACGTTATTTATATTGTCAGTAAAACTTACCTGCTTATAATGCAGTAATTTAAATAAAATGATAAAGTTAAAATAAAAGAACTTATACACACACCATTAAATTCAAAAATTTATTATATTTTTACTTTACTATTTAAAACATAATAAATTTATTATACATGTAATTTATAAAGTATAGTAATGTAAAAGCATAATAAATATCAAAGTGTGTGCATAAATTAATTTATTTTAACTAAAGACTAACACTTTATATTAGTTAAATATAAACAAATAAAAATAGTCAGAAACATCAGAATCTTTCAAAAAACTGAAAATTCCAACCTTTCCAGCGCTTGTAAAATTTGCTAATTTTTCTTGTTTTTGACTCTCTTAATAAAAATTTACCCTTTTCTATAATAGAGTTTTTTACAGAAAGTAGAATAATACAAACATACTCTACTAGAAACAAATATAATGAGAAAATTAATGTACTATCGTTTAAAACTCAGAAGTATGGTAAACATTCTGTTGTCTTTCAGTACATTTGTGAGTGGAACAAGAATCTAGTATGCATAGTGAATGTGTTCAAAAAACTACAACTTCAAACACCTTTATATTTTCTTAATCTTTCACAAAACCAATTTTAAAAAATTCTGAAAACAATTTTGTTCTAATATATTGATATAATTTTTACTTAATTTTTAAAATATACTCTTATTTTTTTAAATTATGATTACTACAACTATTATCATTAAATTTTTTATTATTATCATCAAAGTATGGTTTTTTAAAACTTTTCTTGTTTATGTATGTTCTATATGTATATTTTAATTATTAATCATATTATATTTAAAAACTGGTGTCACTACTTTGATTTTTTTTAATAGTTATTTTTTTAAACTGGTGTTATTTTTTTAAACTGGTGTCACTCCTTTGACTTTTTTTATTAGCTATTTTTTATAAAGGAAATTTGTGTACTTACTATTGCTGCTGAGTTTGGTGGCGATAAGTGGACCATGTTTAATTTTATTGGATTAGTCATTTGTATGTGTGGTATAAGTCTTCATATTGTATCCAAATCGTTAAAAGGTAAACGGTTTTCCTTTCAAAAGTTTTAAAGTTTTTATTCTTTTTAAATTTTTTTAATAAATTGTTAAAAAGTAAATGATTTCTTTTATAAGTCGAAAGTTTTGAACATTTTTTAGTCCGGTAGAATTTTAGCCTAAATATTTTGTTAAATAATCCTGTAGAATTTTAAGCTCAAGTAGGGTCAGATATCAAAAAATATTATTATAAAAACATAGCCCCGGGTGCCCGCAAAATTAGGGTCCCCTAAAAATTTTTTAAAGTCTTTTTTTTTTTTTAGTCATTTTTAGTCTCTGGTCCATAGAAAGGCCTCCAAAAACAAAAATAGCCCCGGGCCCCAAGAAGTCTTAATCCGCCACTGTAATTAAGTTGAAAGTTAAAACTAAATAAATAAGAATGTTATAGAACAATGTTTGTATTTTGTAAAACAAGATAGAAATCCAAAACACCAATATTCAAAAAAAAAAACTAAATAAATAAAAGTTTTTTGAGCATAAAGTAGCGTTTTCAATAAAATTTTGCTGAGTTTGGTGGCGTTATTTTATTTCCAACTAGTTGTTATTTTATTAAAAATGTGACATACAAAAGTAGCAACAGTGTTGCAACTGTTTTTTTTAATTTGATTTTTCTGTGAAAAATAGTAATTGCAATTGTTTTTTGTAAGTATTGCAATTATTTTTTTATCATACTATTGTGTATTCTATTGTGTATAAGTTTAATTATCTAGAAAGTTCAGTTTAATGTAAATCTCCTGAAAATGCAGATTGATTTAAAATATTTGTTAGCTTTTTTTTCAATTTTTTTTTCAATTTTTACATTGTTTTAAATTTTTAGATCCAGCATATTCTGTGGTAAAAAGTGATGAAAGTGCGATAGCTTTAACTTCCCTTATAACACCCCAGTGGGCACAGGACGTAAAAAAGACGTCCTTACGACGTTCAAATCGCGTCCGTCCGTCCCATAAAATTTCAAACGTCTTTTGAACGTCTTTTTCGCGTCCAATAATTTTTTCGTCCAAAAAATATCCAAAATGCTTTATTAAATTAAAAAAAATTAGTTAAATCACGCAAGCGCTAAAACTTCTTAAAATTTTTAAGTAACGCGTTTTTGATAAAGTTTTTTTTTCAATTACAAAAGAAGTCTTTTAACAACGACTAATAGACACGTTCCATCTAATTTTTGTTTTTGTTATCAATTACTTGAAAATTGTGGTAATATTGATACAGCTAATGAAATTTTTACAGATAATGAAAGAAACGATTTAAAACTGAATATATGCAATACTATCTATATATATATACTTGATATACTATTAGTATAGTATTGCTATATCAAGAACCAAGTTCTAACAATAAGATTTAGACATCTCATGCAGAATCGAATTTTTCAATAGGAAAACCTGTTAATGATCATGGAACAATAATCCTGATAATTCTTTGAATTCAATGTCTTTACTCGACAACATTATGCTATTTTATAATGGAACCAGTACATTAGTTAATGATTCTCTTGAAATATTGCCAAATCAAGGTTTGGAACTTCCCAAAGATTAAAGGAGAATTTTAAAAGCACCTTATAAAAAGCGACTTATAGACAGGTTCTTGCTAATTTATATATATTTTTTGAAACATTTAATTACTTGAGAATCTTATTAATATTGATACATATATTGAAATTGATTCAGATATTGAAATAAATAGTTAAAAACTGAGTATATGATATACTATATATATATATATATATATATATATATATATATATATATATATATATATATATATATATATATATATATATATATATATATATATATATATATATATATATATATATATATATATATAAATATAAATATATTAAGTATATACTTGACACTTGATATAGTATTTCAAGTATAATAATTGATATACTATATCAAGAACCAAGTTCTGACTGTTTGAAAGACTTAGACATTGCAGAATTTCATGCATAGTCATATTTTTCAAAAAAAAAACCTATTAATAATACAGAGAGTTTATGGTGATAATTCAATATAATTCAATATCTTTAATTAACAACTTTTAGATTGTTCTATTCGAAATAATTGGACCAGTACATTAGTTAATGAACTTTTTAAAATATTACAATATCAAGTTTTGGAACTTCACTAATAACCAATTACTTAACTTTAGTAATTAGTTATTAATGAAGTTCAAAAGTTTTGACTAAAAAATAAGTCTAATTGAAAAAATTAAACCAGTCGTAACAGTTATATAAAAGACAGGAGGGTAGAAAATTTTCTTTACTCTAAAGGAAATTTTCTACCTACCTGTCTTTTATATAACTGTATTACTTGTTTAATTTTTTTAATTAGACATTTTTTAGTGGCTTATCCTACTCTTTTATTATCTGATTATCTAGAAATATCTTTTAGAAGATAGATGATGTGATAGATGATAGATGATTTAGAAGATAGATGATATGATAGATGATAGATGGTGATAGTGGCCGCACTGTTTAGATTCAACAGCTGATGTTGTTTTCTTCTAATAGGAACTTGGACTGCTTTCCAAATACTTGTCTGGATTATTAAAAAAATATCACGGTAAGTGTACAGTAAAACTATATATTTAACCTAAAAAATCGATAAAAAAGTTACCTTGCATAACTTCTGCTCTGAACAAATCATTTTTAATCTTAAATTCTCATAACTCTCAACAAACATAACCTCAATTTATGTTTCATCACACCTTTAAAGGTTATAACCTATAACTTGATTCTTTCTTTTGTTAAGATGTTTTTTTTTTCAGTGATACACATCATGGGGTAACTAAAGCCACATCATAAAGGTGGCTTTTGTTACCCCATACTTTATAATAAGTCAAAATTCCTCAAATAATAAATTTTTTCTCTTTTTAAAAACTAAAAATGCCTCGAAAACCAAAGAACTCTAATTCAGATATGGATCCAGAAACATTTAGTGACCTGGAATCGGAGATACCAGTAGATCTCTAACTAGAAGAAACAACTTATGACGAACCCCCCAAAATAGGAGTCTATAAAGGAGAACTTAAACCTGATATTTACGTCATTGTTGAGCTCATCTTTGATAAGAACACAAAAAAAGAAACCACCAAACAGTTCTATGGAGTCATTCTTAGAACTTGTTTTGAGAAGAACGAAGTTACAGTAAAGTTTTTCATTAACATTTAGGAAAATTAATAAATATTTAATAAAAATAATATTAACGTACTACTACAATTTTATCAAAAATATTTATATTAAAAACAGTTTTTTTGCATTATTTTGCATCATTCTTTCTTTTTTTTTTAGCAATAATAAAAATGAGTGGGCTCCAGAATGCCAACCCAGAAATCTATGAGAGTGTTGGCGATAGAACTGTCACTGATGAAGAAAAAAATGAAGAGGTTTATGATTGTTTCGATGCTAGAGAAATTTTTGATATCTTTTATTTTTTACATTTTGTTCGTATAAATTTAGATACGTTGTATATGTTGAATCATAATATTATATATTACTGTCGTCTTCAAAAATTTTTTTTTGTTTTTACATCTTCTGTTTTATCTGTTGATTTAATGTGATTAATTGATTGAAAAATCTTAAACTTTCTTACATTTAATCCGTTATATCAACGATCCTGAACATCCTTTAACATTAGAGCAACTAAACGTGGTGGAAGAAAAAAATATACAAATAGACGACACGCAAAACTCACTACAGGTCTACTTTACCCCTACCATTCCGCATTGTAGTATGGCAACATTAATTGGGCTTTCCATACGTGTTCTTTTACTTTGTTCGTTACCTTCAAGGTTTAAGGTATTTTTTGAATTTCCACATAATATATAGCTATCAAAATAGTATTAATAGCTATTAAAATGACATTTATAGCTATCAAAATAATATTTATAGCTATCAAAATAATGTTTATAGCTATCAAAATAATATTTATAGCTATAAAAATGATATTTGTATCTATCAAAATAATATTTATAGCTAACAAAATAATATTTATAGCAATCAAAATAATATTCAGAGCAATCAAAATAATATTTATAGCAATCAAAATAATATTTATAGCTATCAAAATAGTATTTATAGCTATCAAAATAGTATTTATAGCTATCAAATTAATATTTATAGCTATAAAAATAATATTTATCAGCTATCAAAATAACGAGTACAATTGTTTAAATTTCTGTTTAGATAAATAAGTTAATGTTTAATTTATATTATGTTTTTATACTTTTATAACTTTATTGTTATCTTCACTAGAGAAATGCAATCAAACAAAACTTTATCTGAATTTTCACTAGAGAAATGCAATAAAACAAAATTTTGATTTTCTTGTTTTAATATTGATGTATATGTTCTGATGATTTTCTATTCTGATGGTCTAGAGACATTATCCCATTTAGATTAATAATGTATGTCCCAGCTTTGCAAAATTTATGATATTTTTTTAATGAAAACTATTAACTGCAGGTTGACGTTATGATTTCGCCAGGAACCCATGTTTCAGAGACAGCTGGTGAGCCTAAGTTTAATTAGTTTATTAGGAGAAAAATTTTGTTGTGTCATTTCATTTTATTTCTTCTTGGTTATTTAAAAAATACTTTTGTCATCAAATCATTTTATTGGTTTCGAATATTATATTTTAATGATAGAAAATTGTTTGTGTGATTTTATGTGTACTTTTATTATCATATTTTCTTTTATATCAATACTAAATAATAGGTAAAGTAAATTTGAAAAAAAAAAACTGTTTTCGTTTCGTTGAATATTTTTTATTACTTAATTTTATTTTTTAATCTTTTAGTTCAACAATTTTATGCAATAACAAAGTTCAGCAATTTATCAAAATAGTTTAGTCAAAATAATCGAAAAAATAGTGGTAGGTTTGCAATAATTTGCATAGAGCTGAAAATTATTAAATTTTATTGAAAAGTTATTTTTAAAAAAATGTAAAAAGTCCCCACCAATTCCAAATCTGGATAAAAAAGTACGGATATGGAATTTTCTGTGGATCGCCCATAAATTATGTCACGCAACTTTTGATCGTTTTTGACCTCTCTCTATCCCTCGTCACAACATCGTTACACTTTAGCAACAAGCCGTCGCAAAATCACTTCCCCTTCCTCCCTCATATAGCATGACGTAATTTATGGACGACCCCTAGTGTATTTTACTATTTACAAAAAAGGTTTTTCGGCATTTAATTGATTTTGAATTAAAACAACAAAATGTTGCACAGTTTTAAAGAGTTTTATTATTTAGCTGTTCTAAAATAAATTAAATTTAATTAAAACTAGGTTTTTATAAAAATATGTTAAAAAAAGCTATTGAATAGTATTAATTTTGTATAGTTTTCGATTACTAATTTTCTTATATATAATTTCTTTTAAAGCCATTTTAATGACCCCTGTTATAAACAAATGCGGAGTGAACCTGCAAAACCAGATAAGTCCACTCTGAAAAAATTACGGGAAAATGAGAAAAATAAAAAACTAATTCTGCAGAAATCAAAGTTTTCATCACGCTTTATTCTGTCTGATTATGCAAGTCTGATCTATTTGATGACGCGTAGAACATGTCCACGATACTTGGGGCACTAAATGCACGTCAAATGTTAGGAGTGGATTTGTCTGGTTTTGCAGGATCACTCCTTAAATATTCTTTTGCACGATTTTTCAAACTAAATTTTCTACTAAGTTTTAGGCGCTAAAAGTTTCATCACATTAAACTAAATTACGCGCGGTCAGTTTGTCATAAACGATATTTTGTCTGACTTTTACAGTTTATACGTTTGGTTATTTTTAAATATTTCTCATAAAGATTTGTACTATTTAAAACTTTTTTTAAAATATCGCAATTATGTTTTATTTGTTGTAAGCTTTTAACAGCAAGTTTTATACAGCAACTTTTAACAGCAATAGTTGTTATTTGAGGAATAAAAACTTTAATTGATTCTAGTGTTGATAGAAATAGTATTTCTATCAACACTATTCCGAATAATTTTCCGGGTATACTCGGAAGAGTACTATTATAACATTTATAAGACAACAACAGATGGGTCAAGCCAGTACACCCAAATTTAGTCCACCTCGTTCCAGACCTCGCGTAATTAAATCCAATTTTTATTTCAAAAAATATTGTTTATTTTGCGACGATGAAGCGAATGAAGAGGCTGCAAAAAAAAAAAGCGTAAAATTTATAAAGTTGTTACCCTTGAATTTAAAGAATCGATTTTTAAGGTTGGACGGAGTCGGTCTGATGACGTAGCTAAAAAATGTGAATATATATATATATATATATATATATATATATATATATATATATATATATACTGACAACGAAAATAAAATGACTAAAATGAGAAAACTTTTTTAGGCTGAAACTCCTAAATTGATAACATATGGTTACTCTGCTCATTTTTTAAATTTGGTTGAAACTTTGGTCTCTACGAAGTCTGGTTTTTGCACTTAATCTGGTGGATTTTTGTACGAACTTGGCGGTTTTTTTTATTTAATCTGGTGGTTTTTTGCATTCCCATGGTGGTTTGTTGCATTTCCACATTTTTATACTCAATCTGGCAGTTTTAAAATTTATATTAATTTTATAATGCATGTTATGAATTGCTTAAATTTTTAGTAGTAACAAATATTCTAGATACTCTAGTTAAAATTAAATTTAGATGTGTAACAAATAATATATATATATATATATATATATATATATATATATATATATATATATATATATATATATATATATGTGTATGTATACATTAGTAAAAAAATCACTTAGCAAACTTTTATATATATATATATATATATATATATATATATATATATATATATATATATATATATATATATATATATATATATATATACATTAGTAAAAAATCACTTATCAAACTTTTTTCATTTTACACTGAATTAAATAAATGGAGACTCATTAGAAAGAAATGAGATTTTCAGAAATAACTTATTGACATACATTGTAGTATTCTTAGTTTTCGAGAATGTTTCTTCACAAGGATTTAGAAAAGGTGAGTATTGGGGTAAAAAACGAATTTCATAGAGATAACTATCATAAAAATCTGATAATGAATGATGAAACTTAACGTTGTCCATCACCAAGGTAAACTCTTCTTCTTCTCCCAAAATACTTTTAAGCGTATTTAAGAATCCTTTAAAGATTTCTGCTGTCACCCCAACGCCAATTATTACTTCACAGTGGACTATTTTTAAACAATTTAATGCTAACATCATAGTTATGTTACGGCCTCTTGATGACAATACACGTTGATTTGGGGTCGTTCATCGGAGACTGTATCCGTGGTTTCTTAACATATGAAGGTTGAACGGACTTTCATCGATGTAAATGATATTTCTGTAGCGTTGTTGCAATGTCAAGTTTAAATACCATGAAACAAATGTTTTTCTTTCTTCTTTTACCTCTGCAGTATTGCGTCTTTCACTAATGGCTCTTAAGGTGAGTTTCCACTAATCTTTTTTTCTACGGAAAAGGGAAAGGAACGGGAAAACAATCACGTGAGCATGCGCAGTTTTCTTTCGGACAAATAAAAACTTTTATTACGCATGCTCACGTGATTATTTTTTTCTTTCCTATCCCGTTCCCGTAGAAAAACGGATGAGTGGAAACTCGCCTTTAATATTTTGTATGTATAATTCAATTTTTTTAACTATCGCCATAATGTAGAGACATTGACATCAAGTCCCAGTGCTACTTTTAACTCCTGTAGATTGTAGTTTTGTTATCTCCAATCAATTCGTGTAGCTTATTTCTTATTTCCTCAGTACAACCTGACTGTCGAAAACCACCTCTAATACAAGGATTGATATTACCTGTTGATAAATATCGATCGACCAGGCGTCGTGTTGTAGTCTCACTTCTATGCACGAGTTCCGATCATTCTTTCACACTTTTCACTTCGTTAATTAGCAGATTAATGATCAAATTTCCTACTTCAACATTAATCTCTGAGCATTGTCTTTATGCGTTATTCATTTTAAATTTTTGAAAAATAAGAGAAAACGGGCTTAAATTGTACATAAGGAAGTTAAATTAAGTAAAGCGATAAAAACAAAAGTGTTTATCATAATTAAGAAAAACCACCAGATTGAATGAAAAAAACCACCAGACTAAATGGAAAAAACCGCCAGATTCGTGCAAAAGTCCAGCAGATTGAATGCAAAAACCGGTAGTAAAGCATATTATGGCAATTTATAAATATTTTTGTAATCATTACCAACCACACGTATGGATTAAATTCTAAATTGTTATTTACTTATTTGTCATATTCTGTAATACAAAACTATAAAATAAAACAGCTGTGTTAATGATATAAGCCTAATGATAATGATGGCAAAAGAGATCCTAGCTTTATTTTAACGAAGTTATTTTTAAATATTTCTTTGTTAAATTTTCTTAAACAAATTTATTATAGGGTTGGTTATTGGAAAAAGGTGGACTGATGTCACAGCTACCCAATGATACTTGCTGGAACTCCCAACTAGATTGTTTACAGATATATATATCTAATCATTCTCTGTACGTTGATATTAGAGATGAGCATATGGAATCCATTGATCCTTCGATAGGAAACCTAATTGAAATTCTGTCAAAACAGAGAGAATCAATAAATTTATATTCACAACTGAAAATTGTTGGTGGTGCGTTAGATAAGGTTAATAAAATTAGTTATTAACTGGATTTGTTAAATTTAATTATAATAAGTATATTAAAACTACATATATTAGGAAAAATGTCATCATTAACTTTATTTACCTAATTATTAACAAAATTATTGTATTTACTGAAGTTGCAGGCAGACAATACAACTTTGTCTGCGGCAGTTGAGATTTGGCAAAGCCTCATACATAATAAAAAATTTGTTAAAAGATGTTATTTTAAAGAGGTTTAAGAAAGCAATAGTTTCTTTTTCTGGCCAATTTAATAGATTCAAAATACAAAAATAACTAGACAATTGTAAAAAATTTAAAATTTTGCATCTGATAAATTTTAAATAAAAACAAATGTAAAGTTTTTATTATAGTTAATACTCTTATAACTATACTTAATTACTAGGAAGAACATTGGATAGAAGTCAAGAAGAAGAAGCTGAAGAATGGTTGAATGAAGTCTATCCTGAATTTATGCCAAGGATACTATGCATTTAAACAAAAAGATGTTAATTGTTTCCCAACATAATTATTTAACGATAGTGTAAAAAGCACAACATCAGCAACAAATTGGTGGAGAATTATAGAAATGAAGGAATCTAAGCCTTCCATATTGCCTTCAAACTTTGCAAAATTTTTACGGCAGTTGCACACTTGTCTTGCTAGTCTGGATCCATTGAATTATATTTTCTCATCTTTTGGGATTATTTGGAGTAAAATTAAGAATCGTTTAAGAAGAAAAAAAGCTGAAACGTTTGTATAAAATTACAGACATTTAAGATCAAGAAGCGCAATTGCTGATGACTGTTAGATTACTTTGTTTTAATTGCTTAAGCAATTAAAACAAAGTAATCTAACAGTCATCAGCAAGTAATAATAATATTAAAAGATCTTTTTACTTATGACGTTGAAAATATTAATATTACTATTGAAAAAGTCAGGAATAAAATAATTTCATTCAATGTTATTGAAAGTAGTAGCGATAATTAAATATGTAAAAGATTACTTTATCAGTTCAATCAAAACCTTCAAAATTTGAAAAACGTGGACCAACACCAAAACTATGGATACAACATTTTAATATGGTGTCAATTGCAAAGAACTTTCCCAGTGGGCACCCGACGTCAATCCGACGTCGGATTTACGTACGATTTTCATCAGCGATGTCAAAAGACCTATTCCGACGTTGTTCCGATGTCAGTAAAATGACGTCGGGCGATGTCTTCATCTCAACATCCCCTGACGTCGTTTCGATGTATTTTGACGTTGTTCCGACATCTTATAAAAGACGTCCAAAAAACGTCGCAGTACTGACATCGATCCAACGTCGATAAAAAGACGTCGGGCAACGTCATAATATTAACGTACTCCGATGTCTTTTGACGTCTTCCGACGTCAATCCAACGTCCTTAAAACGACGTCGGAACAACGTCGTAAGACATCGCTGATGAAAATTTAATCCAAACCCAACAATATGTGTGCAATTGCGCTCTTCAATAAATATGTGAACTAAGCGTGTTTTTTATTAATGGAAAGAAGTTTGAATAATGGTTGATAAAACATCATGAGGTTTTGTATGATGCACTTGCATAGTTTTTTAACTGTTAACATTTTCGAGTATACATTTTTTATAATATATAACTATTCGTTTTAATATTTATATAATATTTAAACAAAATTATTTCTTATCAAAGTAATAATTCCCAAATAGCTACGAGTATAAATTACTAAATAAACTCATCAATGAATATATCTCTGTGGTGTAGTGGTAAGCGCGTAGGATTTAGTTTCTATTAGACCGAGGTACGATTCCTGCCTATGGCATCGTTTTTTAGTTTTCAAAAACACGTTGGATTTACATCGGAATGCCGACGTCGCGCGATGTCAGTTTATCCGACGTCAAATAACATTTCCATTTCCAACGTAAACCCAACGTCGATCCGACGTCGAGATCCGACGTCACTCGACGTTCGTTCGACGTCGAAATGCCCACTGGGTTATAAGAGCTGAACGCACGGGAGATTGGAAAGGTTATTTGAATACCATTTAAAAAAGTGCATCCTCATTTCCACGCATTAGAAAATTTTCCTTATGCTAAGTCTGCGCACTTGTATCAGATAACCTCAGTTGTGGTATTTAATTGAATATGCTGATCAAGCAATCAATCATGAAATCAATGAAGACAAATTGCTTGAGGAAGAACCGCAAAACACAGTGTATAAGTAAATGGGTTTATGGCATGCATACAATAAATACTGTTTGTAAAGGATTGTAAGATTTTTTTGATATTAGAATGGGTAAAATATATCAGCATGTAAATGCAAGTGATTCAAAAATAAAGAAAGATAATAAAGATACTGAAAAACTTAATGAGTTATTTTCTTTACATGATTCTTTGACAATAGTCAAAGAAATCATATTAATTGTCATTGGTGTCTTCGGTAACATTAAAACTTTCATAAAGTTTGTGAAGTGAAGCTTCTATGTCTAAAAAGCCCGGGAAACATTTAATGTCAAGTTAAAACGTGCTGATAAAAAAACTTCCTCTTTTAATCATGAGTAGCGCCATAAGGGTTCATAATAAAAAAGTATCTGTAGATTCAGTATTGTTATTTCAATGTATGAGTATCACTGAGACGATTTAAAAAAATTTAAAAATTTTTTAAATATAAGTTAGCCTTCTACCCATTATCACTGTTTGATGAGAGTGGAAAAGGGCCATCCATAAAGGACGTCACCATTTTTTAGCCAATTTTTGACCCCCTCCCCCCCTTTTTTGTCACCAGTTGTCCTTTTTCCCTTTACCCCCCTTGAAAGGGACGTCATAAAATCCTAAACCCATTTCCTATTTTTAACTCCAAAAAAATTTATTTCATCTCGCAATGATTTTTGAATCTGCTGCTACACCTTTGAAAAATAAAATTAAAAATTTTCTCATACATTATTTTCTTAAAAACACATGTATACGTAGTTTTCCATGTTAATTAAACTAAAATCAAAAATCTATAAAGTGACATCTTTTTCTGACAACCTCCTCCCCTCCCCTTTTCCTTTTTTGTCTTTTTTAACTCAACCCACTCCCCCCTCCCTCCTATTTGGATGACGTCATTTATGGATGGCCCCAAAGCGTAAAACATAAAAATTAGCTTTTTTACGAATGCTTTAAAGTGAACATTAAAATTCACAAAGCAAATGCCAGTCACATCATCGATGAGAGATATTTATTATCTATCGTTTTGTGGGATTAAGAAGAAACGTTTAACGCTATTTTTGATAAATACATTCAGTATGTATTCAGTGTGTACATATGTTTTGGTCATCAAGTTCCTAAAGTAGTATTAGACGGTTTTACTGATTATAGAAAAGATGTTAACGCTGCAGAACAGCGTCGTCATACCACTAAAACATCTCCATCTTATGATGTCATTTTTTATCATTTTTTAACGGTTCAAACAAGCCAACAGAATTCCTTGCATACTCACAACAAGTCTTGCTTCGTTTTAATGTTATGCAAAACGTTAACAGCGGCAAATATTAGAGTGAACCAAGCTGATAATGACGCTAATATCTTCATTACATACAGTAACTAGCTGCGATACTATATTTATATTTAAATTATTTAAACATCGTGGTTTAATTATTCGCGCCAAAGTATTTCAATAGATTGACTAACCCACAAGACATCATCACAAACGGAATTCGTTTATTTTTTGCTTTATATGGAACTCAAAAAAAAATTGTTTGTACAAACAAGTATAGATATTTAAATATTGTAAAAAATACACGGAATAATAATAGAGTGGAATTATCTTGTCTTCTTCTAACATCTGCTTCTGCTAGTCAACACTTATATATTGAACATAAAACCAAGTTCCAGTATGGCTAGGCAACCAACTGGACCAAGCAGACTGAGGTTGGAAATTAGTAGGTAATACATTGGAACCAGTTCAAACTTGACTCCCACCTGGTTTAGAAAATCCATTTTTTTGCAATTGCAAATAGGGTTATAGGCAAAAAAAGTCGAGTTATTGTGTTCACAAGTATGTACTAATTGTCGAGGACAGTCTTGCTCCAATGTTGAATCAAATTTTAATTTCCATAAACAGACGTGTTATTGCACCGTAAGAGTTTAAAGAAAAAATTGTAGAGTTTTTAAATCTTCAGTATAGTCGAAAAAGACATATAAAAAAGTTAAAACATAGCTAAAAGTTTTATGAGCAAATAACCGAAGAAAATGTTAAGAAAGCAATTGTTTGCAGAAAAGAAGACAATTCAGAAGTTAGACGCATACAAAAAAAGTTACGAAGGTGTAAGATGAATTGAGACGTTACAATTTAAGTGTAGATGAAATTAATGAAAATGAAGTTGAAAGCTGGGAGGAAAGCAATCTGATGGTAAAAAAAGTTTTTAAAGACTTATTATGTATTAAAAATGTCCAAATTGAACGGGTCTATAGAACAGGAAAAAAAAGAGTCATTTAAACCGAGATATAATATTGATTAAACTTTTTGATTTTAAAGATAAAGTTGCAATTTTGTGCTAGTTAAGCAATCTGAAAGGGAAAAACATTTATATAAAAGAGAATTTCTGCTCTAAAACAACGCAAATCAGAAAAGGTTTGAGGGAGATAATGAAAATCGAACGAGCAGCTGGTAAGTTTGCATATATATCTTATGATAAATTAATAATTTGCGATTGGGTAGCAAAGAAACCATTTTAATGAAACCTAAAGAAAGTGTTAAATATTTAATTTATTTTTAATTGATTTGTTTAAACCTTTAAATTGTTTTCAAAAAAGGTATTTGAAATCTAATATATCGTAAATGCCGTTTTAAATCATCCTTTAAACTTTGCAAAGTGCAGTTTAAAACGAAGTTTTGTTTTTTATTAAAGATTTTTTCCAAACTAAAGGTCCCCGATATTGAATTTGGTACGAACTTAATTTAAGAAAGTTTATGGGAACCACAAAGTTATTCATTGAAAATTTGGTTGGATATTTATGGGAGATTTCATTAAAGTAGGATTGAAATGTTACTGGAGAAAACCCAAGTTTTGCTTCAAACATAAATAACATTTATGTTTGAAGCAAAACTTTAACTTGATGAATATTAAGCTTATAAATATTTAAAGCTCCAACCTGGCGTAAGAAAGGTTTGCATTGTGTTCTTCTCTTTGCCCCAAATACTATCCTGCAAGCATGTTTTTGTTTACTATATATTTTTTTAAATTTAGTGTGATTGGTGCTACCCCAGGAAATGTTACAGTATGAAAGATGGCTGTGTATAAACGAAAAATATAAGTTTTTTAAAGACTCGTTATTAAGAAAACGTTTTGTTCGTTATAACATGTCAATATTTTTTGAGATCTTACCTTCAATATATTTAATATGAAACTTCCATGACAATTTTTCATCTAAGAGCACTCCCAGAAAGTTTGTAGTCAATTCCCTTTTAATTATTTTACTATTGATTAAAAGATTGAGTAGTTTAAGAGGAATATTCTCGACGCTACTAGGTTTATGGAATAGGATAAATTTTGTTTTCTCTATATTTAATGATAGTCGCTTACTTATAAACCACTCGTTAATCTTATCTAATTCTTCGTTAAATATTTTAAAAAGAACAGTAATATCTTTGTGAGAATAAAACAAATTAGTGTCATCTGCAAATAAGATATTATATTTATCATCAAAACTATCTAATACTTTTGATGATAAATATAAGTGATTTATATAAAGTAAGAACAATAATGGTCCCAAAATAGAACCTTGGGGTATTCCACAAGCTATTAAGTTATTTTTTGAGTCTTTTGATTCTTTATGTATAAATTGCTTTCTGTTAGTTAAGTATGATTTAAACAAAAGTAAACTTGGTTTTTAACACCATAGTTTTCTAATTTTTTCAAAAGAATTTCATGATTTACTGTGTCGAAAGCTTTGGATAAATCAATAAAAATCTCTATTGTATGTCAATCACTATTAAATCCATTTGATATATGCTTAACCAATTCAATTATTGTATGGTCAGTAGAATGATTTATTTAAAACCGTATTGATTATTATATAAAATCTTATTTTCAGATAGATATTTATAAATTCTGTTGTACATAATGCGTTTAATTAGTTTAGAAAAGCAGGGTAAGACTGAGATTGGTCTGTAGTTTGAAATATTGGTATCACCGCCAGATTTAAAAATAGGTGTTATTTTTGCAATTTTTAGTTTATCTGGAATATGACCTGATTTAAGGGAGAGATTAAAAATATGGAACAATAAGAGTTCGATAATATCAAAAACAGATTTAATTACATTAACATTAATTTGATCTATACCTGCACTTTTATCTTTTTTCAGACTATTAAAAGCAGTATGTAGTTCACACTTGGTTAAAATCGGTTCTTCCATAATTAAATCAGTTGTTGCAAGATATGAATCAAATTTTTTTTGACCTACTGGAATTTTAGCTGCTAGGTTTAGGCCACATCAAGAAAAAAATTGTTTAATTAAATAACAACTTTTTTATGATAAATCATTTTTCCCTCAATAATAAGTTTTTGAGATAAGTTGTTTTTTTCAATTTTATTTTTCCTAATTAAGTCTCTAATAACACTCCACGTTTTTTGAGCGTTTCCTTTATTTTTTTCATGCAGTTTAGCATAGTAATTTACTTTTGATCGTTTTTTAGTTTTTTCAAATAAACTTTTATAATTTTTGTAATTAGTTTCATTTTTATAAGTTTTATTTTTTAAATATTTATCATACCATTTTTGTTTTTTCTTTGATGATTTTAGTAGGCCTTTGGTCATCCATAGGGATACAATCGACTTTGAGTTTATTACTTTCACTTTTAAAGAAAATGAATTATCGCACATTTTAGAAAATTGGTTTAGAAATAAATCATAAGCATTATTTACATTGTATGATTGCAGTACAAGATTCCAATCAACGTAATTATTTAATAAATTTTTAAATTGGCATATGGAACTTTCATTGATTTGTCTCATGAATACTGTTGATTTGTGGGTAGCATTATTTAGAGTAACGCTCTCAGTAATAAGGAATATAGGGAAATAGTAAAATCAGTCTTGATTATATCAATTTTAAAACGGCTGTTATGAAAATTGTTAGTTATCACATTATTTAATAATGTCGATGATTTTTTTTGTTACTCTTGTTGCTTTGTTTATAGTTGGGATAAGATTGTATTTGAGAAGAATATCAATAAAGGTTTTTGTTTCACTATTTTAGGCATGGTTGAGTAAGTCAATGTTGATATCCCCAACTACGTAAACATGATTTTGCAATATATTTTTTGTGTTTTTAGGAATATGCGCAGATAAGTTTTGAATGTTTTTAAACTACCAGCTGGCGTTCTATAAATAGCATTGATTATGAAATTTTTTGCTAATTTATTTATTATCTGTATTGTTTACATTATGATCTTCACGTTGTATAAAATCAATGGAATTGTGATAGTGATTCCTGTTGTAATAAAATAGCTCCAAAACGAATATCCCCTTCATTACTTTTTTTTCACAGGTACATGGAAATAACCCTCGTGGTTATGATTCTGATTCTGCATACCTTTTTCTCTTTAGCCAATTAAAAATATTCATTGTAAATGTACTAGGGTAATCTTATATAGTCATAGCAGCAGTGAATGTAATTTATTATATTCTTAAATTAGGTAAACTTTTATCAAATTTTATAATTAACACTAATAATAACTAACAAATTATTTTATTTAAGTTTAATTAAAGATAACTAAATTAAAGCTGATTTATAAATGTCTATTATTAATAATAAGAATCATAAATAATAATAAAAAATAATTATTATTATTTTTTTTTTTTGAAGTAATTTCAGAAATTTTTGCCTCTCCCTAACACTTCCCTGACAATCAACTATGCTCACACTGTCACACCACTCACACAATCAATTTTTCTTGTTTATGAAAGCATTTTTATTTTTCATTTCAGTGAAAAATAAAAAAGCTTTTATAAACAAGAAAAATCCTGTTGAGAAAAGTAACAGTCGTACTAGTATTTTTCAAGGTTTGAATTTTATCTGACTAGTTGGTATTCTACGATTCTTCATCACTTTCCTTACAATCAATCAATCTTCTGTTTTTGTTGTTTTTGCTTCCTTTCAGATCTCAACTTGCTGCTAATTTAATTTCAAAACAAAAATCTAGACATAACATACAGTTTAAAAATTTAAACTGTAGATCTACATCCAATCTCTTTGGGTATATAAGGCCAATCTGCATGGTGCATTTGAATGTTTATACCTTTATCATTCTGAAACATGTTTTTTTCCAAAATTTTAAAGTACGAGTTTTAACTGATAAGCAAATGCTATAACTAAAAATAAATTCTAAAACACTATAAGTATGAGTGTCTAATTAATGATTGAATTTCAGTATATGCAGAATCGAAAGTATTTAACTCTAAAATTATTTTTTTCCTTTTAAGTATATTTTCTTACGATATATAAAATTGCTAAAAAATTTAATTAAAAAATAATAATAATATTTAACTTTTTGATTTATGAAGGTACGAAAAGTAAAAAGAAATATTACGTAAGGTAAAATATTATTAAATTACATGTTACAATTTATAAAAGGAAAACTATAATATGCAAACCTAAAACATAATTCCAATGAAATTCTTTTAGCCTATTGTTAATATATATATATATATATATATATATATATATATATATATATATATATATATATATATATATATATATATATATATATATATATATATATATATATATATATATATATATATATATATATATATATATATATATATATATTTATATATATATTTATATATATATATATATATATATATATAACTACATTTGTTCAACTGTGAGTTCTACAGATGTAGAACTAACAGTTTATTTTTTAATTAATTTAATCTTTGTAATCTTTTTAATTATGTTAGGTAACCCTCGGAATTAGAAAAACTGAGGTCGGCAATAAATTGCTGACTCAAACTGTCGGCATCAAAAAAAAATTTGACATAAAAGTGTTACCATAAAACATAGAAGCGAGGTCGGCGAATTTTTGTCAATCTCAAAAACATTTAATGGTTTTGTTCAAATGTAGTTACATCCGGAAAATTATATTAAATATAAATGCATTATTTTAATCACACATACATAGTTTTTATATGGGTTTTCTGATGTAGTTACATCTGAAGGAACTTTGGCGGACTTGTACACGACGCACCCCTTCCCCCCTATTTTCGGTAAATTCAGCAATTTACAAAAGCGCCAATTTGGTTATTTTGTAGAATGGAAATCAATAGAAAGAAACGAAATATTTTTAAGTGAAAAAGTTTTATTCTGTATAATAATTAAGTTTTGTAAGATTATAACAAAAATAAAAAAGTAAGAATTTTTAAAATATGCTACAAACGATTTAACGTATTTAAAATGGGACATAAAACAGTGCCGGATCGCATATTTTGAAACCCTATACAGGCAGAAATATGAGCAATCTGATTCGCTGATTTTGAAAGAGAGGCAAGTGTGCTTTATTTAAAAATATTTTTTAAATATTTCATAGTAATGATAAACTAAGTTAAGTTTATCAATACAGGTCTTGTGTAACCATCGCCATAGAGATTTTATTTTATTATTCTTTAGAATATTTAAAAGGTATCAAAATCTATTTATAACAGAGAATTTTCACTCGTAAAAATCTCCATGTTTCAATAAAGTTTATTTTGGTGATGGAGGAAAATATGTTCTTGGCCTTAAAGCATACTTAAATACAAAGTTTATATACAGTTGTACAAGACTACTTGTGAAGTACATTTGCATATGAAGATTATATGCAGTTTTACCAGACTACTGATGAAAAAATTTATTTATAAATTGATTTATACGTTAATTAAAAATAGTTGAATATTAAAGTTTTAAAATAAAGAAAATTTGTACTGATTGCAAAACTAGCTTACATGTTCCATGTCAATATATGAGCTTTGAGGAGATTTTGTTTTCATGTTTTGTTTCAACTATTGTTTGTAGGAGACTGATTTACTTTTTATTGCATAACTCTAATAAAACATCATCTTAAACCATAAAACATTTTTTAAAAATTTAAAAAAATTTTGGCAGGCAATAATAACTGTTTGTATAAAATGTTATTTGAAAATTTAACAACAGAAGTGAAATTTATATGTTGATCTACTGAACAGTAATTTTTTGCGAAGTTACATATAAACAATAAAATTAAAAGCAAGAAAAAGTATTGAAGTCAAATATGTTAACCAAATAAAAAAAAGAACAAAATCAGTTGCCATGCTATGATTATTTTTGTTATAATAAAATGTGTTTTGCATGTATAAACTCTTGAAATATTTAACTTGAATTTGCATGTGTGCAATATTGCAAGATTTCTAAGTGTGTTTTTCGTCAAATGTAATGTCTATGTTCTATAAAGCATGGTCAATACAAAGTTTATATACAGTTGTACGAGACTAATGGTAATGTACTTAAAGTATGCAAAGTATAAATTTTCAGCTGAGGCAGAGGTTGTTTTATGCTCGTTACTTCATCTTTACACTGTCTTGTTAATTATAAATAGTTAAACATTTAGATTTATTTACTGATATTTTACCAAACTAGCTTACATGTTCCATGTAAATCTACGAACTCTGAAGAAGTTACTATTTAAGCTAAATATTGAGAAGGCTGATAAGACATACATCAATATTTTTCTTTACTTAACTTTAATAAAACATCAAGCGTTGATAATACAAGCTAACAAAGAGAAGTTAAGCAATTTAACCAAATTAAGGTGAATTATGGCAATTATTGTAATAAAAAGAACTTGATTAAAACAAGGTTTTACATTTGAAGAAGCAAGTTTTCAGAAGAAAAAAATATATATATATTACTTCAAGATAAAACATAACACATCTCTATTTTTAAATTATTATACAAGAGGTATTCACAGAAATTCAAAAAAAAAGCACACTTGATTTTATTGGTTATTCCAAAGATTACAAAATAAAACAATTAATAAAATTTGGAAACTTGAAAGATAAATATTTCTGCCAAGAAAAATGAAAAAAAAGTGTTTTTTTTTTTCATTTTTTTAGAGAAGATATTTTTTTTCTTCAGAAGTATGTAATGTAAAATAAATTAATAGCATAATAAATAAAAAAATTTATCAAACTTTTTTGCTTTATTCAATTTTATTTACCATCAGTTGCTATTAAAGAGTAATTGTTTTTTACCAATTATAGAATACAATAATCAATATTTTGTTCTGGTTAAAAGCTATATATCGACAAACATGTGCTTTATATATCTTTTAAAATTGAAATAAACAACAACATGAACTTGTATTTTTGCAATTTTTTTTGCTTTTACCTTTTTACACTTAGCTCAGCATAAAGGTGTGTTAAGTTAAGAGTTGTTCATTTTTGTAATCAGTTTACTATATCAAAACACACTTGTGGACATCAGGTTATAAATTATTTCTTATAGCTTATTATGCTACAATGTTTTGTCTTTTCTTATCTTTCATTACTATACATTACCAAAGCCAATCTAAATCAGCTCTTGTTTACAATTGCTATTAATTTGAGAGTGATGTAAATTATCTGGGCTAGCTACAGCAACCAATAAGCAATATTCTCAAACTTAAAATGTTTTAGTGGTGTATACAGTTTATAAATGGGAGTAATAAGTGTAAAAATTCTGAAAAAAAAAAAAAAAGTATTTTTTGAAAATACTTTTTTTATTTTTATTTTTCTTGCTAAATAATAGGATTAATGGGAACTTAATTTGAAAAAACTTATACCAAGTTAATAATATTTTATTGATATTACTTGGTAAAATTTTAAAACTGTTTTAAAAAAATTGTAGAGGAATCACAGCATAGTAAAGTTTTACCATCTGGTATATAGTTTGTTACAATCGTTGTTATTTTTATATTTTAGAGTTATAAAAAAATAAAGAAAACAAACTAATTTTTTTTATATCTTTATTTTTAAAAAAATAAATACACTATATTGTTCAAAATTGGATAAAAAAATCTTTTTTTTTTTTTTTTTTGTCATTTTTATTTGGCAATTACTATTTCACTTTTAATATTCAATACGTTTTCTGACGTTTGTCTTGACAACGTTTTTTGACATTTGTTTTGATTTAAACTTACGCGCAAAAGCCTCTCTTTAAAAATTGGCGAATCAGATTGCGCATATCTCTGCCTATTCTGAGCCTGTATAGGGTTTCAAAATAGGTTGAGGATTTTTAATGACATTCAAAAGTAGGTTGCCGATTTTAATAAAAATCCAGACCAAAATAAAATTTGCGCATGCGTTTTTATAGCCTACTTTTAGATGTTATTAAATATCGCTAACCACGAGGTTTTCTTTATTGAAAGATATTTGAAGCTTTTAAATTTGTTTAGTTATTCTAAATTGTATAATGAATAAAAGTATTTTTTCTCTTGATTTAGCACATTCAGTGGGTAAGATTTTATTTTTGATAGTTATTCTTACCTTTTCTAATCTTTACACTTTTACTAAAAGTTTTTCAAATACTAGAATATCCAAAAAGGTAAAAGTATTTTGATTTCAAATACAAAAATAGTTCACTAAGAATGAGTGTTGCATACTAATCATAAATACTAGCTTACAACTTTAGTTTTTCTTCTAAGCAATAAATATTCATAATTTTTTATTTAAAGAAATTAACAATGTTTAACAAATAATCCCACTTTTTAACTCATTAACAAAATTGTTCCATAATTATATATTATGTCATATATATTACTAAATTGTATAAGATAACAGCAGTAAGCACCCGTTATACAAGTTATTAGTTATTAGTAATAAATAACAATACAATTTTATATATGAAAAGTATAATTAAATACAAATTTACATGTAAACATTCTTTTTCGTTCTGCTCCCATTCTGACTTTTAGTTTAAAACATAAAAAGATAACATCTTTTTGAAATCAGTTAGGCACCAGAATAGGAAAACCTAGTAAAGTCTGCTAATACCAAATAAAAGAAGCAGAAATAAATTTACAATTTTCATTTACAAAAGTGTTATTTTACACTTGATTGTTAATAGAATTAAAACAATAATAGTATAAATAAAAATACAGAATAATAAAAAGGCAATACCTATATATCAGTCGAGCTCTATCAACACTAAACACAGCAACATTAGCAATAACATGATATTTGTTAGTACACATCCCATTTTGCTAAGTTAATTTCCAGAAACATGTTTAGGAAAGCCTCGAAAATACTTTAAAATGGTGAAAGATGATGGTAAATTTTAACTGTAGTATCTAATATTTAAAATATATGAGTTTTATTATTGTTGTTATCTTATTATTTAAAGTGTTTTCTTAAACATTATTTGCAGGCACAGCTATGTCACCCAAATCACCTGTAACTGTTGAAAAACACATTTTTTGGACATATGCAGATGTTTGTGCTAAAGTTAAAGAGCATGAAATGTTGCACACAGTACATTATGTCATTGCTCGCACAGGAAAGATGGAAAAAAACTTTGAAGGTTGATATTTAAAATTAGTTAAATAAATTTTACTTTTACAATAAATCAACAATTTAATCTAATCTATAATATTTTTTGAAAAAATTGTGACAACTATTACTCAAAATTTGTTAATTTTTTACTTCATACCAGCTGTGTATTTTCCAATTTTTAAATTTAGAACTGTTAAAGAAAGATCACAAAGTTTTTTTTGAAGACAAAGACTTTTTCTACACTGGTGTGCCATTCATTTTTTCAGGACATACTTCTCTTGACTGTCAACAAGGAATGGACAGAAACATTAGAGCAAAAGCTCAGTACAGAAAAAAGAAAAATGATGAAGCAGTATGTTACACAGTTCATTTTTAAAAAATTTTAGTTAACTTTATTTCCATTTTATGTTTGAAATTTTTATATTTATTATGTTTGAATATATTGTTTGAATATATTGTTTGAAAGTTTATATTATTTTATTTGTTAGAGGCAATGATTTTATTTTTAAACAAGTTTGTAAATTTAAAACAGATTTTATTGAATTTTAAAATTATAAATTTCAAATACTGTAGGATTTTTATTCATTTTTAATGTACAGGTTACCGACCATTGTTGCCAAAACAACAAAGTTATTCTTCAGGATACCAAAAAGTTTGATTGTCCAGCGATGGTTTATATAAAAGAAATAGTCGAATTTCCGGAGTTTGAGGTATTTTGCTGCTATTTATTCATAAGAAATATTTAAAAAAATCCTGTTTAAAATTATATTATCAGAATCATATTTATGATTAATTTTACTTGTGATATAGCTCTGATGATAATATATTATATTATCATTACAATTATATCACAAGTAAAATACTTTATTATATAGCTATATAAAATTATTTACCTAAAATATTTTAAATCACCCAAGAAATCTAGTACAGGATAAACATATGTAATATATGTGTATGGAATAACTTGTAACTAAACAACAGTATATAATTTTTGCATATAAATACTAGTACAGGAAATCTAGTACAGGATAAACATGTGTAATATATGTGTATGGAATAACTTGTAACTAAACAACAGTATATAATTTTTGCATATAAATACCTTTTTACGTATAATTTTTATTTTTATAGCTAATAAGAGATTCATCATGGTTAAGAAAAGAAACTTCAAAAAAACTTCGTCTAGCCATGTTGGAGAAAAGAAATTTAGTTATGCGTAGAAAATATATTTTAGTTTTGCCAGATATTTCTGCTCATAAAAACCATGCTACAGGAGATGTCAGTAACATTTTTTTGTTGCCTTTACTTTTTATCTTTTTTCTAATTATTTTATTGTTATTATTTTTTTGCATTTTGCTTTCACTTTGCTTATGACTGTTCAATACATTTACTATTAGGCAGCAGGTCTCTGTCAACCTATTTCTGAGGATCTGATTATAAAAATTGGAGAATTAGTAAAAAAGGGTGTCAACTCTGTTCCGGAGATGAGGCGGCATCTTGATTTTTTTGTTCAAGCTCAATTTACTTTAAATAATGTTCCTCACAAAGAAAACAAGCGTTACTTTCCATTGGATAAGACCATTCGAAACCATATGATAAATGCAAGAAGAAAACTTCGGAGGTCTTTGATCGATCAAGAATGTTTGCTTGATAAAATTAATGAATGGAGAATCATCTCCAAAGAAGCCATGATAAAATTTAGACCAAAAGGTATCAGTATTCTGGAAGACAATGATCCACAGCTTAAGGATTCATTGTTGTTTGTATTCCAAGATAAGTGGCAAAGGAGACTGCTTTTGCGATATGGAAATGAGCTTATTTTCCTTGATGCTACATATCGCACAACAAGATATGCTCTTCCCTTGTTTTTTCTAGTTGTCAAGACAAACACTGATTATCAAGTTGTCGCGATTTTTGTATGCGAGAATGAAACAACAGAAGCTATCACAGAGGCACTGATGTGCATTAAAAAATGGAATCCTTTGTTTCAACCTAAATTTGTTTTAACTGATTATTCCAATGAAGAGATAAACTCATTAGAGTATGTGTTTCCAGGTAAGAATTTTTAGAATATGCGGTTGCATGAACTGTTTTTGCTTTTTTATTTAAAGTATTGTATTATTTATTTTTAAATTGAGATTTGCCATATCGCTTTATTTAGGATCAAATGTCTTAATTTGTGACTTTCACAGAGAACAGGCTTGGGAAAGATGGTTGTCAAAAATCACTAACGGATGTTCCTCAGTAAAAGAAGTAGTTAAGTTAAAACTTCGTCAAATTGCTAATTCAAAAACAGAAGAGATTTGCATAAATGCTGTAAATGCTTTCAAAGAGTCAGAAGAGTGGAAAAATCACCCAAAACTTCGAGAGTACTTAAAAAACACTTGGTTATGCAACCAAAAGGTTAGTAAAATGTTAATAAAAAATGACATCATTTTTGATTTTATTCGTTTTGAATATCCTTCCTTAGAATTTATTCTACATGTTATTAGTTTCTTTTTTGGAGAATTCCAGTAGTTTTTTTTACATTTTAATTAGAGATGGGTGTTTGCTTTTCGGCAACATCGCCTTTTGCGAAATGTCAACACAAACAATGGTACTGAAAGACAGAACCAATCTCTAAAATACAGCTTTTTGGAAAAAAGGAAAAACTCTTCTCTTACAGCTATGCTAAGTGTTTGCATTGATGAATTCCTTCCTCATAACTATAACAAGTTAGTCATTTTTACTTAGACCACTACTTTTTAGTTATACATTTAAAGTTACGTTGATATTATATAATTAATAACTGAGTCTAATATCACAAATTAAAACAACAGCATTAAATATCATTGTAAGTTATTATATTTAAAAAAGCATAATGATACTATAAATAGGACTACTAGGGTGGTCCATTTTAACATGTAATTTTTTTTTTTTTAAATTAATGAGGCATGTTGACTTATTACTTTTTTTTGGTCTAAAAATTAATTGTGCAAAGCTTCAGGTTGAAAAAAATATTTAGGGGTTGCTCAAGCATATCAAAGTCTAGAATATTTTATGGTTTTGCCAAAAAAGTTTTCAAAACTAGAGTTTTTGTGCAGACTGTGTATTTTTTGTTGTGTTTAATCGTTGCGTTTTATTATCAATTTAGAAATATTGTAGAAATTTCTTACTCATTCAGTAGATGTCAGAACTATACTTAGAATACTTCTAGAATAATTATTACATACTATTTTAAACACCCTTATTTGGTAATATTATAATTATTAATTACTGAATTAACTTTTTGAATGAACATTTCTTTATTCATTTTCATAGAATTTGTTTGCATAATTTATTGCAGGTCAAATAATTTAAAATAAAAAATGGTTACTGCTGCAATAAATATTTATAAAAAAAGCAAAGCAAAAACCAAGAATTGTATCAATTTAAGCATAGACTTGTATCAATTTTTTAATATTATAAACCGTAATTATGTTATATAATAAAAAGTTATTAATTACTTTTGTAAAACTAAGTTGTTGAATAATTTACTTTTAAAAAACTAAAATATTAAATAATTACTTTTGTAAAACTAAATTATTGAATAATTTACTTTTATAAAACTATTTTCCCTGGAAAAGTTCTCATGTTCATACCTTTTTTTTGAACATGGCTCTCCTTAAATTTGTAATCGGAGATCAAAGTGATCAATTCCTTCCAAGAAATTGAAAATGACTCCAGAGTTGGTTTGTGCATTGGACCGTAGCAAATTTCCAACCAACGTGCTGTTCACATTTTGAATGCCTCAGCAGCAACACCTCTTAGCAACAGATCAATCTCCATGAGCTCAGTTTGACGTGCTAGGATACATAGCAGGGCCATCACAGCAGCCACTGTTAGGGATTCCTTTATCAATGAAGTTTAACAGAAGGATACCTTTTCAGTATTACACTGGGATGGCAAGTTGCTCCCAGACTGTACAGGAAATGGAGATGGCTTAAAGGTGGATTGTTTGCCAATTCTTGTTTCAAGCCCAGATATTGAATTCAAGAAACTGCTGGCAATACTAAAGTTATCATCGAGTACTGGAGATGCCATGGCTAATGCAACTTTCAGGATTGTTTGAGAGTGGAAACTCAAAGGAAGAATCGAAGCTCTTTTCTTTGACACAACATCATCCAACACTGGAATCCATGCTGGTTGGTGCCAATTAATAGAGGTAAAATTAGGCCGACTTCTGGTTCATCATGCATGCAGACATCACATTATGGAGCTGATTTTGGCTAAAGCCTTCAAATCAGTTATGCCGGCATCATCTGGACCATATATTCAACTGTTTGAACGCTTTTGAGAACAATGATCCTTTATCTCAAAAGATGAAATAAGTGCTTTTAAGGATCCGAGAGTAAATGAGCATAAAGATTGGAAAGATGCTACCATAACCTCCATGCAGTCTAGCTTGGCTCAAAGAGTATACGTGATGGTTATGCTGAACTGTGTCAACTGTCATTGTATTTTCTGACGGGAGAATTATGTGCTCCAATCAGGAAGCCTGGTGCATACCATCACACCAGGTGGATGGCCAAAGCTATCTATGTGATGAAAATCTTGTTCTGGAAGCAAATGAAACTGAAGTGTCTCTCTTCATTATCTTGATTTACTCCAGGGTCTGGATAGAGGCTCAGCAAGCTTGTGAGGCGGCCGTCAATGATAAGGCTCTTCTAAATGATTTGGTCAGCTACAACAATGTGAATGAGAAGATTGCGAAAGCCACATTAACAACTTTCCTATGCCATCTATGGTATCTAGGTAGTGACCTTGTTAGCTTTTCACTTTTTTTGTAACTGTCTACTGAAGAAAGAAAAGTCTACTGATGAAAAAAAAGATATTGTTAGAGAAATGAAGAAGGAGAAAAATATGGATCGAATTAAGTGGGTTTTAAAAATACGACGATGAACCTCAGTGATTTTGCTTCTTCCGCATCCTTGCGATTTTTAAAATCTTTCAGAATTAAATAAAACCTTCTTGGAGTGACCTGACCAATCGAATGTTGATGAAAGTTTTCAGTAAGGGCACAGAAAGCTTGAGAAACTGAAAATTTTAAATGATGGGGCAGAGAGGGGAGTTGCAATGATTGCCACTTTCAATGATTCTTTGACAATGGACGAAGAGACAAAACAAGTGCTACTACAAGTTGTCGCGCACCATCGTCATCTCCACCCCCTCAAATGACTTTTCTGACATTAATGAATGATGTGAATGATTGTGTTCTAGTTTTGTCACGTTTTTTGCATGTTTTGATGATCAATAACTTTTTAGTGATTTTTAAATTTAAATTTGTCTTAAAATAAGTTTATTTATTTTTTCCTGCAATTTGCATTTTTTTTGATATGGTTCATTTGATGTATAGCTTGAAACATTGATAGCATTGAGCAAACTCTAAATATAGTCCAAACTATGTAATATTTTGCACAGTGGCTTTTTTGAACAAAATGAACATAACAAACAACATGCCTCTGTATATATTAAGCTTGACTTTTTTGGACCACCCTAAGAACTACCACTCCCACCTCCCCACCCAATACATGTTATGTTCATATTAAAGAATGGTTTAAAAGTACAACAATATTTAAACAAAGATTTTTTTTTTAGTTAAAAATAATATAAAAATAAATAATAAATGTGTATCAAGAAATTAATTAAGTTGTTTTAGTTAAAGTGGGCTTTTATAATTTGCTGTGCAACTAAATTTTATAAAATATGCATACAATTTACAGACTAATTTATTTTGAACACAATATGTGTTCAGGATTGGTATTCTCATTTATGTATTAGTGTAGCATGGTTTGCAATACTTTCTTTTAGTTATGCTGATAAAAACAGAAGAGCGCACTCATCTTATAGAAAGTATAATAGTAAGATTCCAGTATATTTAATAAACCGCCCTCGACCTTTAGTAAAGCATTGCATGAACATGATAGATAAGCTACAAGGTTTAGACTTGGAGGGAATTAATGCTGTTACAGATAGATTGTACAATGTTGCATCATTTCAGTCAAATAGTAGAGAAATTTACCAATGTTTTCTTGGTGATGCAAAACACTTGCCAAGCTGTTCCTGCCCTTCTTGGTTTAGTAGCATATATCCATGCAAACACATTTTTGCAGTTTTCAGTAAAGAAAATCTTTCTTGGTCTGATTTTGATCCATCTTATGGCAATTCTCCATATTTCATCTTAGATCCATTGCTGAATGAAAATAATTACTCAACTTCATTTCATTGTCAAGATTTACCTGAAACTGTTAATTTATCTTTTAAAAAAAATCCTCTTGATAATGCCAAAGTAGTGAGTGACAGCAGTGAGTTTGTACCATCAGAACATTGTCAGACATTACCAAATATTAATCATATACAGGCTAGTCATCATACACCTGCTGCATGTCGTGAACTCTTAAACGAAATCATAAAACTTACTCATTTAAGTAAATCTCAAACAGCAACAGATAACTTGTTTGAGGGACTTTATAAACTTAAAACCAGCTATGCAGAATCTCTTACAAAAGAACAAGGCATTATTCTTCGGCCAGACCCTAAACCTGACATTTGGAAAAAGTCTGTTACAAATTCTCCTAATCTTGTTAATATTCCAGTTCAACGGAAAAGAAAAATAACCAGAAGAGTAGGTGTAAAGTATGATGTTAAAAAAGCAGCTTCAAATATAAGTTTGATATCAAACATACAAAATGATTCTTGCTTTTCTGAGATTGTTACAAATCATGTGATTAGTGATAGTTGTGAAATGTTTGATGTTTCAACAGAGTCATTTGAACTTGAAGAAGAAATATCTAATAATTGCCAGGAGCTGCATGAAGCTACTATAATTAATGATTTTGACCCACTGCAAAGCACCCTTTACTCCATTCAAAGTCTGAAATCCTCTTTCATTGGAAATTCCGAAAGAATTGATATAGAAAAAGGGAAAATGCTTAATGACAATACTATTCACTTTTTTCAACGATTAATGTCGATTCAGTTAAATGTTGATGTTGGTTTGCAGGATCCTATTAAAGGAAAAGTTTTATCTTTTGATATCTATCAGAGCATTCCGTTTGTACAAATCCTCCATGATGGAAATTTACACTGGATTTGTGTTACCACATATGATTGCAAGCCTGGTGAGGTATACATTTTTGATAGCCTTTTCCATGGTTCAATAAGTATTGAAACAAAAAGGCAAATATGCTCTATTTTACATTGTCAAAAAAAAAAACTTGTGATAAAGGTTTTACCAACTCAACAGCAAACTAACGGTGTAGATTGTGGTCTGTATTCTATTGCCTGGGCACGCCAGATACTTGAAACAAAGTGTATTCCATTAGTTAGTTTAATGTTTGAACAAAGTGCAATGAGGAATCATCTTCTAAAGTGTTTGCTAAACAACCGATTAGATGTCTTCCCAACTGCCATTAATCCTTCAATATCTAAAAGATGCCTAGCAAAGACTTTTCATCTTCTTTTACATTGCTCATGTAGAATGTTTTGGACCCTAGAAGATGAGCACATTTTTAACAGGTACATTGTTGAATATTTTTTTGACAAAACTGAATTGTATTCTAGTATATACTTTTAAGTTATTAAGTTATAGGCTTTAATTATTTTATAAATATCTTTACAATAACAGAACAGATTGCTAATTAAAAAGAAACAAAACACAATAATAAGAGATCCGCTTTATATTTTAATTGTTCATTTACATTTAAAATATATACTGCATCTTTTTTTTACTTTTTTTTTATTTTATAAAAAATTATAAATCAAAATCTCTTTTTTTGTTATAAATTTATGATATAATCTTTAATGCATATTTTTAGGCAAATGGCTGAATGCAGTACTTGTTGCAAATGGTTTCATCGGGAGTGTGAAAAAATCCCACCAACTGCATATGAGAAGGATGATGTAATCTGGAACTGTCATGAGTGCCACAGGCAAGCATCGCAAAGATAAAGATTTGTTTGTTAGTTGATATATTTTTATACTATTTAAGGTAATTTTTATACCAGCCAGTTGTTCTATCACTTAGTTTCATTACTAGCAATTCATTTATAACAATTCACATGTTATGCATATAGCTAAGTTTTGGTTTTAGCAACCGATCTTTTATTTTTTTGTTGCTAAAAAATAAATAAAGTTTTTTTTAATATTTTATTTTAACTGGTTTTTAGGTAGATTATTTTTCAGTATCTTTTTATTATTATCTCACTATTTTTTTAATATTCACGACATAAAAAAAATTGTTTTTTTGTTGTAAGTAATGTTATTGTAAACAAAAGCCTTATAATATAAAAAAAATTTGACTCAAAATTTTAAAAAAAATTTCCTTTTAAAAAGATTTTTTTTTTTGGTAATATTATTGCCTCGATAATTTTCCTATAAAAAGTTGATTGTGGATTTGGGATCATTTGATAATGTGTTTATTTGTGTTTTCTTACTATTGTATCACTAAGTGTTTTTAAGTTAGCTCAACACCTTTATACGGGTTTGTTTGTATAAGAGTTTTTTTAATTCATTACAGATCAACGCCACCTGCTAACATCTACAGCTCAAAATCAATTTTTGGAGAAAATATTTGAAGAATATAATGAAAAAAGTAACTATAAAATGTGTACTTTCCTTGTAAGTTACTATATGTAAATTTTTTTACTGTATTGACATTTAAAGGATGCACAAGCCACCTCAGTCAGCTTTGGTGGGGTGTTAACTCACCTGTAAGTTTTTTTTTATGTCTATTTGTGTTTTGTTTAAACTAATGGCACAGAGTTAACTCATCCATAAATTACTTAATGTCTGTTTGTGTTCTGTTTGAACCTCTGGCGCGGTGTTAACTCACCCGTAAGTTACTTTATGTCTGTTTGTGTTCTGTTTGAACCTCTGGCGCGGTGTTAACTCACCCGTAAGTTACTTTATGTCTGTTTGTGTTCTGTTTGAACCTCTGGCGCGGTGTTAACTCACCCGTAAGTTACTTTATGTCTGTTTGTGTTCTGTTTGAACCTCTGGCGCGGTGTTAACTCACCCGTAAGTTACTTTATGTCTGTTTGTGTTCTGTTTGAACCTCTGGCGCGGTGTTAACTCACCCGTAAGTTACTTTATGTCTGTTTGTGTTCTGTTTGAACCTCTGGCGCGGTGTTAACTCACCCGTAAGTTACTTTATGTCTGTTTGTGTTCTGTTTGAACCTCTGGCGCGGTGTTAACTCACCCGTAAGTTACTTTATGTCTTTTTGTGTTCTGTTTGAACCTCTGGCGCGGTGTTAACTCACCCGTAAGTTACTTTATGTCTGTTTGTGTTCTGTTTGAACCTCTGGCGCGGTGTTAACTCACCCGTAAGTTACTTTATGTCTGTTTGTGTTATCTATAATTATATGGAATAGTGTTAACTCAGCCATCAGTTATTTTATGTATATGTATGTTCTATATGATTGTGTATATTATCTGGTGTAGTGTTAGTTAAGTGAGTAACTAGTGAATACAACAATATAATAGATTGTTTACCCTAACTTACATTTTTCTTCTAGATAAAATGTTTTTCTAATGAATATTTAAAGTCTCCTAAGTAATGTGATGGAGTACAGAAGTAACTAACTCTAGCAATCCAGTTCTTGTTGCTGAAAAAGGAACCTAATTTTTTTTTTATTTATATATTTTTTTTATTTATATTTTTTTTCAACTGAAATTTTAAGTTGATTTTTTGTGCAACTAAAATAATATTCATGGGGCAAAATAAGCAACTTGCACATTTTCATTTTTGAAATAGAAAATTACTTTTTAAAACTATGAACTACTTTAATTAAAACTATTATTTAACTATTTAAAGTGCATTTTTGAACATAAGAAGTGCGGATATATACAACATTCTGATTTAGGTGCTCTCCGTGGTACACTATAAATAAAATAAGAATACATTAAAGCATATTCAATAATATGTATATAAATAAATAGATAGAGATTGTTTTTTTTTTTCAACCTCTTTAACCACTATAACATTTAAAAGTTACTGGAAGAGAAAAGATGAAGTTTGTAGATCAAGATAACGATTGACAGATGACTTAAAAGAGTGAATTATATGAATCAGGATAAGAAGAAAATGAAGGAAGTGAATTCCAAAGTGCTGATGTTCAAGGAAAAAAATAGAGGAATACGAGTTTTAGGAGCACTTAAGATAAGTCACAGAAAAAGAATGAGACTTAAGAGATAAGAATGAGACAATTGAAACACAAGAATGATAGTAAATGGCACAAGGTACGCTAGCTCTTTAGAGCAGTGCCCATTATAGTATTTGTAGAAAAGAGAAAGAGAGGCAACATGATGATGTGACAATGGTTGGAGGTTGGCTGCAAGAGCATCCAATTATGTTTATAATACGTTTTTGTACCTTGTATAAAAAAAAAAGGGCATCATTAAAAGATCTGCCCCCGATATGATAACAGTATTCCATACAGGGACGGATTTGAGATAGAGAATAGAATCTGGAGTAAGAAAATGTCTAGCTTGATAAAGAGATGCAACCTTATGTTAGAGATGCAGCCAGATGTTAATTTTGCAATGGATTTGATGTACGATTTCCAAGAAAGATCGTAATCATTAAGCCTAAAAGATGAAGAGTACTCATCTAGTATGTTACTGTTCATAAATAAAAGAAGATCTAAATTATTGCAATAACGATTGGCTAAAAAAAATTGAGTTTTATCTGAATTAAAGTTCATCAGCCACTGTTAGCCCCATGTTGTAGCAAAAGTGATAGCAGGGTTGTGGAGTCGTAAAAAAAAAGTAACGACTCCGACTCCAGTTGTTGAAATTTTTTGAGTACAACTTCGACTCCAACTTCAAAGTAAAAATTTTTGAAAAATTCTTGGAATTCTTTAAAAAATATTGCACAATAAGTTGACTTTTTTTTTTTTGACAAATTTATGCAACGCTCTTTGAGGTTTAGTATGAACATAAGGTTGATTGAATGTTTTGTACATACACGTGCCATACCAAGAAATATTACTGTCGGAGCCGCGATATTTTTTAGCAACTCCGACTCCACTATATGTGCAAACATACATACATATATACATACATACATTTTGAGAATTCCACATACATACGCACACTTTGAGAATTCCAGCTTTAAATATATATGTATTTCATAAGAGATTATAAGATTCCATGTTAGGTCAGTAGCAGAATCAGAAAAGATGTAAGATAGAGGATTTTTAACACTTATTGTGATAACTAAGTTTTGTTTAAGCTATAAACATTGTTAGCTCTAAGGTGTATAAGAAAAGACATAATTAAAGATTGACTAAATTCATAACTAGATTCTTAAACCTTAGAAAGTGATTCTTTTTGTTTCTTAATAATAGTTGAACAAGGAAAGAGCAGTCTAATCATGAGGCAGATCCCAAAAAGCTATATTTTTCAAAAAAAAAATTTAACAATTTTTAATTCGCGACACTCTATAAAAATGTGATTTTAATATTTCAAAATATATTATTTTATTGTAGTCTTTCTTTTTAATGTAGAACTTTTTGTTATTTCAAAAAAATGAAAATGTGCAAGAAAAGGCAGTTTGCTAATTGATTGTGTATTTTCTGTCATATACTTTCAATCGTTCTGCATCAAAAATCGTACATGTGAGTAGGAAGGAACCTTGACGTGGTTCATGTGCTTTAAAACAAATACCTTCCAGACGGATACTCTGGGACCTTATAATGTGGGTTAAGGAACATTTTATGCTTGCTTTTCTTCGTATCTTTATTTTTTTTAGATAAAATTCTTTTGATGGCATTGTGGATGTCGAGAGATAAAGGTACTGTTTTAAACATGTTATTTGAAGCAAATAAAAAAAAAATAGTGCATATCTCAACTTGTCTCAAAAATGCTTAAACTTTTCGGACTTGGTAAGCCATGGTAGTTTTAGCCTGATTAGTATACCAATTACCTTGAACAAAAAGTTTTATTTTAATAATTGTTTCATGTTTCGCAGTTGTTCTTCCAACCTAGAGTTTTTCATATCGTACTCTAATTAAATATATTTTTAGAAAACAAAAGAATCAATGCTTATGAAGACACTAAAATGTGATATTGAACGTTATAAAGAACTTTTTATAAATTTTTTTTTTTATTGGAGTGTATTTTTATTTATGTATAATTTATATTACGATATGTGTGATATGAATTGTGTCACGAAAAAACTATAATTTAAAAAAACGACAGTACTAGTACCTTATGTATGATTTGCTTTTTGTTTTGGCTAGGCTTATATTTTATTTTTTCTTTGAAAAATACTTTTAAAACTATAAAAAAAAATTTTTTTGTTTAAAAATAAGAAATTTTGTATTAACTGCATAAAAAACTGCTTTAACGATTTCTCTTATAATTTGTCCACTAACTTTGTATTAAAAACGGAAACATACACTGATTATATTGTTTTGTATTGTCCCAGCAAACATTCGGTCTAAAATAGACGTCTTTAATACGTATTAAAAAACGTTTAATTCGTTTAAAAGACATTAAAATGTCTTTTTAAGACCAAATGTTTGCTTGGATATTGTTAGCTAGCTGTTTTATAGAAAACAGCGTCCCCAAAGCTAACATTGTTTTTTGTTTTTTTTTTTGTTTTTCAAATTCTGTTAACTATTACATAATTAATTGATAAGAAATTTCAAGAAAATTGTGGCTCTTGCAACACTAAAAAGTACACAAATGAATTTCCAAAGTAGGTAACATTTTTGAAAAATTTTGAGTTTTATCACAACAAATAAAAGCAGCGTATTCAACCTAACGAAATGTTTCAAAATGACCTGATAATTCGATCCAAATATCGACACTTAATTATGCTGTCGCAAATCTTTACTACGTTAGCATAAATATTTTATTTAAATTTTTATTAATAAATGATTATTTGGATCGTGCAGATTTATTCAGCAGCTATTCTGAATAGACAACAACTTTTATTCTATGTAAAATTAAAATAAGCAAGAGAATCTAATAATTCTGGTCAAAAATTGTTTCTTACAACTCCACTGCTCGATCACGTAAAAAAAAATCATTTTTAATTGTATTAAAAGGAAATAAAATTACTTTTTAACTCTACGTGATTATTCGATAAGTAGCATGTCGATTGTAAAGAAAATGTGAATCGTAAAGAAAATGAGAGAGCAAATGTCTATAGACAATTTCGGCGTGCGGCATATAACTTCGATAGACCGAAGTTATGTCGTTGATTTTTTATTCCATATCTAATGTGAATTTCTATTAAAGAATTTGTTTAACGTACATGATATAGGGTATTAATGATATAAAGTCACAACAAATGCATAAAACATTTTTTACATCATCTGCATTTTTAGAGAGAATGTTGTCTGAATAAAGAAACATTTATAAGAAAAAGCGACCAATTCTGTTACCTTAACGCGGAGAAACGCGTTGAGATAATACAGTTTATACAAAGTAATGCAAATACATTCATAACAGTTTATACATAGTAATGCAAATAAGTTCATAAATGAGTGATGAAATCTGTATTTCTTGAGCGAAGAAAATTTAAATGTAAATAAACTTATAAGTGATAAAACATATAATTCTTGTGCATCGTTAATTCTTATTTATTTGAATTATATAACTTGAACACAATTTCTTCGAATCTAGTAACATTAGATTGTTTTAAAAGATTAACACTTTAGAATTTGCGTTCTAGGTTCTCTCATTCCGTTAATTACGAAATGGTTGTATCAAGTCTAAACTGTGTATCTTTAAGACTGCGGCTTAAAATAAATTTTTAATTTAATTATTTTTACTTTAAATATTTTTACTAATAACTTTTTTTATTATTATTTATCAACATGAGATATCCAATTATTTTATTATTCGGAAGAATACAGGAGACCGGATAATATACAAATCTGGCTGGATACACTTCTGGTAGACTTCTATTTTTAAAGACTCACTCTCAATTTAAATTTACTTAATAGATCTTTGAAGTCTTGCTCAAATTTTAGGTTAAGTAGGAGTCAAAAGGCCGGCGCGAAGGGGGTGAGGAGTGTGACATCCCCTCTCATTAAGGTATTTTTCGCTCATTTAGTCGGCGAGTCTGACCCTTTTAGACATCAACTCGCGCCGGCTCTGTATAAATAAATACAGTCAGTCACAAAAGCCTTCGTACGCTTTAGAGTACAATTTAGAGGAATGACTTAAGAAGAATCACTTTAAAAACCATTTTAAGAGCAAAAAAATATTTTTTTATTAAAGTAACAAGAATATATCGTACAAGAAATAAAAAATAATAATAATTAACTAAGAAAATATATTTATTTGTAAAACTAAAAAAGTTTAATTATTGAATTTTTATGTCAAAAAAGTTTTATAAGTTCACTTAAAAGTTACACTAAACAAGAATCATAAAAAACACAAGAATATGAAAAATAAAAAAATCTTTAGTATTTTGTTGAATATCCTTTGGCATTTAGACAAGTTTTTTCTTTTATTCTTCTGTTCATCGATGACAATATTTTTTTGGTATAAGAAGACGGTATTTTATTCCATGATTCTAGTGAGATATTTTTAAGCATATTAACATTTGTTATTCTGTTTCCTGACTTGTCTTTCAAAATAATTTCACACGTGCTCTATTGAGTTAAAGTCTGGTGATTGGGGATGCAGTTGTTTTGGAACATTGTAGAGAAACCATGATTTTACAACATGAGCAGTGTGTTTCGAATCATAATCTAGTGGAAATATCTAATTATTTCACAACTTTAATTTTGTAATCATGCGATTTCGAATTATATTTTATAACGCTAAATATACATCCAGCGGAAATAAATACCGAAGTCCCCACTACAGCTGCACCCATCGATCCCCAGACCATCACACTTCCACTTCCATGTTTCATCATCGGAATTAAATCTTTTTTTTCTAGTTATGCATTATTTTTCTCAATATTTTTCCACGCCTATCAGGTCCGAAAATATTAAATTTACTCTCGTCAGTAAATAAAACTGTGTTCCACAATTGTTCATCTTATTAATATTTGGCGAAGTTCCATCGTAAGTTGGCATCATAGGTCTAAGAAAAATTAAATGAAAAAATTTATGTAAAGGAAATTATACGAATTTCAACATTTTTGTTGTATTTTTTGTTATTATTTAATAGATTAATTACCTTAATTAAGTTTAAAAAGCTATAATAAGTTATATCGGGTGGACACGGAAAAATCCGGTCAACTTTAAATTGAGATTTCTCTAAAACCATAAATGCTTTTTATTTCAATTTTTTTTATTATTAAATGTGTTTACACAAATTAGAGTTTCAACTTAATTTTAAGGAGCTTGATGGGTTGCTTGGCAAGAAATCGAACTTTATAGCGGGTTGATGCCATCATTTTACAGATTTTTTCTTTTTTCACCATATTGGTGGTATTAATCCACTTTTTTTGGAAGTCCTTTTTATTATTTGTTAGTCCACCTTTCTTACGAAGAACTCCTTTAACTATTGCCCAAAAATCTTCAGTTTTGCGTTCTTTAGGACAATTTGGAGGATTCGCATCTTAAGGAACAATTTTCACATTATTATCTTTGCACCACTGTAAAACTTTTTTAGAATAGTAAGAGGCAGCAAGATCCGGCCAAAAGAGACATCGGTATTTGTGTTTTTTTATAAAAGACAAAAGTCTTTTTTGGAGGCATTCTTTGATGTAGAGATTGGCAGTCAAGGTCTTTTTAGTGACAAAACAAGAGGACTGCATACCACAGCTACAAATTGCTTGCCACAAAAGTAACTTGGATGCAAATTTTTCTCGTCAAATATGTTTAAATTGATCATTGACAGGTTTATCTTTGTTTTCATAGTAAAACTGTTGACCAGGAAGTTGTGAAAAATCCGCCTTGCAATACGTTTCGTCGTCTTCAATTATGCACATATTTTTATCCGCCATTATTTTAACCAACTTCTTTGCGCGTCGAATTCTTTTAATTTCACAATTTAAGCTTCTCTTAAGTGTATTTTTTTTATGAAATGCTTTAATTCCAGCATTTTTAAATACTTTTTTGATATAAGAACGAGAAGTCTTAAATTTTCTTGCTAGATCTCGCTGTGACTGATTTGGATTTCTTGCATTTGAACGTAAAATCGACTTTACCTTTTTGGATTTATGGAAAGTTTTTTTTCTTCCACTTCCAAGTTTTCTTTCGAAGCTTTGAGTAGTCTTCAACTCGTTTATAATATCTATGACTGTAGATTTTGGGACATTTGTGCGTTTAGCAACCAAGCGATAGGAAATCATTAATTTGTACACAAAAATTTATCAACACCATTTAAGATAAGGAAGTAAGGTTTAATAAAAAAAAAAAATTAAATAAAAAGCATTTGTGGTTTTGGAGAAATCTCAATTTAAAGATGATCGGATTATTCCGTGTCTACCCGATAGTTATAAACAAATTTAAATGAACTTCAGTATATAATAATATTTTGAAACGAAAAAAAAAACTTACGGCTAATCTATACAAGCTATCAGTATTACTTTATAAAATTGTTGGGTGATTTTAGATAACTATATGTGAAATAAGCTTTTAATATTTTAATCTTTCTAAAGTTTTTTTGATATTACCTTCTTTATTAAAGCCTTTCTGAATGTTCTTATACCTTTCTGTAAATAATTTTTTGCATACTTTCTAAATTATATTATATGTTTATTGTTATAATACTGCTGTTGTTGTGCCTTATGCATAATAAAATTAGTAATTTTCTAATATAATGTTATTTGTTTATCACATTATCTTTAACACAGCGATGACAATCATAATTGTTTGGGTTTTAACATTTAAACTAATAATAGTTATTCCTGCCATAACCAGATTTCTAATTAATTTTTTATTTTTTTCTCTACTTTATTTATCCATTTAATAATAATTTTTTTTATGTAAACACAAGAAAAAGTTCTGTTGTTTTTAATCTTGTAAGAAGTTTTGGGAAGTTTTGAATTGATGGTGTTATACCTACTCTTCCCATGTATCAATTATATTACGGGGCTCAAGTATCCAAATTATACAAACTAATTTCGGACTAAAAGAATCGGACAATACTGTATAATTTAATTAAAACTAAATAAAAACTAAATATAAAAAAATATATATTCATTAACCTATTTAAAGTATTTAAATATAAAACGACTAATATCTCCACTAAACCATGTTAATTAAATTTCATTATATATAAGCTAAATATAAAAAGAACAGCTGCATCACACCATATAAATGTAATTTAAATATAAACAAAAAATAATAATTTCAATTTACCATACAAAATTAAAATAAACATAAACTAAAAACAAAACAAGTACCATCACTAAACATTTATAGTATACTGTATTAATTTAAACTAAATAGTAAAAGAATAACTATGATAAAACAATTTCAATTATCATCTTATCAGTCTTCTTATTGTTATAAGGAAGGTCTTTGAGTCTGTAATAAATTTCTCACATTCCATCTTGAATCGAATAACTTGATGTCAGACAATATTGTTTTTTATCCTCTTGCTCCACTGTTGCGATTTTTTAAATTGATTGTGCATTAAATGAAGACAGAGATGCTAGGGCTATTGCACTTGACATATCTAAGGCTTTCAACTAAAGTTTAGAATGTTGGTCTTCTCCATAAGCTTGTTTCATATGTTGTATCTAGGAAAGTTTTTGAGATTATCAAATTATTTCTTTTTAACCGCTTTATTAAAGTCATCCTTAAAGGACAACACTTTTCTTTCTAATAACTTCTGGGACAAGGTTCTAACTTTGGTTTTATTTTATTTCTTATCTACATTAATAATATGTTAGACAGCAAAAAAAAATATTAATTGTTAAAATAAAGTTTTTGCTAGATAATGGCTATTTTTTTTTTTTGCCCCATAGCAGCACCTTTTGGAGTAGCAGGATGGTCTTATTATTTTACTTCTTTATTAAGTTTTAGAGAATATTTTTTTTCAGAACATCCGCAGCCTATTAAGACTTATTACTTAAGCACATTAAAAATATAATTGTCTTGATATATGCGCAAAATATTTCTGCTGGTGTTTTAATGTTTTAGAAAGTTTAGGCTTTTTTGTATAATACCTTCACATAGGTTATATATATAATATCTATAAAACTTCAAAAGTGTTTTATTTTTTTATTTTAGAATAAAAAATAAATAGAATCGAACCACTGTGTTTTGCTTCTGGAACTCTGCAAGCTAACCACTCGGCCACACAGGAGTGTTGTCTGATGAGCATTTTAAAATTATTCAACAAGCAAAAGACTTTATAAAACGAGGGATAAATGCTACAGATAAAAATTAAAGAGATGCAATTCAATTTTTAAGTAAAAGTTAAACTGTAAAACTTGATATATGTTTAAAAATTTCATTATTTAAAGTTTAAATAAATTAGATATTTTGATAAAGTTTTGTTCAGATTTTCTAATTAAAAAGTGCTGTGACTCTTTCTTGCCATTACCTCGATTACAATGGCTGCCAAGAGATGTGTCAAACATGAAAGTATGTATGCATACTTTCATATATATATGCATACTTTCATATATATATGCATACTTTCATATATATATGCATACTTTCATATATATATATATATATATATATATATATATATATATATATATATATATATATATATATATATATATATATATATATATATATTTATATATATATATATATATATATATATATATATATATATATATATATATATAAATACATAAGTATTTGTGTATATATATATGTATGTATATACATAAATGTATGTATTTATATATTTACTCATACTTTCTGATAATTATTTGTTTTATAGATATTTTTAAAAGAGTTTTACAACCAACGCAATCAATTATTATGTAAATAATATAACGTTACCAGCATTGGTGCTCTCAAAATGATTATAGAATTATAAAAATAATTATACTCAAATATATATATATATATATATATATATATATATATATATATATATATATATATATATATATATATATATATATATATATATATATATATATATATATATATATATATATATTATACCATTATATATATTTGTATAGACACTACTTATATAGGAGAACTTATAAAATACTCACATAAGTAAATGTTTGAAGAAAAAGTTCAAATTATACTTTAAATTTAAAAAATTAACTTAATAAAAGAATAACAAAATACAAATCAGAAAATACATTTTAACCTTATGTAGATCTTATTAAATGTTCAGTAATTGATAGCTTTGTGATAAAAAGTATGGCAAAAAATATATTTATGACGAATATTCATAAAATTTGATGTGTTATATTTAAACACTTTCAACGTAATTAAATAAAACCAATCTAAAATCTTTTGCTTTTATGCACATAGTAAAATTTATAAACATTTAGCTTAGTCTCGAGCACAATGTAAGCCAAAAGGAGAGTAAAAGCTTATTTCATGAACAACATGATTAGCGATATTTAATAACATCTAAAAGTAGGCGATAAAACGCATGCGCAAATTTTATTTTGGTCTGGATTTTTATTAAAATCGGCAACCTACTTTTGAATGTCATTAAAAATCTTCAACCTTCAAAATATGCTGCCGGATCAAGGGAAGGGGGGGGGCGGCTTTGGAAACTATAGCCCCGGGCCCCGCAAATTTTTGAGGACCTTTTTTATTTATTTATTTTTAAGTCATTTTTAGGCTCTGGCCATTGCCACTATAATATATATATATATAAATATATATATATATATATATATATATATATATATATATATATATATATATATATATATATATATATATATATATATATATATATATATATATTTATATTTATATATATTTAACATATTTAAAAATATATATATTACAAAAGTTTAAAAATATTTATTATTATACTCATTCTTTGAGGAAAAAATGTGTAAATATAAAACGTTACAAAGGCGAACATTTACCAAAATAATGCGCTTCACGCAAAATTAATCTAATAAATTGTAAACAAAACAGCCCAGATATATAACAGTTTTAAAGTTAAACAGAAAACATATTAACATTAATTGTAACAAAGATAGCTCAAGGTCAGATCACACATCTTAAGTAAAGCGACTCAAAGAGGATAAGATTATCACGAATATGTTGCAAAAAAAGTTTAAAATTCTGCAACAGATTAGCGCTATTGAAACCATAATTTTCTCCATATTAAATTTTCTCTAAATTAAATCTATAGTAACTGTTGTATTTAACCAATTGGGAAGCGGAGGGGGAGGTGGATTAAGGATTCGTTGTGTACAAGTCCGCCAAAGTTTCTTCCAGGTGTTATTGGACTCGAGGTGTTATTGGACTTGTTGTTACATCTTCCTAAAGATATTTTCAGGGGTAATTGCTTTTCCAGATCATATTAGACAAAAGTGCACAGTTGTAATAATCTTTTAGTAAAAGATTATTATATATATATATATATATATATATATATATATATATATATATATATATAATATATATATATATATATATATATATATATATATATATATATATATATAATTATATATATGTTAGATATTATAATATATATTATTATTAATATTAGATATTATAATATATATTATTAATAATATAAATACATATATAGGTAAAAGTTTTACCTATATATGTATTTATATTAATAATAATATATATTATAATATCTAATATTAATAATAATATATATTATAATATCTAACATATATATATATATATATATATATATATATATATATATATATATATATATATATATATATATATATATATATATATATATATATATATATATATATATATATATATATATATATATATATATGTATATTATATATAGATAAACGATAGCTCATTTGATGAAGATATGCAGGTGATACTTTTAAAAGCTTTTTCAAAAGAAATGGTTTTTAATAATATTTTAAAGATAAAAAATTTTTATTATTGCTTTATATATACAGTAAGAATTTAATAAGGTTTAATTTAGTCTTTATGTAAATTTTTTTATGTTAGTTTGCTTTGATATAAAAGTTTCTGAAATCGAACACATTTGTTGTTTAGTAATGAATATGCACTGTTCTCTGCCATATTCAGAACACAAAGAGCACCTGTTCCATCCAGAAATTGTTAGCAAATATTTTTTATTATGTAAACACATTCACTATAATATGGATTTACTAATCGCTATTTGTTAAATAGGTGCAATAAAAGAAATGTATCAAAATCAGATTGAACACATGACCGCATGTATAAGCGTTAGAACTTTTTTTTTATTTATGTTTATGTGACAAAAATACAAATATTTTTTTTAAACTCTTTTTAATATAATTTCTTATATTATGTGTTACATTCATGAATAAAACTAGTATGAAACTTTAAAACTTGAACCACCACCCCTACTCAAACATTACTCACCTACCCTAAACCCCTGTTAAACGGGTAATCCCCTCAACACTTTACACTCTAAACACACTACAAAACATTAAATCCCAGACTGAAATTAATTTTAGAAATTTTTATGAGCATGAGGTTTTTGTTTTTGAATAAATTTGTATTTTGTGCACTTTCGACACAAAGTTATTCATATGTGTTAAAATCTTTTTAGATCTTAAGCGAATTTAAAAGAATAAACATAATTACTGAAGAAGCAGCCTTAGATAAGCTGTTGCAAGTTGTTTAAAAGTTGTATCCTAGTAGAGATGTTCCATCTGCCCTCACACAATTCATAAGAATACTATATATTCTTATTTAATGAAATTTTAATAAAAAACATTGTTCTTTATTTTATATTATTGTAACATTTTGTTTGTATATATATTATCATTTTTTATATTCACATTAAATTGCTAAACTTTACTACTAAAATTCGTCTTTATGTCTTTTTATTTTGGAGAGATGTTTGTAAAATGATGGGCTCGTTCTGATTTATTGTTGCTTTTGGCATGATCATATGTAATATAAATATCAACATTGTTTTACTATTATTCATATCATTTTTACTTACTGTTATTGTTTTATATTAAAAATAATATTTATCAATTTTAATACTATGGTTATTGTTATTATTATATTAATATAAATATTATTTTTGACATTGCTATTATTGTTATTTCTTGTTACAATTGTTTTTATATTATTATTGCTATTAATATACAGTTGGCTTTTACATTAGATTATTAATACTATTTTTAAATATTCATGAAATGCATGTGTATGTTGCATATATGCAATCATATATGATATATATGTGTGTGCTTTCTTTTTAGCAATTGCAAGTTTCCAAATACATGCAAAGTTAAATAAGTAAAGAAAACTTTTCATGTAGTAAGTTTAGTACTACTAATTAATTTTATTTTTTTACATTTTTTTATTCTAATTTCTATAACATGATCAATTAAAATGCACCAGAGCTTTGTTCTGGTGCATTTCAATTGATCTGATTATAGAATTTTAATTTCTCAACCTGGGTAAATATATTTCCAGTTGAGAGAGATGAATTGCAACATTTTTAAAGAAATATCCATGTTTCTCTAATGTGACGGTGGTTAGATTTTTTTATTTTTTGTTTGTGATTTCATATTTTTTTTCGATATAATGTAATAGTGTTTTAAAATCACAAATCTTTTAAAGTGAGAACGTATTTTTTAAAAACTGCCATGTCCTCTAATGGGTTATTTTATAAGTTTTCTCTGCTTTTTAATATTGTATGCTTTTTTTTATTTATTTAATTCAAAAAAAAATTGGCGACATAGCTCATGAATTAAAGTTCTCTGTCACAGTTGACTCAGCAAGAGTAAGCTTGACTGAAGACATTTACACACTTTTACATTATAGTATACACAAGTTAGCAGTTCCTTGCCCACTGCCACCCAAATACAGGTAAGTATGCATGTATACACAACCCTCACAATTAGTAAAACTAATGTGAGTAATAACCTTAAACTGTTTAAGGTCGGCATCAGATTACAATTAGCAAACTTAAAACCATTCTCACAAAGGTTTCACCATAAAAGATAAAAACAAGGTCAGCATAAACTTACCAACCTCAGGCATTTTTAGGTCTTGCTAGTTAGGTACAATAATGTATTGAAATCAATTAATAATTAAACAAAGAATGTGTTTTTAGATACTAAAATTAAACACTTAATTAAGTACTTGCTCCAATTACTATATATATATATATATATATATATATATATATATATATATATATATATATATATATATATATATATATATATATATATATATATATATATATATTTAAAAGTAAAGATTTCTGACATTTTAAGATATGAAAAGATATTATTGTTGAATTTTAGGAAATCTTATATTTAACATAAATTTGAGTTCGTGAAATTTATTTTCAGATTAAGAAAGTCGTTATCTGTACGTAACAGACGATGGAGGCGAGGTGGTTGTTTTATGTGGCAAAAGATTATTTTATGAAATTTTTTTTTTTCTGATGTCGTGATTGAACTTATTTGAATACACTTGTCATCCCTTACGGAAATTTCCCATGGAATTCCATGGGAAATCCATGGAAATCCCGTAGAAATCAAAATCCCATGGGATTACAATCGGCTTTTTTTCATAGCTCATATTGCACCATGGGTTTTAGAAATGCGCAATTAATAATGCCGACGTTACTTGTTTCAATCATTTATAACTTGACCAAATATAATTTTATGCATTCGTTTTAACCATTTAACAGTCCCGTGTATTTTTTAAAATACGGTCACATTAAGTCCAGCTTTTTTTTTTCTTTTTTCAAGTGGTCGCTAAATGTCCCGTGTTTTTTAAATCATCGTGTTTGTTGACAAACAAAATAAAATTTTTTTTTACTGTTTTTAACCTTTTTAAACACTCCAAAACGTCACTATTCAAGTTTAAGAATATATAAATCATACTATATAAACAAAAAATTGTAAATATGTATTCTCTAATATTCACTTTTTGCATGAGAATTGGAAAAGCATGGAGCTGCACAATGTCTTATATTCTAAACATTCATATCTTGAACCTTTTTGATTTATTTGTTTGTAACATACCGCACACCTTCTTTGAGCATTAATCTTTTGTTATCATTTTCAATAATCATTCATTAAATATATCTTTTCATGATTGATTCATCAAATGTATAATTTCTATCCTTTAGTGAGTAAGTACTTACATTTTGATAATTATTTTTGCACTGAAAGAACTTCCTTATTTGTCATATTTAAAATTTAAGTAAACATGTGTAAAAGTAACTAATTGAAACAAAAGCTTTTTAATTATGTAGTAATAAATTTTGTGACAAGTAGACGTATAATTACTGATGAAAAAGAAAAAAATATAAACAGATGTATGAAAACGTAATATTACGGCATGGACATTTAGGAGCCACTTTTAGTTTGCGTAATATTACGGCATGGACTTTTAGAAACCACTTTTTATTTGCGTAATATTACGGCATGGACTTTTAGAAACCACTTTTTATTTGCGTAATATTACGGCATGGACTGTTAACGAGTTAAGTTGGTTGATTAATGTATAAATCTTTTTTTCTTACATTACTATACTTAATAAATTATGTATTTATTATATTTATTATGTTTTAAATAGTAAAGTAAAAATCTAATAAATTTTTGAATGTAATAGTGTATACATAAGACTTTTTATTTTAACTTTATAGTTTCATTTAAATTACTGCATTAGTAAGCAGGCAGCTTTGACTGGCAATGTAAATGATGATGTACATCATGCAGAGAGCTCAGATGAAGAAGTAAATTTTTTTAATTACAAATTAAAAGCAATACTTTAATTGTTTTAAGCAAGTGTTACTGACAAGCAAGTAAGATTTATATATGTAATAATTTGTGCGTAAATCTTTATATTTTAACTTTATTATATTATTTAATTTATTATGTTATAAGCAGGAAATTCTGTCTGACAATATGAATGATGTTTTGCACTATGCAAATAGCTCGGGTGAAGAAGAGGTAAGAATCTTATAACTATTATTTTTAAATGATGATATAATCATTGCTACTTTTTTCAATATAAATTTTGCATGCTGCCAACATTTATATAGAATGTTCAAAAAGTTGTGTGGATGCCTAATTTTAAATTAAGTTATAACAGATGATATATATAAGTATAAATAAATTAGTATATAAAGAAAGTTGATTAGTATGTGTATATTAATTTTATCTAGATTGGTGAAGCAGACAATGATGTTAATTTTGATGAAAAGAGTAATGAATATAATGTCAACGATAATTTATTTACCGATCCTTTGTATGAAGAAAAAATTCTACCTGATTCTGCAATTACAGTTGGCGGTGCAATCGCTCTTATAATGGCCTTTATTTTGCAGCATAGCTTGACAAAACTTGCTTTGGATGATTTGCTTAGTCTATTGCATATTTTTATACCTCATTTATTGTTACCAAAAACTAGGTATTTGTTTGATAAAATATTTAGTGTTTGCCAAGGCAAACTGGAACAACATTTCTATTGTAATAAATGCTTTACATGTACATATTTGGGTACCACTATAAGTGATTTTGATGTTTGTCCAGTTTGTGAAGTTGATGTACAAAGTAGTTTGAACAGAGATTTTTTTCTTGTGCTGCCACTTGAACATTAGTTACGTGAAATGTTAGAAAATAGTAATTTATTTGATCTTATTCAGTATCATTTTGATCGTGTTAAAATCAATGCAGACAACATTGAGGACATTTATGATGGATCTTCATATAAATCTATTTCAGAGTTGCAACAGACAATAAATATGTCATTAACATGGAATTGTGATGGAGCAAGTGCTTTCAGGTCATCTATAAAAAGTATTTGGCCTTTGCAATGTGTAATAAATGAGTTGCCTTTTAACATTCGAAGGAAGCATGTGTTGTTAACATTATGGTTTAGTGCTAAGCCTAAAATAAATACGTTTTTAAAGGTGTTTGTCGAAGAATGTTCAATATTAGCAAGTAGTGGTTTTTGTGGTTTAATAAGGCTCAGAATAAAAATATAGTAAGCAAGGTTTATTGTTTTGTATGTTCTTGTGATTCTTCTGCAAGGTGTGTTTTGCAAAATATTAAACAATTTAATGGAAAATATGGATGTTCGTGGTGTTTTAATCCAGGTATTGCAATTAGTAACAGTAATGGTGGACCTCCAAAACGTGTTTTTGATAATCAATTATATCCAAGCAGAACTTTAAATGGATTTGTTGATGATGTGAGGTATCTTGTAGAAAATGGAGAAATAAGAAATTGTGTAAAGGGTGCCAGTCCATTGTTACTGATTCCTTATTTTAATATAAATGATGGATTTGTTATAGATTACATGCATTGCATTTTGCTAGGAGTTGCAAGACAGATGATTGTCTTGTGGCTTGAAAAGACCAATGAGCCATGGTATATTGGAAATAAAATTAACAGTATGAATGAAATGATGTTAAAAATAAAACCACCTAGTAATATTACGAGAGCACCAAGATCTTTTCATGAAAGAGCACATTAGAAAGCCTCAGAATGGCGTAACTGGTTGTTATTTTATTCTTTATTTGTTTTACATGGTGTTTTACCACAAGTTTATTATAACCTATTTTTGTTACTAGTGGAAAGTATTTACATATTGTTAAGCAAAAGTCTTAGTCATGCAGACCTAGATCAAGCTGAAAATCAATTGCATGTGTTTGTGTCTGATTTTAGTGTTATATATGCTATTGATTATATGACTTACAATATTCATTTGTTACAGCATATTTCTTCTACTGTTTGTGAGTGGGGTCCATTATGGGGCATTTCTAACTTTATGTTTGAAAACAGCAATGGTTTTTTGTTAGACCTTTTTAAAGGTACACAAAGTGTACCACTTCAGATATGTCGTACTTTTACTCTATACAGAAATTTGCCAATTATAGGTGCTAAATATTTAAATACTGTACCAGAATCCGTAATAAAGTTTTTTGATCAATGTTTATCTAGAACAAATACATCAGGAAAAGCTCTTTGCATTACAGAAAATGTAAAACTCTTTGGTGCACTAAAGTATAAGTTTCTAACCAATGCTGAAAAACGAGCTTTAGAGACAATTTTGCCTAATGTAGTTCCAGATCAGTTAGCTTTTTTTGAAAGAGCAGTTGTCAATGGCCAAATGGTGCAAAGTCAGCAGTATGTTAGGAGTTGTAGTAGAATTAATTACTGCGTAGTTGTAAGAGATAATATACTGTGTCTTGTTAGCTCATTTGTTATTGTTAACAATGAGTGTTACGTGTTCTTGATTAAACTCACTACAGGGAGATGTGCGTTTCTGTCTCATAATGCTATATCTAGACATATTATGACAACTACTGGTTCTAACAGTAATACTTTGGTTGCCATGCTTGCTAATGAAATTCAGCAAAAGTGTTTATTTTTACCTTTAAATGTATTTTCTCTTGTAACATTGTATGTGTGCTTTCTGCCCAATCAATGGGAAATTGACTAATTAGTTATTTGCATTTGATTTAATCCGGTTGTATAAATCTGTTGTTTTATTTATTTGAACATTAATTATCTTTTTTATTATGTTTTTATTATGCATCATGTATTTTATTCTAGCTTTTGTTAGCATTATTTAAAAGTTTAAGGTTTGTTGAAAATATAGCTATGTTTGTTATAACTATTTTAATTTTTTGTTTTCATTATCATTGTATTTTTTATAATCTACCAATTTCTCTATAATCGTTTTCTTTAATTATTAAACCTTTTATAGATATTAATAGTATAAATAATATCATTTACTTGCATTCAGTAATGTATATTATTTTGCACAGTGCTGCGCCAGACAGTTATTGCTCTAACAACCCGCACCTCCTGTTTAGTTTTGGGCCCTACATTATGTGTTGAAAAGTTGAGAAACCAACAAAAACACCTATTTCATAATTTTAGTTTTCTCAAATATTTCGAAAATTTCTGGGCAGCTCTAGGCATACCACTCATTTCGCTCTAGATATCTAGGACCCTATATATTCAGATAAAGTACTATTATAAATAACTATTATAACTATTATAAAGCTAAACTATTATAAAACTAAACTATTATAACTATTATTAAACTATACTATTATAAAAGACTATTATAAATAAACAAATTAATGTTTGAGTCTGAATTATATTTATTGAAAATTTAACCTTAGAATAGGATAATTTTAGTTATATGAGGGGCCTCACAGAAATTTCCTTGCAAGGCGCCTTAAGGTACCAAGTTATAGTTTCTAGTTCTAGTCTTCTTCGACTTGGTACCTTTTTCTGTGAGGTGCCTCACTTATTTTTATTTAAGAGCAAAGTAAATAGCAACTTGACAAATAAGTTTTTTTTTTAATTTAATAAACTTGTTATTTTAAGTAATTAGTTTGTTGTAAAATGCATAGCAACATTGTTTAGGCTTTTTTCATGGAATTTTTACTTATAAATTAAATGAATAAATTAATTTTATTTTATTAAATTATAATATATTAAATTAGTAATTAAATTAAATTGTAAATTAAATGAAATAAACTAAATCATTTAAATTTTTTAAATTAGTCTAATACAAAATTGAAAGTTTTATTGTGTAACTGGTTGAGTGCTTGTAGTTTTGTAAAAATTGTTTTAATATTTTTTGCGTGTGAATAGTGCTCTAACAATTTTTTTTTTAATAGTTATAAAAATATACTAATAAATAAACTAAAGATGAGTCACGCTTTAGTGTTTTGGGTTAACAGCCAGCAAACTTCAATTGTGCCTTCAATCGCTGTTAGTGACAAGCAAATGCTTACTGACAATAAAAGAATTGGCAAGATCAAATGGATGGACGAAAAGAGGAAGATGCCTCCAGAAGGATGGTCTTCACACGATGGGCGTGTGCTTTCAATTAGTGGTATAAATACTATGTTAAGATATTATTAAGTGCAATTTACTATATATTTTTTCGGAATCTCATTAATGCTGATTTTGTTAGATAAGCGAATTGATTTGAGCAAAGAGGAAAATAAATTTTGGACAGAAAAAGATAATTTTGATTCAGATCATAGTAAGAGTCCTCCTTCATCAAATGAAAGTAATCATGTTTTAATTAATAAAGAATCTGCACCAAAGAAATTAAAAGTGCAAGTTTGCAACTCCGAAAATAAATTAAAGCAGAAGGTTAGCATAGTTGCAATATGATTTTACACATATAAATTTTTTATTTTTTTCAATTTTAATAGCTTAGTGATAAAAGTATTGAAATGTCCCAAAAAAAAAGGTTTTGAGAAAAGTTATTTTTATCAGTATATCTATTTGACTTTTTATTTTTCTAATAAAAAAAATTAATATTTAATTTGTTTGTAACTTTAATGTATTTGGTGTTATGGATAATATTTAAATTTTTAAAGCAAAAAGATTACATAAATATAAGTTTAAATTAAAAATAAGTTTTCTAAACTTGTTTTTTGTGACTTAGTACTTATAGCACTAAGCATTAATAGTTATTTTTAAATAGTTGTAAAGTTTCTGTATGTGTACCTCTATGTTTCACATGTCTTGATTATAAACAGAATATACTATGAACAAATGAAATATGAAAATTAATTCACTAATTTAAAATGTCAAATACTTTTCTAATTAATATCCTTAGAGGGAAGATTATGCAACAAAGTCATTTGATAAAAGAATTTTATCAGCTATTTCAAACAATAGCTATAATAATGAAAATAAAATAGATAATGAAAGCCTCGATAAAATTACCTTGGCTGTCACAATCACAAACTGTCACAGCTGTTTTAAAACCTGCAAATACTTCAAGATTAGCAATGACAACTTCAAGTTGTTCGCAGTGCCATCTATTGGCTTCCACTGTACAAAAGTATCGTGATGGTAATTTTTAACGTCATAATTATTAATTGACAAATTTTTGTTAAATGTTTTATTTTTTCCACTTGTTTTATTATTTATTAGGTTATTTTTATATTTGATTAGTAACAATAACAAAAAGAATTATTGGTGAAAAAGATTGTTTAATTTAAGTAATTTAACATAAAAATCATACATAATACACCTCGTTTTGATAAAACTGATTATTAACACTATTCGAACCATTTAAATTTGTGCAACTAATAATTTGTTAGATATATCTAAATATCAGAATGTTTATACTCTACAGAAATTGCTGCTATGACTATGCAAGCAGAGGAACATGCTCATATTAAAAAAGAAGATGAACGAATGAAACAAATATTATGTAAATTAAATGATGGTGAATTGAGCTTTTTTGCATTTTTGACAAAAATATTTTGTAAATGTGTTTATCTATGTTTGCCTAACTCGGTTTTAATAAAGTTTATATTTTTATCATATAAACTTTACTATGGAAAGTGCTATTGATTAGTTTAAGATTATTTAGATATTTAGCGATGAAATTTCCAGAATATGCTGCATGTATATACTTTTTATTTGTTGTTGTTATAGACTTACCAAAAATGTTTGGATTCATGCAACAAAGCTTGACATCAGCCCTGAGCCAATCTAGTTCAGAGTGTTTAGACAATTCGTCTCCTATTATTTTACCCGAAATAGCAAGTTTTGCTGCACATAAAACGACTCTGAGTAAATCTGTGAACAATTCATCAGCAAATCAGCTAAGTAAGAATTTTTTTTTAATTTGTCTACTTCAAGAAAAATTTGAGAAAGTGCATGCCCATTATAATTTGAGAAAGTGCATTGCCCATTATTATTACATAAGTTTTAGTTGTACCAAATCAATACAGGGTTGGACATAAAAACCCATACTATGAATCAAATCCTTGTTGATGATTGTTAATTAGAAAAAAAAGTGTTTTTCTTTGCTTTGTTTAAATCTATTTTGTTATATTTTGTTTCCCTGTATGTTAAAAAATAAATTTATAAACCTATAAATGCCTTCTTAGAGAATCAACAACTTATTGCAAATTCACTATCTACATCAAGTGTTACGCGAAATGCCATTGGGGTTCAACAAGTTGATGAGGTGTAAATATAAATTGTAGTAAATGTAAATGTAAATTATTTAGTTATTGTATACTACTGCTATTATTGATCATTATTAGTTTTCAGGCTGTATTTTTAGAATTGGAAAATTGTTGAAAACTCATTTATATATTCAGGTCGGCACTAGAGTGCCGTACTGAATATATAATAGTAGCTTGCCGATGTCTTATCGGCAAAATTTTGCTTTTGAGTTTTTGCATCCTGTTACGAAAAGGCTAATAATTGGCAAAGCAAAAAAAAGATCGGCTTTTGCATTGCCGATCTATTGTTTGCCAAGTTGATACATCAGAAAGGGAATACATTTTTCTTTGTCAAATGCTAGTATGATCAGCATTAGATAAACATGCTTAATTGTATCTAGTTGCTATATGTTTAAGTGTTAGATGACATGGTATACTTTTACCAATTAAAATAAAATTTAAATGATTGTCGCAAGTTTTACGTTTAACTTTTAGATTGATCTGGGGTTTGGTGTCACAGTATCAAACACAAAGCTTTCCATGATTAAGTCGACAAGAGCAACTCATCTTGCTAGGTTACTCATGGAATTGATGTTCACCCAAGAGGAGATGGCACAGAGTTCAGTAACAGGTCGTGTTTCTAACTCTTCAAAAGTAGCAAAGCAAGCATTGAATCCATCAAAAGTTGCTGCCCTGTTGGATAAGATTGTTATACATTTCAAATTAAGACATTTGTAAAAATTATTTATGCATTATTTTTTATTGGCTTTACTAAACGTTATATTTTTATACGATTGTTCAATGCGTAACTTCATGTATTACAAGTTTTGTATTTCCTGCTTTGTTTTGTAGCGTATGTTCATAAATAATTTCCTGGAGCTGATAACAGAATGATAAAGCAGTCAATGGCTGAAAAGCTGCAAGATGTAGGGAAAATCAAAAGGCGTCAAATGAAAGGCAATATTGTGGACGAAAATGAGCCAGAGGATACTTTTTTGCAATAAACTTTTTCATTAATGTTTTTTAAAAGATTTTTGAATTTTACTTCGTTTATTGATTTTATTCTGCAAAGGCGATCCCATTGATTAAGAGAACTCAATAATATTAAAAAGTTGCGTGATAAAATTTGCGTTTTATGGTATATAAGGCAATTAAAATTACATTAGATTTGAAATGATCTGAAAACAAAACATACTATTTTACCATGGAAAAGCCATGGAATTATTATTATTATTATTTTTTTTTTTTTTGTGGCATGTTTTAATGGAAAAACGAAGAGTTTTTAATGGAAAATCTATGAAATAACCCCATGGAAAAACCATTTGGAACACGTTTTCATGGAAAACTCATGGTTTTTCCATGGAAAACTCATGGTTTTTCCATGGAAAACTCATGGTTTTTCCATGGAAAGCTCATGGTTTTTTTCATGGGAACGTGTTCCAAATACCCATGGGTTTTTTTTCTAAAATTCCCATGGGAAATTTTCGTACGGGATGGACATGGGAGGAGTATTGCCAATAAAATAATGTTTAATTTTTTCCATAGAAAAAGTACTCTTGTAATATTGTTTTTTAGTTCAGAGAAAATATTATTGAAACAAGATAATAGAATCTTATTTTAAGTAACAATAATATTAAAATAAGAAAAAAATTCCTTTTTTTTTTTAAATTTAAATTCTTGAAACAAGAAAAAAAATCATATTTTAAAAATATAAATTCTTGAAACAAGAAAAAGAAAAATCTTAATTCAAGAAAATAAATTCTTAAAACAAGAAAAAATATTCCTTTGTGGCGAACAGTCTTTTTTTTGTTTTAAAACTTTTTTTGCTTAAAACAAGAATCTTGGATTTTGCTCTGTACCAGAAAACCCATTGGGCATGCGTCGTCTTGGGGACGTCAGACGTTTCATGGTTTTCTAGACGTCCGTAAGACGACCTCCGGACGACGCAAGCCAACTGGGAAGGCACTAACAGAAGAGTGGTGTTGTGTCCAATTATTATTGCTAGTATAAGTTTAACGAAAAGTTGTTTCTTTTTTTTTTATAGTTAAATATTTATTTTTGTAATGTTATGTTATTAAGATAGATGAACCAAACATCACTTTATAACAAAATTTTAGGCTGAAGATATTATTTCTTCACTTGTGAGGCAACTTATTTTAGTAAAAAATTCAACGTTTTTTTACAAAGTGAAAGTAATAGCAATGGGTCATCGGCATAGTAGTTCACTACATCTATAAATATCTTATTTTAATATTTCTTTTAATAATTTTATTGCTTTAATCCAAGATGATTTGGAGGTATTTTAGGGCTATTGCAGCATTATGACTTGCAATTACCATTTGCTTGTATTAAAAAGGTTAGGCTAAAAATATGTAAAGTCTTCTGAAAATTATTGTTGTTTCTTCGCATTTTGAAACTGTTTAACTATTAGCTTTGATTTAAACAATTCAAATATAAGAATAAAAATTCAAAATTAAATGTTTATATTTGATGATGGTTTTTAAAATATCAAAATAAAATGTAATTTTTATTTTTTGGTTTTCTTTGGTTTTCTTTTTTTTATTAAAGTGTGCTATTTAATCATTTTATTTATCGATTTTTTATTAAATTAGTCATGCAATTTTTTTAAATTAAGTATGGCAAAACAATTACATTTTTTAATTGTCAACATCTAAAACACTATCGTGTAACATGTCATAAAGCCCAATTTAGCGCGCCACATTTAAATTTTCTAAACGTGGCGTAAAAAATCGGGATTGGTGACATGCGACATTATCTAGTTTTTTTCCCCGCACTTCAATCCTTTGGAACTCTCTCCCATGTTTTCCTGACTCATACAACCTTCAACTTTTCAAGTCTTCTGTCAACTGTTTCCTTGCTCTATAACTCTGTTCTTTTTTTTCCTAGTAACTCCCAACTTAATAGTGGTTGCTTGCCGTGTCACATGATAGAGCCGAAAATATTTATCCTCGAAAATTAACCGAAATATTTCACAACCGAAAATTTTAGAACCGAAAAGTATACTTTCATTGCAGGATCGAATTACAAAATCCTTTCTTGCGCCGAAAGTTTTTAAACCGAATTTTACAACCGGAAAAATTTGGATCGAATTACAAAATCCTTTCTTTTTCACCTAACGTCAAATAGCCTGCTGCTGGGGGTTTCAGTACATACATCGACTGACAAATAGCCTGACTCGCAGTGGAGTGCTGCTACATCGACTGAGGGTTTGGTATGGGTCAGCAACCTTTTCATTCATTATTTTTCAATTTCCCTCATCGTTTTCTAAAATATACAATGTTTGATAACAGTGAAACTTTTGGTTGTAAACCATTTTAATGAAATTCGGTTCTAAAATCATTAATGACTTACGATCGAAAATTCGATTGAAATTTCGTTTCTAATTTTTTTCGTAAATATTTTCGGTTGTGTAATAAATTTCTCATATTCGGTTCTAAATTAAATTTAGAGATTCAGTTGAATCATAGGACGCCGTTGCTTGCAGCCTTGTTGGGAATGAATGCAAATAAAAATAAAAAAAAAAGAATTGTTTATGATTAAGTTTTAGTTTTAAATTTTCATATGACATTATTTCTTACTACTCATGTGTGTTCGTTATTATAACTCATGCGATAAAAACATCGGATAACTTAATTCATTATAATAAATAAAAAAAACTTACTTCGTTCACATTTATCAATTACATCGTTTCTTTCGCAATAAACCAACCCATTTTTAATTTCTTTCCAGACTTTGTCAGGATACTTTCTAATCCAACTGTTTAGAATTTGATAGGTTTGTTCAAAGGCAGTATTAAACTCACTCAACACACGATCAATTTTTTCATCGTCAATATCCAATCTACGAGCAAGCTTTTTCCAGTCATTGGGTAATTCATGTGCAAGCGTGTTCAACACTTCTTGGGGAAGTTTTTTAACTAAAAAAATGAAAAGGTTTTTTTAAAAAATGTCAAAAGCATTGTTTATTTATATAACAGAAAAAAAATCACCTTTTAAATCATCGAATTCGTTGCAAACACCTTCTTCCTCCATTTAATTTTAAACGACGGTTTGTTACTAAAGAATGTCTTACTGAAAATAACTTTTCAAACTCCAACATCATCTGTCAATGAGTACTTCTAATATCAACTGTAAAAAACTTTTCAATTTTTATGTTCGCAAACAAAATTGAATTTGTTTACTTAGATGTTATTATTTGTCAAAAAAGAACAGAATATGTTTTACAGTTTTTGAAATAGTAAAAAAATTTCTTGACGCGGTATTTTAAAAGACAAGCACTTTTGATTTAAAATTCTGCAAAAAACGCGCTTTAAAATGTTATTGTTTGTGGGTCACCATTTTTATCTTATACAACAAACTAGAAACAGCTTCACAGTAAACTCACAACAGATATAATCTATTTGCTAAATCTACAAAGTTGGTGTCAACAACAAAATTAGAACAATCGAGAGGACATAGAGGTAGATACAAATTAGAGTATAGTTGCTAGCTGCTATAGACTGATTCAATTTAGATAAGTTAATCGTTTATTGTTTCATCTCTTTTAGATAATCATGATGGTATTCAAAAAGGGATAAAACGATTTAAAAAATGAAATTTTTACGAGACGCCATATAAAAACATTTTTATAACTTATGTATCCTCCGTAATTTTTTTACTTATGTTTCATACAGTAGAAAAACATTATAACACAATAACTCCATTTTTCAAAAAGTAGAGATGATCAAGATATTTCTAACTTTGCGATTAACTATAAAAGTTTTTTGTAACAAGTTGTTTAACAAAAATAGTTTGTAAACCGTAGAAAAATTAGATCTAAAAGACCAGAAAAATATTAAAGCAATCTTCAACTTCACGTGAAAGAAATACTTTCCATTTAGACAATTTTCTGACCTGGATAGAAGTTGACATATGTATATCTAAAAAAACCATAAAAACAACAACAATTGATTAGCGATTGCAATCCCGGGATACCGGTTTTTTATATATTCCGAAATCCTGGGATTCTCTATTATCAAATCCGGGATTTCCTATAAGATTGAACAAAAAAACAACGTACTGAAAAAATATAACAACGTACTGAAAGAAAATTACAACTTAAAGTCTCAATAAAATAATTTAGAAATATTATAAAATTGCAGAAAATAATTGTATTTTTAGCTTTGCAATAAAAAAAATTATCGAAAAGGTTTGATTTGCAGAAAAAAAAAGGTCAACGTTTTGTATTTTAAAAGAAAGATTAAATAACTAAAAAAAGTAAGGTCCAAATACAAATCCTAAATCATTTATTTAAAAGATTAAACAGGAATTAATTTAAACTTTATACAATAGTAAAAGTTAATTTGTTTAGCCTTTAAATCTTCAAAGTTCTTGATTTTTTCGGTTATGTCTAATTGTGTTGCTCTTTCATTTTCGATGGCTATTATAGATTAAGTTATTTAATCGTTCGTCATTCTTAGTAGATCGTAAATATTTTTTTATTAGCTTCAATTTGCTAAAATTCTCACTTGCAACAGTAATTAGTTTGACAGACATTCGTAATAAAATCCAAATATTAAGAACCACAATTTGCGATTCACTTGATTTTATATAGTTCAAGACATTTAGCGGACGTCCAAGAGTATCTTTAGGCAAAAGGGTAGATACAAATTTCAACTCGTCAAATAATTCTGTGCCATCAATATCGCTATCATTTTTCATTTTTAATTTCAAATGCAGATCTTTTCAAAACTTATGTAAGTCATTGTCTGCAAGTAAATTTCTTCAGATTATATAAAATTTCCCATGTTTGGTGAAATTCATTCAGTTGTTAAAATCTTTCTTGAAGAGATGTTATGGCATTAAAAATGTTTTTTGGAATTATTACAATTGCATCTCTACTCTCAAAAGCAAACATTTTTTTTTACGGCGTAACCTTTTCATAAATAAGCTCAACTTGCAAAGATTCAGCCAACTTTTTTTCATTCACTAGAGAATTTTCAAAACCAGTTACCCTATATTCTATCACAAAATCTGTACATGATTTCATAAGTGAAACTACTGAGGCTGTATCCATGGCTGTATGGATTTTCTAACAATATTTACACGATATAAAATATTAAACCAGGTAACAAGCATTATCAAAAAAGAAAAAATGTTTTTCAGAAAATGTATAAGTTTCTAGTTTAATAAAAATATGAGAAGAGTTTCACTCAAAGTTACTTAGCATCGAAAATTTTCACTATTTGATACTGTATTTGTTTTAAACATTCAATTTGATTTTCCAATTGAGTTTCACAAAGAAGAAAATTGGATAAGTGACCTTTTGGTATGTTCCATCTAGATACTGAAGCTGAAAACAGTGTATATATTTGTAAGACAATTCCAAAAAGTAATATTGACTCAATACAAGATGATAAATCACTCATAACTAAATTTAGAGAATTACATCCACAAGCAGGGCTGTGGAGTCGGAGTCGGAATTGTGGAGTTGTGACATTTTCAGCGGAGTCGGAGTCGGAATGATTAAACAAAATCGCGACTCCGACTCCAATAGTAAAACTTCTCGGTATTGCACGTGCCTGTACAAAACATTCAATTGATCTTATGTTCATACTCAGTCAGAGTCAAAGTCGTTACTTTTTTTTTACGACTCGATACACATAAAAAATCTCTTGGATTTAGTTCACAAACTCAAGCTTGTACGCCTTTATTTTTACCCTTCATATTTGCACCATTATCAAATCCTTGCTCTCTACAATTAATTAGACTTAAATTTACATCTTTAAACAACTTTTGTAAAATTTCAAATAAATATTATCCAGTGAACTTTTCAACAGTCTTATAAGTTTTATAATGTTTTTTAATCTCTATCTCATCGCTTGAAATATCAACAAATCCTAATGTAAAGGAGAGTTTTTCAGTATGGCTGACATTAGGGGTGCAGTCTAAAATTATACTAAAAAATTTCGGATCTCTAGCTCGTCTTAAAATATTGTCTTGAATGCCAATAAAGAAATCAACTCATTTTTAATTTTTTTTCCGAATAAGTTACATGAGGTTATTCAGAAGAAATAGGTAGCAAATGCACGATTACACAACATGTTAAAGTTGCATCGTATTTGCTCAACAGTTCCACTAAACCTTAAACATTTTCATTTTGAAGAGGAAATAATCTGGCTGCAGAAACACGAAAAGATAAGTTATTTTTTGATAGGTACTAAATTATGTTGCACATGCGATCTAACACAAGTCGCCAGCGATCTCTTTCTATAGTAATTAAAGATTGGTAATTTTTATCAATAGTTTTAATTGTTTCAAGCCTACGAATAGCATCAAACCAATTACTAAAACACCTCAAATATTCAGTTTAATTTTCATGCGATTTCAAATATTCAGTAACGCGTTACCAGTTATTGATTTAAACTCTGGCCAATGATGTTTTAGGTTTATTTGAATAATAAAGCTTACAACAAATACAAAATACTTTATTGGAACTTGATGAATATAGTAGCCAGGTTTTCAAATAAGATTAACCCTTACTTAGTTTTCTGTACAATAATGATTTCAGAAAATAACAATTGTTACGATCTTGTGGAAATTCAATAACACACGAATTTTAGAATTGAGGGGAATTTTTTTTTTTTTTTTAAAGTAGATTAAGGTGCCCCAAGAAGTCCTTACGGTCTTATCACAGAGCATCGCGGAAAAGCATTTCATAGGAAGTTCACGTCTCTTTCCCAACCGATGTCGCAAAACTTTCCCAGAGGTGGGGTTTGAACCACGGATCTTACGTTTCGGAGGCAAGTGCGCTACCACTGCGCCACGGTTGCTCGAACTGACTCATTTATATCTATTTGAACGTAACCAGCAGTGACGTTCAAATAGATATAAATGATCCTGCACTATAGCCAGCAACTAGGAGACTGACATGTTGTTTTAAGACTACTTTCTTCCATTTTCTCGTCCAAAAAAAAATTACTTATGACATAAATTGCAGTTGTCTTTTTCGATTTGCTGCTTTGATAATTATTTTTTTTTAATGAAATTCTTTGAATCATCTTTGTGAAATAAATGACATACAAGCAATTGCTGCTAGAACTTACGTCACTGACAGATAATAGACAACTAGCAGTGATGCTAAATTATATTTAGGCTGTGCTGTCAATCCCCTTTCAACGAAAACTATAACATTTTAAACTACTTAATTATAAACTACTTTCTATTCAAAATCAAAAGAATTTTTTTTCCGTAGAATGAACCTAAATAGTAAATACCCTGATCTAAAAGCAAGAAATTGAAATTTTGCCAAGAAAGAAACTAAATTTCCTATTTTCAAACAAACCTAGAAGTTCAAATTTTCCTAAATTTTTTTAAATGTCCTCCTTCCTTTAGCCAAAGATGAAATAAATAAATTATAAAGTAAATTTTTCTTTTGACCGCCTTAGGTACATTTTTTTTTTCATTTTGCGCTCCCAGATTTTTTGCGTTCCTGTACTCCCCTAGCTTGGACAAGCCATGTATGAATATTTATGTTCATATATTGAAAACCTAAAATTGAACTAAATGAACTTTTATATGACCCACAAAAAAAATATCTTTGATATAGTGATGAAAAAAAAATTAAAATAAAATAAAATTATGGGTCAAATTGCACATTCTACATCTATATGTCCGCTTTCTCTATGCTATCATTCTGACTTGACTTCTTCTTTTTTTCACAACAATTCCTTCATTCTTCTCAAAATCTCTTACTCTTGGTCTGTAAAGCGGGTTATGATGCTGTTTAATGAGCTAAATTCGTCTTTACGGGCCTTGGGAATGTGGCCTCTGAATGGCAACTAGCCGGATGAGGATAAACTACATTACTTATAAGTAAAAGTACTTTTTTTTTTTTTTTTTTTTTTTTTTACCATATAAATTTATTCAAGTCGTAAAGCATAACATATATACAAATAGCAGGGGCAAGAAGAATACATAATTTGTCTTATCACCAAGCCCCTTAATCTATACCGTAAATATAAAATAGCGTAATAAATTTAAAAAAAAAACGTAACACAATATAATATAAAACACTTTCTTAAAATTTTATAAATAAAAATAATAGTTCTTAATGTTCTTTAACTTTAACTTTTTAGTTTTGTATTGGTTATGAAAAATTTAAATACAAATTTATAGAAAAAAAAAGAAAAAAAAAATGTTTAGCATGATAAAAACTCTATTAATAAAAAGCATGCAGGCAAATACGCATTATCCTGAGGCTTTCCTTTTACACCAGCAGATACCTTAAATTATCTGGAGAATTTTTATAAACCATAAGTTTTTATAAAAAAAGAAATGAATCAGTAACAAGTGACACGATCCTTTCTAAGATTGTCAAGCTGGTAATGACAAACCTCTAATTACTTATTAGTAGCAAAAGTACTACTATCTGATAAGTTGTACCAACTTTAGAGAAGGATAATGCTCTAGCGCCTGTTGCATGTGCGTATTAGCGTTTAAGGAAAATATAATGTAAACTAATCTATAAAATATATTCTTCTATCAATCCATCAGTTTCTTGTCCGATTTTTATTGATAGTCTTTTAGATCGTTGTTTGGTGTCGCGTCTATAGCCTATAGAGTATATTTAATCTATATCTAGAGTATATTGCGTCTATAGCCTTTAGAGTATATTTAATCTATATAATATCTACTTAATTTAAAAATGCAAAACTGAAAAGAGGGAAATCTATCTTTTGTTAGCAATCAAAAGACCTGTCCAAATGATTTCAACAATACATTCAGTCAATATTGTAGAAAGCTACATTATTGATTGGGTGACAAATGAAACAATTTTTAAGCCACAATGAAAGATGTTGATCGCGCCGATGAATATTTGTCGTATTACACTTTACTACGTCGTACAATAAAATGGACTAAAAGAGCAGGTTCTTTTCCAATAATTTGTGCATTATTTTATGCGTTTAGATTTTTTTAAATATTGAGTTTAAAAAAAAAAAAAAAGTGCAAAATGTTTTTACATGATTTAGCAAAGGATAAGCTAATGGATAAGCGAATTTACTCTGTATAATGAAAATCGTTCTTTACCAAGCTACGACCATAAGAATTGGTTCTAAAGGAAGATTGTCAAAAGGTGAAAAGAAATATAAAATAATCAACATTTTTATAGGCGGAATAAAATTAAAACTCCGGCGTGTTTGTGTTGCGCCAATTTTGTGAAATGCCCGAAACTCGCCAAATTTACTTATTTGTAATAATTACTTGTGAGACTATTTTGAATTTGACTGTTTAATTATTAGATCTCAGTGTTGATGGATATTATCCAATGTTGTAAAATTAAATTTGAATTATTTGAGCTTTCGCTTAGGAACTCATTCAATCACCTTTATATATATATAATAATGTATTCTTTTCAATGTTATTTGCGGAATTTCTGCAGAAATACAGAAGTATCAAATAGCCACTCTCGTCAATTTGTCTTCTAGCACAATAGCTCCACTCTTTATGTAGAGTTTCCTTTAAGTGAAACAATAAAATATTACAATAATAATAATTTATCAATATAAATTTGCAGTTTAGATGCAAATAAGGTTTTCGATAGCTGTAACTGGGATTTGTTGTTTGAAAAACTATAACACAACAAAAAGTTACCGGTCTCAGTAGTTTGTGCACAACAATCACTATACTTACAGGGTAGTGCTAATATATCGTACCTTGAGCATAAATCAAATCATTTCCGTTTATCTCAAGGCGTGCAACAAAGATCGATTTTATCACAACATTTATACAATATATACACTCAAAGCATATTAAATCAAATTGTTTCAGATTGCAAAGTTGGAACAACAGTAAGTGGTATATACACTGGTATTATTGCCTATGCAGACAACATTATCTTAAATAGCCTTACTCTTTCTGTTTTACAAGAATTGATTAATAAAGTTCAGTCGCAATGCCAAAAGCTATATATCAAACTAAACACCAAAAAAACCGAGTTTATTATATCCGGTAAAAGTTCAATTACAAAAAACACAATTCAAATAAACGGCTCTTCCCTACAACTCAGTAGTTAACTGAGACACCTCAGATTCATATGGGATAACTAAAATCATACTCAAAATATAACAAGTGTAAACGAACGTATTATTCAATTTCAATCAATTTCCAGAGTTCTTATAAAATTTAGCATTCGTTTTTGTCAACCATTAACTATAGTACATTTGTTCAAATCTCTAGCTGTGCCGAGTAGAAATTTGTTGCTATAATAATTCAGTTCTTAATAAATTGGACGCTGTTGATTAGCATTAAAATTTCTCTTTAATATATCAAAGTACAGCAAAAACTACCTGCATCTTTTCTTTAAATTTTATGATATATCTACCAACCTCATTCGAAACAAATTTTCAGCTAAAATGTCATCAAAATATAAGAACTGAGAAGTTTAAAGATGATCGTAAGATCCTATCACTAAAACTATTTAACAATATAATACAGGGTTTTGCAAAGTTTTAAGTGCATGTTTGCTAAGTTATAAGTGCATGTTTGCAAAGTTTTTATTGCACGATTGCAAAGTTATAAGTGCATATACATTTTTTTGGAAGCTATTTTTTCAGCTTTAAAAATATTGCGCAAAATATTAAGTTAAATTACAGCAAAGCAATCTATAAGTTTTTTTTTTTTTTTTTTTTTTTTTAATTTAAAAAAGTGATTAGTTAGTGAAAATTCTTTACATTTTTACTAAATCTAGCATATTGTTTTATATCAATAACTTTTCTAGAGAAGATACTTTCATAATTTTAAAAAAATAATATACATTGATTTATCATAATATTTAATATAATATAAGGCATGCAAAAATATACATTATTAAAAAAAATAAACAAATCATTTTGAATATTTTACAGGGTTATTCATTCTTATATGCGCGTCTATTCATTTTTATATGTGCCTTTATTCATTCTTATATGCGCTTTTATTCATTTTTATATGCGCATTTATTCATTCTAATATGCGCATTTATTCATTTTTTATATGTGGTTTACAAAGCAATTATAAAAAAGCAATTTGAACCAAAACAAATCATTTAATAAAATCATTGAAAAAACAGTTTATTATTTCAAAGCAAACTTTTCTTATTTTCTGGTAAACGAGTTTGAAAATACTTAAGACGAAGACTTTTTACATTCGTTGATGGTTTATTTAATTTAGTATTAGTTCTTAGTTTAATTTTATTACATTGTATTAAATTGTATTATTGTATTAAATTTCTTGATTGATTAAGTTATTTTTTATCTAATTATTTTTCTAGATTTATTATTTAATTTTTATAATTATTAATATCAAATTTTTACCCTATGGATGGAATAGAAAACAAGGAAAAATGTTACAAAAGAGCACATTGAAATGCATAAGCAACTAAAGTTGAAAGAAATCAATCTACAACAAGCATTTCCACTTCTCTTAATTTATCGATAAGTTAAACAGAGGAGAATTCGACGACATGACTGCATTCAAGTCGTCTTCTGATAAAAAACGAGGTGAAAGACCTATACACGCTCAAATAAAAAATATTATCGAATTATGCGTACAAGAAAACAATCTTTGCACGCAAGAAGCAATAAAAGAAAATCTTTCTGCAGCAGGCTTCAACATGTCTCAGCCTACTATTTCAAGAAAACTCAAACGCTCGGATTTATCAAGGAAACGTGTTGTGCATGTGCCAGAAGAACGAAATTCAACACGAATTTTTAATGCACGCTGTGCATTTGCAAGCGAAATTAACGGAATTTCAGATGAAAAACTTATTTATTTGGATGAAACTGGATTTAATGTGCACACTAACAGCACATATGGTTATTCGCTAAGAGGTGCGACAGCAATTTTACAGTCACCTGCAAATCGTGGCAAGAATGTTAGTTTAATTTGTGCTGTTTCAACAATGAGAGTGCTTGCTTATGAAACAAAAACTGGAGGCTGGTATGCAGATTCATTTTGTACTTTCATAACTACAATGATGGCACCAGCGATTAGGAATGCAAATGTGGAAGCGCCGGTGCTTGTTATGGACAATTGTAAATTCCACTGGAGTCTTTCTGTTAGACAAACACTAGCCTCTCATGGTATAGCTATTAAGTATCTGCCAGCTTACACGCCACAGCTTAATCCAATAGAAAAAATTTTTTTTTCTTTAAAACATACTTACAAACAGGGAGAAAGGCCTCGAAATACGGATGAGGTAATCAGGATACTTAAAAATATTATGGACACTACAGAGTTTAATATAGTCCCATTTTAAAACCATATGCGTAGTTATATAAATCCAGCGTTGGCTCGGCAACCATTTCTTAAATAAATAACAATGAAAACAACTTAATTCATATTTTAAATATATCTATATAAAAATTTAAAAGCGTATTTATCGTTTTTTATTAAATTATATTAGAGATTTTATGGGTGGTTGACGCTTATACAAACGCACATATAAAAATGAATAAATACGCATTTAAAAATGAATAAAGGCGCATATAAAAATGAAAAAATGCGCATATAAGAATGAATATAGGCGCATATAAAAATGAATAGACGCGCATATAAGAATGAATAACCCTGTAATTAGGTAAATTCTTCTCTTCTTATTGCCTTTTCCAACCATCTTCTCATATTTATATAAAAGGCATTACACTGTTGATTATAAATATTATCAGGTGATAAAATATATTCTAGAGTTACTTCAACAGTCAAATTGGGATTAGCATTTCTTGTGGATTTGAAATTGGATTTTAAAATTGAAAAGAACTCCTCGATTGAGTTCAATTCAGGGGAGTATGGTACTAAAAACTTGTGAGTAATATTTTTTTCTCTTAGTAATTGAAGTACTACAGCTGCTTTGTGAAATTTTGCATTATCTAGGATAAAAATTTTATTTGGATTTACCTCAAAGAACGGTACTAGTTTGTTGTTGATGAAATCAATAAATGATTGTGCATTGTACGCGCCGCTTTTGTATTGGTAACATTCAACTCCTAAATTGGAAATTAAGCACATGAGGCTAACATTCTGTTCTTTATTTGCAGGAACTGTCGAGTACGCTTTTGTATCTTTTGGAGAATAGCCATATGCAGTGCCGGATTAAAGCTTTGTTGGCCCTAAGGCACATTTTAATAAGTGGCCTGAAAATACAGATAATAGGAATTTTCTCACAAAAAGAAGAAAAGCAAAATTTAAAAAAGAATATTTCTTAGGCAAAAACTACATTATTTTAATTTATTTTAACTTTCGCGCTTTTATAACTGCAAATTTGTCAATTAGTTCTTTGAAGTTGACCTTGTTGAGCAAATCACATTCAATGCACAGAAGTGAAGGTAGAGAAAGACGCTGTTGAGCCATTGTTGATCGTTTTGCATCTTTAATTCTTTTCAATTGAGAAAACAAACGCTCTCCTGAACAATTGGTTGACATCAGCATAAATAGATCCGGAGTGCTTTTTCAGTATTTGGAAATGCTTGATATACACCAGAATGGTGCAGCATTTTAAACATCTTCTGAGCACTTGAATCAAATTGATTCTGTGCACTTGATCCTTCTTTATTGTTTCTCTGTTCTTCATACCAGCACATAAATTGTCTAAATTCTGTTGGAAAATCAGAATAAAGGTCTTTCGAGTACACAGTAACCATTCCTTTAACAGCAATGTCAATATCTTCATCGGTCATGGAGTCATACTCAGTCAGAACTCTAATTCTCTGCAGCACAATTGAGTAAGTTTTAATGCGTTTCTTTAATGCATTATTCAGCTGATCGATGATGACATAGAAGGTATTGACCTTGAAGTTTTGCTGGCTTGACATCCCTTTTATAGCATCTGCGACATCTCCATCATTGATTTGTCTCTTACGCTTTGGTTGTCTTCGACTTTCAGATTTATATGTGCTGTTGCCACAGCGATCACCTGCCTTCTGATTATAATCATCAAACTTCTCTCGGCATTCATCCAAAAATATATGCAAGCTCTTCAGCAGACCAATAGCTGGAGTTAATTCGATTTTAGAAACTTGCAATAACTTAAGTTGTTGCAAATAACTTAAGTAATTGCAATAACTTAAGTTATTTATTAATCAGAATGGTAGCACAAGGAATAAGGCGGGTTCATGGGCCAAACACATGGATACTATTGAAGTTGCCCTATTGTGTAAACTTTGGAATGACATTCAGCAGAGATTCAACATTAATAGGAATTGCTATTAATTATTATGCTACTATTCTGATTACAATCCTCTGAGATCTCCTGAAGAACACTTTGTAATTGGTGGTACCCCTTGAACACTGCTTTTGCAGCATCAGCTCGAGCAGACCACCGGGTATCTGATGGGTATTTTGGAACAAGGCACTCTGGTTGGTTTTTAACATGGGTTATTATGACATCCCAACGATGTGTTAATGCTACAAAGAAAGTATACAATTGCGATTCAATATGTTAAAAAATGAAACTGCTTCAACGCAACAATCCACAGCTGACTGGCCAACTAGGTTCAACGAGTGGGCAGCACAAAGAATGTAGTCCACTAATCTGTTTATGTTTTTCGAGATTTGTTGCATGCCAATATATTTACTAGACATATTGCTGGCATTATTATATGTCTGACAATGTCGGCAATTTTTGTAGTCGATGTCCTAATCTGACAAGTACTGAAGCAGTGTGTCAGCAAGATTCTGCCCTGTGTGACTGGATATATTGATATTGTCAAAAAACACTCGACAGGCTGGTAATCTACTATATTAATATAACGAAGAATGATAGTCAGCTGGTCACAATGGGTAATATCAGGAGTGGAATCTACTGAAACTGAAAAATACCGTGACTTTGAAATCTCATCCTTTATGAAACCCGTAACTTGTTCACCCATCATTGCAATTAATTCTTCACAGATTGTTTTTGATAAGTATGATGTGTGTCCGCGTCCGCGATTGCCATGAGTACAGATGTGCTGGGACAAAAATGGATCAATTTGACCAATCATCTCCAAGATGCCCAAATAATTTCCATTTTCTCTGGAGCCAACAACTTTATTGCTACCTTAAAGAGGGAGACCTCTCTCACTAAGAAAAGTAATAGTTGCAACACAGAGTGACATGACATTTCTCCAGTAATTGCGCTGCTCCAACATATTGTTGTGCAACTGCTCGACAACTCTCCCAGCAGCAATACTTCTTTGACATAAAGTATGAACTGATTGTATGCGCTTTGCACTGATTTCATGGGATTTTTAGAATTGTGTCATATTTTTCCAATCCTTAAATCCTAAGCCAGACAACTGTGACCGGTCAGATGAAAACAGAATGCAGGGAAAGCAGAAGACACATGTCTTGGCTGGAGAATAAACAAGCCAGTCAAGATCAACGATATCACCATTTGGCAAAACCCGTATGAAGACACTATAATTTAGGAAGCGATTCACTCCACTGTATTTCCGCTTTGTTTCGGGATAACTGTCTGCCAAGTTTCGAAAATGGATTGTTCTAAGGGTGATGCACATGTTACGCACATGATCTTTTATGTCATCAAAATTCCCAATATCATTGGGAATGGTTCCTGAACCAGTATCAGCTCCGTCTTCAAATTTTTCAGTATGTTTAAGTCCAAATGCAATTTTTGCAACCTCATCCTTGTGATCAATACCTACCTGAGATGTTGATGAGGATGGTGGGGAATTGAAAGTAATATTATCAGTAGCATCAACCTTGTTTGTGGCAGTAAAAAATAAATTGATTTTGGGTATTTTCTTTAACAGTTTATCTTCATCATGCATTTTCTTCTCTAACTCCTTCGCTCGAACAAAAAAGCTATACCTATTTCTTTCTGCAGAAAATGTGATACTTTTTTCTTATTTAAACCTACTAATAAATTTAAAGGATTACAATTTTATAACAATAGTTATATCTAAAAGTATGTTTATTTGCTAAAAGCATTAATTTTATTACTACGCTTTGTTATTGTTTACGAAAGAGTTCCACTGTTTAAAACAAATGTTATCGAATTTCAAAAATATAAAAAAACACCATATTTTTCGAATATTTTATTCGAAAAGAAAATAATTATCACTGATAAGAATGAATTAGTTACAATTTTTGACATCGTAAAATTGATATATGAACAAAATGTGTATAATATTTGAAATAATTATAATAATTTCATCAATTTAGATAACACATAAAAATGAATTTAGGTATAATTTTTTTGTGGCCTGGATTTTTTGCTGGCTTTAAGGTATGTGCCTTAATTGCCTAACGGTTAATCCGGCATTTAAATTATCGATCTCCTTTTTTTCTAGTTACTTTTACATTAAATTTAAACAACTGTAATTCATTATAATGAATTGATTACAATTTTCTTTATAATTATTTGTTCTTGTAAGCTTGGCATTGTTAGAAAAAAAAAGATTTGTTCAAAATTATGCAAAATTACATTGTCCCATGTCAATACAGACGTTGTTTAATATTACTAAAAAAGTTTAAAAGTCTATGATATAAATTTTCTTCAACCTAAAAAATGACTTTAAAACAACTATGAAAATTAAAGACGGAAAAATTGCGATAATTGGAGCTTGGAAACAACATAGCCCCAAAATTTTTGCTTAGCGTTCAAAAATTATAACAATATAAAATTTGCAACCCCCTCAAATTGAGTTTTTTTTTTTTTTTTTTGTATGTATTTAGGTGCTCCCAGAAGTCCTTACGGTCTTATCATAGAGCACTGCGGGAGAGCATTTAACAGGAAGTTCGCGCCTCCTTCCGTACCAGTATCGCTTGTTGGGCTAGAGCTGGCGTCGAACCTCGGACCTCTGGGTTTGATGATATACCTATTACTCAAAATCAAGTTGTGATTCTTCCGTCTTCCCGTCATCCTTCCTTCCCGACCTCGAAGTTCATGACGAGGTTTATGACGTCATGAGCGTATCATAATAATTTTTTAATCTTTTAAAATCAAATTAATTTTTTCTTTTGTTTAAAGGTAATCAAGCCCTTTCGAGGTTTATGACGAGTTTATGACGTCATGAGCGTATCATAATAATTTTTTAACTTTTTAAAATCGAATTAATTTTTTCTTTTGTTTAAAGGTAATCAAGCGTTACAAAAAAATATATAAAAAAACATTTTGTCAAATTAAATTGTTAAAAAATGCCAAAAGCACAAAAAATGTCAAAAGTAAAAAAAATGGAAGAGAATAAAAAAAATAAAGTTAAGGGGGCACAACCCCATAAATAAAAAAATCTTTAATTTTGATATTTAAATAATTTTTTTTATTTATTAAGTAAATTCATAATAAAACTAAGATTAAAAAAAAAAAAAAAAAAAAAAAAGAAGGGGTTGCCCTGTGGGGCAATTTTTAGGGGGGAAAAACTTAAAAATTGACCATTTTGTGGCAAAAATATTTCAAAATGCAGAAGGTCACATAGAATAAAATTTGGCATTTAACTAGCCTGATGTTAGAGGTATGCAATGAACCTCAAAAACTTAACAACTTACTTATTCCTTGGGGTCGTGCTTTATTTGTTTAAAGGATACAAAAAAAACGATATTTTTATCCCCCATAATGACCGAAAAATCGTTATATTTTATTTTTAACACATATATTCTTATAATTTTGAGGTTTATTGCACAACCTTGTACATAATAAACAATCTGTCAAAATATGAGAAGTTTTAATCAAACCGTTTTTGAAATATCTTTGCCACAGTCAGGCAAAGTTAAGAAAATGTGGAAATCTTAGAAAAAAAGGTTTAAAAAAAAAAATTATGTTAACTCTATTGTTAATAATAATTATATTTGTCTGGAGCCTTTTTATCTATTAAGTATTGCACTGTAGACTATATTCAAACAATAGATGTACTTTATTTTTCAAAAGTCAGATTTAATAACCCTTTTCTACTTGCGAATGAATAAAAAGCTAAAATGGTAAAAATTTTTTACTTTTCCCTGTTAAATGCCATGTTCATATAAACAGGTATGATAAAACTAATTTGATATAAACATTTAAAACTTCCTGCTCCATATGACAAACCCTCATTATTTTTATTTTCACTTCTCTTACTCTTTTTAGCTCCACGCAGAAACTTGCGACGCATCCTATACTTCTCACCATTTTTTCGACTTGCATTTTTTAATCGTGAACGATTTCTTTCTTTGCAACTAAGCTCAGTGTAGCTGCCTCACTCCATCTGCATTTTATAATATATTTTTAATGTTGCTAAATTTCCAATATTAAAATGAGCAACTGCATCATAAGCAGCAATTTCCAACTGTACTAGTTTTACAAATGCATCTTTTGGAACACGATTCCATATTGTTGCATTGAAAGACTCGAAAGCAATTCCTAATTTCTGCTTTTGATTAAGCTTTACTGAATTATGTGAACACTCTGGGCACAAAAGAATCTTAAAAGTTTTAGCTAACAATTCCATATCAACTATTCGGTTGCCTGTAATGTTTTTTGAACAGCAGTTATCAACAACTTTAACCATTGAACCATTTAACTTTGTATAAGAAACTGTTGTTGCTATGTTTTCTTTATTTGTAACTTTAGAGTTTTCAGTAAAATTTTTAGAGAGTTGGTTGCCATAAAACTTCCTACTTTTATGTCTTTTAGATCGAAACTTACAAGATGATTCCATTTCAATTTGTAAATATTTTTCATTTTGTAAATATTTTTCATTTTAGTTATACTAGTTACATAAATATACAAAGCAATAGATAGAAAGCTTATAAATAGCATAGATAGATAAATATACTTAGCAAAACAGCATAGAAATTATCTTATAAAGCATACTACCTTGTTATAATACTGAAAAATAAAAAAATATATAAAAACCAATATTGTAAAACATAAACAAACATTCTAACAAGGCCGGTCTGTCAAATCAGTAGTTTAATTAGTTAAATAACTCCATTATGCTTATTAGGTTGAAGATTTTTAATGACATTCAAAAGTAGGTTGCCGATTTTAATAAAAATCCAGACCAAAATAAAATTTGCGCATGCGTTTTATCGCCTACTTTTAGATGTTATTAAATATCGCTAATCATGTTGTTCATGAAATAAGCTTTTACTCTCCTTTTGGCTTACATTGTGCTCGAGACTAAGCTAAATGTTTATAAATTTTACTATGTGCATAAAAGCAAAAGATTTTAGATTGGTTTTATTTAATTACGTTGAAAGTGTTTAAATATAACACATCAAATTTTATGAATATTCGTCATAAATATATTTTTTGCCATACTTTTTATCACAAAGCTATCAATTACTGAACATTTAATAAGATCTACATAAGGTTAAAATGTATTTTCTGATTTGTATTTTGTTATTCTTTTATTAAGTTAATTTTTTAAATTTAAAGTATAATTTGAACTTTTTCTTCAAACATTTACTTATGTGAGTATTTTATAAGTTCTCCTATATAAGTAGTGTCTATACAAATATATATAATGGTATAATATATATATATATATATATATATATATATATATATATATATATATATATATATATATATATATATATATATATATATATATATATATATATATATATTTGAGTATAATTATTTTTATAATTCTATAATCATTTTGAGAGCACCAATGCTGGTAACGTTATATTATTTACATAATAATTGATTGCGTTGGTTGTAAAACTCTTTTAAAAATATCTATAAAACAAATAATTATCAGAAAGTATGAGTAAATATATAAATACATACATTTATGTATATACATACATATATATATACACAAATACTTATGTATTTATATATATATATATATATATATATATATATATATATATATATATATATATATATATATATATATATAAATATATATATATATATATATATATATATATATATATATATATATATATATATATATATATATATATATATATATATATATATGAAAGTATGCATATATATATGAAAGTATGCATATATATATGAAAGTATGCATATATATATGAAAGTATGCATACATACTTTCATGTTTGACACATCTCTTGGCAGCCATTGTAATCGAGGTAATGGCAAGAAAGAGTCACAGCACTTTTTAATTAGAAAATCTGAACAAAACTTTATCAAAATATCTAATTTATTTAAACTTTAAATAATGAAATTTTTAAACATATATCAAGTTTTACAGTTTAACTTTTACTTAAAAATTGAATTGCATCTCTTTAATTTTTATCTGTAGCATTTATCCCTCGTTTTATAAAGTCTTTTGCTTGTTGAATAATTTTAAAATGCTCATCAGACAACACTCCTGTGTGGCCGAGTGGTTAGCTTGCAGAGTTCCAGAAGCAAAACACAGTGGTTCGATTCTATTTATTTTTTATTCTAAAATAAAAAAATAAAACACTTTTGAAGTTTTATAGATATTATATATATAACCTATGTGAAGGTATTATACAAAAAAGCCTAAACTTTCTAAAACATTAAAACACCAGCAGAAATATTTTGCGCATATATCAAGACAATTATATTTTTAATGTGCTTAAGTAATAAGTCTTAATAGGCTGCGGATGTTCTGAAAAAAAATATTCTCTAAAACTTAATAAAGAAGTAAAATAATAAGACCATCCTGCTACTCCAAAAGGTGCTGCTATGGGGCAAAAAAAAAAATAGCCATTATCTAGCAAAAACTTTATTTTAACAATTAATATTTTTTTTTGCTGTCTAACATATTATTAATGTAGATAAGAAATAAAATAAAACCAAAGTTAGAACCTTGTCCCAGAAGTTATTAGAAAGAAAAGTGTTGTCCTTTAAGGATGACTTTAATAAAGCGGTTAAAAAGAAATAATTTGATAATCTCAAAAACTTTCCTAGATACAACATATGAAACAAGCTTATGGAGAAGACCAACATTCTAAACTTTAGTTGAAAGCCTTAGATATGTCAAGTGCAATAGCCCTAGCATCTCTGTCTTCATTTAATGCACAATCAATTTAAAAAATCGCAACAGTGGAGCAAGAGGATAAAAAACAATATTGTCTGACATCAAGTTATTCGATTCAAGATGGAATGTGAGAAATTTATTACAGACTCAAAGACCTTCCTTATAACAATAAGAAGACTGATAAGATGATAATTGAAATTGTTTTATCATAGTTATTCTTTTACTATTTAGTTTAAATTAATACAGTATACTATAAATGTTTAGTGATGGTACTTGTTTTGTTTTTAGTTTATGTTTATTTTAATTTTGTATGGTAAATTGAAATTATTATTTTTTGTTTATATTTAAATTACATTTATATGGTGTGATGCAGCTGTTCTTTTTATATTTAGCTTATATATAATGAAATTTAATTAACATGGTTTAGTGGAGATATTAGTCGTTTTATATTTAAATACTTTAAATAGGTTAATGAATATATATTTTTTTATATTTAGTTTTTATTTAGTTTTAATTAAATTATACAGTATTGTCCGATTCTTTTAGTCCGAAATTAGTTTGTATAATTTGGATACTTGAGCCCCGTAATATAATTGATACATGGGAAGAGTAGGTATAACACCATCAATTCAAAACTTCCCAAAACTTCTTACAAGATTAAAAACAACAGAACTTTTTCTTGTGTTTACATAAAAAAAATTATTATTAAATGGATAAATAAAGTAGAGAAAAAAATAAAAAATTAATTAGAAATCTGGTTATGGCAGGAATAACTATTATTAGTTTAAATGTTAAAACCCAAACAATTATGATTGTCATCGCTGTGTTAAAGATAATGTGATAAACAAATAACATTATATTAGAAAATTACTAATTTTATTATGCATAAGGCACAACAACAGCAGTATTATAACAATAAACATATAATATAATTTAGAAAGTATGCAAAAAATTATTTACAGAAAGGTATAAGAACATTCAGAAAGGCTTTAATAAAGAAGGTAATATCAAAAAAACTTTAGAAAGATTAAAATATTAAAAGCTTATTTCACATATAGTTATCTAAAATCACCCAACAATTTTATAAAGTAATACTGATAGCTTGTATAGATTAGCCGTAAGTTTTTTTTTTCGTTTCAAAATATTATTATATACTGAAGTTCATTTAAATTTGTTTATAACTATCGGGTAGACACGGAATAATCCGATCATCTTTAAATTGAGATTTCTCCAAAACCACAAATGCTTTTTATTTAATTTTTTTTTTTTATTAAACCTTACTTCCTTATCTTAAATGGTGTTGATAAATTTTTGTGTACAAATTAATGATTTCCTATCGCTTGGTTGCTAAACGCACAAATGTCCCAAAATCTACAGTCATAGATATTATAAACGAGTTGAAGACTACTCAAAGCTTCGAAAGAAAACTTGGAAGTGGAAGAAAAAAAACTTTCCATAAATCCAAAAAGGTAAAGTCGATTTTACGTTCAAATGCAAGAAATCCAAATCAGTCACAGCGAGATCTAGCAAGAAAATTTAAGACTTCTCGTTCTTATATCAAAAAAGTATTTAAAAATGCTGGAATTAAAGCATTTCATAAAAAAAATACACTTAAGAGAAGCTTAAATTGTGAAATTAAAAGAATTCGACGCGCAAAGAAGTTGGTTAAAATAATGGCGGATAAAAATATGTGCATAATTGAAGACGACGAAACGTATTGCAAGGCGGATTTTTCACAACTTCCTGGTCAACAGTTTTACTATGAAAACAAAGATAAACCTGTCAATGATCAATTTAAACATATTTGACGAGAAAAATTTGCATCCAAGTTACTTTTGTGGCAAGCAATTTGTAGCTGTGGTATGCAGTCCTCTTGTTTTGTCACTAAAAAGACCTTGACTGCCAATCTCTACATCAAAGAATGCCTCCAAAAAAGACTTTTGTCTTTTATAAAAAAACACAAATACCGATGTCTCTTTTGGCCGGATCTTGCTGCCTCTTACTATTCTAAAAAAGTTTTACAGTGGTGCAAAGATAATAATGTGAAAATTGTTCCTTAAGATGCGAATCCTCCAAATTGTCCTAAAGAACGCAAAACTGAAGATTTTTGGGCAATAGTTAAAGGAGTTCTTCGTAAGAAAGGTGGACTAACAAATAATAAAAAGGACTTCCAAAAAAAGTGGATTAATACCACCAATATGGTGAAAAAAGAAAAAATCTGTAAAATGATGGCATCAACCCGCTATAAAGTTCGATTTCTTGCCAAGCAACCCATCAAGCTCCTTAAAATTAAGTTGAAACTCTAATTTGTGTAAACACATTTAATAATAAAAAAAATTGAAATAAAAAGCATTTATGGTTTTAGAGAAATCTCAATTTAAAGTTGACCGGATTTTTCCGTGTCCACCCGATATAACTTATTATAGCTTTTTAAACTTAATTAAGGTAATTAATCTATTAAATAATAACAAAAAATACAACAAAAATGTTGAAATTCGTATAATTTCCTTTACATAAATTTTTTCATTTAATTTTTCTTAGACCTATGATGCCAACTTACGATGGAACTTCGCCAAATATTAATAAGATGAACAATTGTGGAACACAGTTTTATTTACTGACGAGAGTAAATTTAATATTTTCGGACCTGATAGGCGTGGAAAAATATTGAGAAAAATAATGCATAACTAGAAAAAAAAGATTTAATTCCGATGATGAAACATGGAAGTGGAAGTGTGATGGTCTGGGGATCGATGGGTGCAGCTGTAGTGGGGACTTCGGTATTTATTTCCGCTGGATGTATATTTAGCGTTATAAAATATAATTCGAAATCGCATGATTACAAAATTAAAGTTGTGAAATAATTAGATATTTCCACTAGATTATGATTCGAAACACACTGCTCATGTTGTAAAATCATGGTTTCTCTACAATGTTCCAAAACAACTGCATCCCCAATCACCAGACTTTAACTCAATAGAGCACGTGTGAAATTATTTTGAAAGACAAGTCAGGAAACAGAATAACAAATGTTAATATGCTTAAAAATATCTCACTAGAATCATGGAATAAAATACCGTCTTCTTATACCAAAAAAATATTGTCATCGATGAACAGAAGAATAAAAGAAAAAACTTGTCTAAATGCCAAAGGATATTCAACAAAATACTAAAGATTTTTTTATTTTTCATATTCTTGTGTTTTTTATGATTCTTGTTTAGTGTAACTTTTAAGTGAACTTATAAAACTTTTTTGACATAAAAATTCAATAATTAAACTTTTTTAGTTTTACAAATAAATATATTTTCTTAGTTAATTATTATTATTTTTTATTTCTTGTACGATATATTCTTGTTACTTTAATAAAAAAATATTTTTTTGCTCTTAAAATGGTTTTTAAAGTGATTCTTCTTAAGTCATTCCTCTAAATTGTACTCTAAAGCGTACGAAGGCTTTTGTGACTGACTGTATTTATTTATACAGAGCCGGCGCGAGTTGATGTCTAAAAGGGTCAGACTCGCCGACTAAATGAGCGAAAAATACCTTAATGAGAGGGGATGTCACACTCCTCACCCCCTTCGCGCCGGCCTTTTGACTCCTACTTAACCTAAAATTTGCGCAAGACTTCAAAGATCTATTAAGTAAATTTAAATTGAGAGTGAGTCTTTAAAAATAGAAGTCTACCAGAAGTGTATCCAGCCAGATTTGTATATTATCCGGTCTCCTGTATTCTTCCGAATAATAAAATAATTGGATATCTCATGTTGATAAATAATAATAAAAAAAGTTATTAGTAAAAATATTTAAAGTAAAAATAATTAAATTAAAAATTTATTTTAAGCCGCAGTCTTAAAGATACACAGTTTAGACTTGATACAACCATTTCGTAATTAACGGAATGAGAGAACCTAGAACGCAAATTCTAAAGTGTTAATCTTTTAAAACAATCTAATGTTACTAGATTCGAAGAAATTGTGTTCAAGTTATATAATTCAAATAAATAAGAATTAACGATGCACAAGAATTATATGTTTTATCACTTATAAGTTTATTTACATTTAAATTTTCTTCGCTCAAGAAATACAGATTTCATCACTCATTTATGAACTTATTTGCATTACTATGTATAAACTGTTATGAATGTATTTGCATTACTTTGTATAAACTGTATTATCTCAACGCGTTTCTCCGCGTTAAGGTAACAGAATTGGTCGCTTTTTCTTATAAATGTTTCTTTATTCAGACAACATTCTCTCTAAAAATGCAGATGATGTAAAAAATGTTTTATGCATTTGTTGTGACTTTATATCATTAATACCCTATATCATGTACGTTAAACAAATTCTTTAATAGAAATTCACATTAGATATGGAATAAAAAATCAACGACATAACTTCGGTCTATCGAAGTTATATGCCGCACGCCGAAATTGTCTATAGACATTTGCTCTCTCATTTTCTTTACGATTCACATTTTCTTTACAATCGACATGCTACTTATCGAATAATCACGTAGAGTTAAAAAGTAATTTTATTTCCTTTTAATACAATTAAAAATGATTTTTTTTTACGTGATCGAGCAGTGGAGTTGTAAGAAACAATTTTTGACCAGAATTATTAGATTCTCTTGCTTATTTTAATTTTACATAGAATAAAAGTTGTTGTCTATTCAGAATAGCTGCTGAATAAATCTGCACGATCCAAATAATCATTTATTAATAAAAATTTAAATAAAATATTTATGCTAACGTAGTAAAGATTTGCGACAGCATAATTAAGTGTCGATATTTGGATCGAATTATCAGGTCATTTTGAAACATTTCGTTAGGTTGAATACGCTGCTTTTATTTGTTGTGATAAAACTCAAAATTTTTCAAAAATGTTACCTACTTTGGAAATTCATTTGTGTACTTTTTAGTGTTGCAAGAGCCACAATTTTCTTGAAATTTCTTATCAATTAATTATGTAATAGTTAACAGAATTTGAAAAACAAAAAAAAAACAAAAAACAATGTTAGCTTTGGGGACGCTGTTTTCTATAAAACAGCTAGCTAACAATATCCAAGCAAACATTTGGTCTTAAAAAGACATTTTAATGTCTTTTAAACGAATTAAACGTTTTTTAATACGTATTAAAGACGTCTATTTTAGACCGAATGTTTGCTGGGACAATACAAAACAATATAATCAGTGTATGTTTCCGTTTTTAATACAAAGTTAGTGGACAAATTATAAGAGAAATCGTTAAAGCAGTTTTTTATGCAGTTAATACAAAATTTCTTATTTTTAAACAAAAAAATTTTTTTTTATAGTTTTAAAAGTATTTTTCAAAGAAAAAATAAAATATAAGCCTAGCCAAAACAAAAAGCAAATCATACATAAGGTACTAGTACTGTCGTTTTTTTAAATTATAGTTTTTTCGTGACACAATTCATATCACACATATCGTAATATAAATTATACATAAATAAAAATACACTCCAATAAAAAAAAAAATTTATAAAAAGTTCTTTATAACGTTCAATATCACATTTTAGTGTCTTCATAAGCATTGATTCTTTTGTTTTCTAAAAATATATTTAATTAGAGTACGATATGAAAAACTCTAGGTTGGAAGAACAACTGCGAAACATGAAACAATTATTAAAATAAAACTTTTTGTTCAAGGTAATTGGTATACTAATCAGGCTAAAACTACCATGGCTTACCAAGTCCGAAAAGTTTAAGCATTTTTGAGACAAGTTGAGATATGCACTATTTTTTTTTTATTTGCTTCAAATAACATGTTTAAAACAGTACCTTTATCTCTCGACATCCACAATGCCATCAAAAGAATTTTATCTAAAAAAAATAAAGATACGAAGAAAAGCAAGCATAAAATGTTCCTTAACCCACATTATAAGGTCCCAGAGTATCCGTCTGGAAGGTATTTGTTTTAAAGCACATGAACCACGTCAAGGTTCCTTCCTACTCACATGTACGATTTTTGATGCAGAACGATTGAAAGTATATGACAGAAAATACACAATCAATTAGCAAACTGCCTTTTCTTGCACATTTTCATTTTTTTGAAATAACAAAAAGTTCTACATTAAAAAGAAAGACTACAATAAAATAATATATTTTGAAATATTAAAATCACATTTTTATAGAGTGTCGCGAATTAAAAATTGTTAAATTTTTTTTTTGAAAAATATAGCTTTTTGGGATCTGCCTCATGATTAGACTGCTCTTTCCTTGTTCAACTATTATTAAGAAACAAAAAGAATCACTTTCTAAGGTTTAAGAATCTAGTTATGAATTTAGTCAATCTTTAATTATGTCTTTTCTTATACACCTTAGAGCTAACAATGTTTATAGCTTAAACAAAACTTAGTTATCACAATAAGTGTTAAAAATCCTCTATCTTACATCTTTTCTGATTCTGCTACTGACCTAACATGGAATCTTATAATCTCTTATGAAATACATATATATTTAAAGCTGGAATTCTCAAAGTGTGCGTATGTATGTGGAATTCTCAAAATGTATGTATGTATATATGTATGTATGTTTGCACATATAGTGGAGTCGGAGTTGCTAAAAAATATCGCGGCTCCGACAGTAATATTTCTTGGTATGGCACGTGTATGTACAAAACATTCAATCAACCTTATGTTCATACTAAACCTCAAAGAGCGTTGCATAAATTTGTCAAAAAAAAAAAAGTCAACTTATTGTGCAATATTTTTTAAAGAATTCCAAGAATTTTTCAAAAATTTTTACTTTGAAGTTGGAGTCGAAGTTGTACTCAAAAAATTTCAACAACTGGAGTCGGAGTCGTTACTTTTTTTTTACGACTCCACAACCCTGCTATCACTTTTGCTACAACATGGGGCTAACAGTGGCTGATGAACTTTAATTCAGATAAAACTCAATTTTTTTTAGCCAATCGTTATTGCAATAATTTAGATCTTCTTTTATTTATGAACAGTAACATACTAGATGAGTACTCTTCATCTTTTAGGCTTAATGATTACGATCTTTCTTGGAAATCGTACATCAAATCCATTGCAAAATTAACATCTGGCTGCATCTCTAACATAAGGTTGCATCTCTTTATCAAGCTAGACATTTTCTTACTCCAGATTCTATTCTCTATCTCAAATCCGTCCCTGTATGGAATACTGTTATCATATCGGGGGCAGATCTTTTAATGATGCCCTTTTTTTTTTATACAAGGTACAAAAACGTATTATAAACATAATTGGATGCTCTTGCAGCCAACCTCCAACCATTGTCACATCATCATGTTGCCTCTCTTTCTCTTTTCTACAAATACTATAATGGGCACTGCTCTAAAGAGCTAGCGTACCTTGTGCCATTTACTATCATTCTTGTGTTTCAATTGTCTCATTCTTATCTCTTAAGTCTCATTCTTTTTCTGTGACTTATCTTAAGTGCTCCTAAAACTCGTATTCCTCTATTTTTTTCCTTGAACATCAGCACTTTGGAATTCACTTCCTTCATTTTCTTCTTATCCTGATTCATATAATTCACTCTTTTAAGTCATCTGTCAATCGTTATCTTGATCTACAAACTTCATCTTTTCTCTTCCAGTAACTTTTAAATGTTATAGTGGTTAAAGAGGTTGAAAAAAAAAAACAATCTCTATCTATTTATTTATATACATATTATTGAATATGCTTTAATGTATTCTTATTTTATTTATAGTGTACCACGGAGAGCACCTAAATCAGAATGTTGTATATATCCGCACTTCTTATGTTCAAAAATGCACTTTAAATAGTTAAATAATAGTTTTAATTAAAGTAGTTCATAGTTTTAAAAAGTAATTTTCTATTTCAAAAATGAAAATGTGCAAGTTGCTTATTTTGCCCCATGAATATTATTTTAGTTGCACAAAAAATCAACTTAAAATTTCAGTTGAAAAAAAATATAAATAAAAAAAATATATAAATAAAAAAAAAATTAGGTTCCTTTTTCAGCAACAAGAACTGGATTGCTAGAGTTAGTTACTTCTGTACTCCATCACATTACTTAGGAGACTTTAAATATTCATTAGAAAAACATTTTATCTAGAAGAAAAATGTAAGTTAGGGTAAACAATCTATTATATTGTTGTATTCACTAGTTACTCACTTAACTAACACTACACCAGATAATATACACAATCATATAGAACATACATATACATAAAATAACTGATGGCTGAGTTAACACTATTCCATATAATTATAGATAACACAAACAGACATAAAGTAACTTACGGGTGAGTTAACACCGCGCCAGAGGTTCAAACAGAACACAAACAGACATAAAGTAACTTACGGGTGAGTTAACACCGCGCCAGAGGTTCAAACAGAACACAAAAAGACATAAAGTAACTTACGGGTGAGTTAACACCGCGCCAGAGGTTCAAACAGAACACAAACAGACATAAAGTAACTTACGGGTGAGTTAACACCGCGCCAGAGGTTCAAACAGAACACAAACAGACATAAAGTAACTTACGGGTGAGTTAACACCGCGCCAGAGGTTCAAACAGAACACAAACAGACATAAAGTAACTTACGGGTGAGTTAACACCGCGCCAGAGGTTCAAACAGAACACAAACAGACATAAAGTAACTTACGGGTGAGTTAACACCGCGCCAGAGGTTCAAACAGAACACAAACAGACATAAAGTAACTTACGGGTGAGTTAACACCGCGCCAGAGGTTCAAACAGAACACAAACAGACATAAAGTAACTTACGGGTGAGTTAACACCGCGCCAGAGGTTCAAACAGAACACAAACAGACATTAAGTAATTTATGGATGAGTTAACTCTGTGCCATTAGTTTAAACAAAACACAAATAGACATAAAAAAAAACTTACAGGTGAGTTAACACCCCACCAAAGCTGACTGAGGTGGCTTGTGCATCCTTTAAATGTCAATACAGTAAAAAAATTTACATATAGTAACTTACAAGGAAAGTACACATTTTATAGTTACTTTTTTCATTATATTCTTCAAATATTTTCTCCAAAAATTGATTTTGAGCTGTAGATGTTAGCAGGTGGCGTTGATCTGTAATGAATTAAAAAAACTCTTATACAAACAAACCCGTATAAAGGTGTTGAGCTAACTTAAAAACACTTAGTGATACAATAGTAAGAAAACACAAATAAACACATTATCAAATGATCCCAAATCCACAATCAACTTTTTATAGGAAAATTATCGAGGCAATAATATTACCAAAAAAAAAAATCTTTTTAAAAGGAAATTTTTTTTAAAATTTTGAGTCAAATTTTTTTTATATTATAAGGCTTTTGTTTACAATAACATTACTTACAACAAAAAAACAATTTTTTTTATGTCGTGAATATTAAAAAAATAGTGAGATAATAATAAAAAGATACTGAAAAATAATCTACCTAAAAACCAGTTAAAATAAAATATTAAAAAAAACTTTATTTATTTTTTAGCAACAAAAAAATAAAAGATCGGTTGCTAAAACCAAAACTTAGCTATATGCATAACATGTGAATTGTTATAAATGAATTGCTAGTAATGAAACTAAGTGATAGAACAACTGGCTGGTATAAAAATTACCTTAAATAGTATAAAAATATATCAACTAACAAACAAATCTTTATCTTTGCGATGCTTGCCTGTGGCACTCATGACAGTTCCAGATTACATCATCCTTCTCATATGCAGTTGGTGGGATTTTTTCACACTCCCGATGAAACCATTTGCAACAAGTACTGCATTCAGCCATTTGCCTAAAAATATGCATTAAAGATTATATCATAAATTTATAACAAAAAAAGAGATTTTGATTTATAATTTTTTATAAAATAAAAAAAAAGTAAAAAAAAGATGCAGTATATATTTTAAATGTAAATGAACAATTAAAATATAAAGCGGATCTCTTATTATTGTGTTTTGTTTCTTTTTAATTAGCAATCTGTTCTGTTATTGTAAAGATATTTATAAAATAATTAAAGCCTATAACTTAATAACTTAAAAGTATATACTAGAATACAATTCAGTTTTGTCAAAAAAATATTCAACAATGTACCTGTTAAAAATGTGCTCATCTTCTAGGGTCCAAAACATTCTACATGAGCAATGTAAAAGAAGATGAAAAGTCTTTGCTAGGCATCTTTTAGATATTGAAGGATTAATGGCAGTTGGGAAGACATCTAATCGGTTGTTTAGCAAACACTTTAGAAGATGATTCCTCATTGCACTTTGTTCAAACATTAAACTAACTAATGGAATACACTTTGTTTCAAGTATCTGGCGTGCCCAGGCAATAGAATACAGACCACAATCTACACCGTTAGTTTGCTGTTGAGTTGGTAAAACCTTTATCACAAGTTTTTTTTTTTGACAATGTAAAATAGAGCATATTTGCCTTTTTGTTTCAATACTTATTGAACCATGGAAAAGGCTATCAAAAATGTATACCTCACCAGGCTTGCAATCATATGTGGTAACACAAATCCAGTGTAAATTTCCATCATGGAGGATTTGTACAAACGGAATGCTCTGATAGATATCAAAAGATAAAACTTTTCCTTTAATAGGATCCTGCAAACCAACATCAACATTTAACTGAATCGACATTAATCGTTGAAAAAAGTGAATAGTATTGTCATTAAGCATTTTCCCTTTTTCTATATCAATTCTTTCGGAATTTCCAATGAAAGAGGATTTCAGACTTTGAATGGAGTAAAGGGTGCTTTGCAGTGGGTCAAAATCATTAATTATAGTAGCTTCATGCAGCTCCTGGCAATTATTAGATATTTCTTCTTCAAGTTCAAATGACTCTGTTGAAACATCAAACATTTCACAACTATCACTAATCACATGATTTGTAACAATCTCAGAAAAGCAAGAATCATTTTGTATGTTTGATATCAAACTTATATTTGAAGCTGCTTTTTTAACATCATACTTTACACCTACTCTTCTGGTTATTTTTCTTTTCCGTTGAACTGGAATATTAACAAGATTAGGAGAATTTGTAACAGACTTTTTCCAAATGTCAGGTTTAGGGTCTGGCCGAAGAATAATGCCTTGTTCTTTTGTAAGAGATTCTGCATAGCTGGTTTTAAGTTTATAAAGTCCCTCAAACAAGTTATCTGTTGCTGTTTGAGATTTACTTAAATGAGTAAGTTTTATGATTTCGTTTAAGAGTTCACGACATGCAGCAGGTGTATGATGACTAGCCTGTATATGATTAATATTTGGTAATGTCTGACAATGTTCTGATGGTACAAACTCACTGCTGTCACTCACTACTTTGGCATTATCAAGAGGATTTTTTTTAAAAGATAAATTAACAGTTTCAGGTAAATCTTGACAATGAAATGAAGTTGAGTAATTATTTTCATTCAGCAATGGATCTAAGATGAAATATGGAGAATTGCCATAAGATGGATCAAAATCAGACCAAGAAAGATTTTCTTTACTGAAAACTGCAAAAATGTGTTTGCATGGATATATGCTACTAAACCAAGAAGGGCAGGAACAGCTTGGCAAGTGTTTTGCATCACCAAGAAAACATTGGTAAATTTCTCTACTATTTGACTGAAATGATGCAACATTGTACAATCTATCTGTAACAGCATTAATTCCCTCCAAGTCTAAACCTTGTAGCTTATCTATCATGTTCATGCAATGCTTTACTAAAGGTCGAGGGCGGTTTATTAAATATACTGGAATCTTACTATTATACTTTCTATAAGATGAGTGCGCTCTTCTGTTTTTATCAGCATAACTAAAAGAAAGTATTGCAAACCATGCTACACTAATACATAAATGAGAATACCAATCCTGAACACATATTGTGTTCAAAATAAATTAGTCTGTAAATTGTATGCATATTTTATAAAATTTAGTTGCACAGCAAATTATAAAAGCCCACTTTAACTAAAACAACTTAATTAATTTCTTGATACACATTTATTATTTATTTTTATATTATTTTTAACTAAAAAAAAAATCTTTGTTTAAATATTGTTGTACTTTTAAACCATTCTTTAATATGAACATAACATGTATTGGGTGGGGAGGTGGGAGTGGTAGTTCTTAGGGTGGTCCAAAAAAGTCAAGCTTAATATATACAGAGGCATGTTGTTTGTTATGTTCATTTTGTTCAAAAAAGCCACTGTGCAAAATATTACATAGTTTGGACTATATTTAGAGTTTGCTCAATGCTATCAATGTTTCAAGCTATACATCAAATGAACCATATCAAAAAAAATGCAAATTGCAGGAAAAAATAAATAAACTTATTTTAAGACAAATTTAAATTTAAAAATCACTAAAAAGTTATTGATCATCAAAACATGCAAAAAACGTGACAAAACTAGAACACAATCATTCACATCATTCATTAATGTCAGAAAAGTCATTTGAGGGGGTGGAGATGACGATGGTGCGCGACAACTTGTAGTAGCACTTGTTTTGTCTCTTCGTCCATTGTCAAAGAATCATTGAAAGTGGCAATCATTGCAACTCCCCTCTCTGCCCCATCATTTAAAATTTTCAGTTTCTCAAGCTTTCTGTGCCCTTACTGAAAACTTTCATCAACATTCGATTGGTCAGGTCACTCCAAGAAGGTTTTATTTAATTCTGAAAGATTTTAAAAATCGCAAGGATGCGGAAGAAGCAAAATCACTGAGGTTCATCGTCGTATTTTTAAAACCCACTTAATTCGATCCATATTTTTCTCCTTCTTCATTTCTCTAACAATATCTTTTTTTTCATCAGTAGACTTTTCTTTCTTCAGTAGACAGTTACAAAAAAAGTGAAAAGCTAACAAGGTCACTACCTAGATACCATAGATGGCATAGGAAAGTTGTTAATGTGGCTTTCGCAATCTTCTCATTCACATTGTTGTAGCTGACCAAATCATTTAGAAGAGCCTTATCATTGACGGCCGCCTCACAAGCTTGCTGAGCCTCTATCCAGACCCTGGAGTAAATCAAGATAATGAAGAGAGACACTTCAGTTTCATTTGCTTCCAGAACAAGATTTTCATCACATAGATAGCTTTGGCCATCCACCTGGTGTGATGGTATGCACCAGGCTTCCTGATTGGAGCACATAATTCTCCCGTCAGAAAATACAATGACAGTTGACACAGTTCAGCATAACCATCACGTATACTCTTTGAGCCAAGCTAGACTGCATGGAGGTTATGGTAGCATCTTTCCAATCTTTATGCTCATTTACTCTCGGATCCTTAAAAGCACTTATTTCATCTTTTGAGATAAAGGATCATTGTTCTCAAAAGCGTTCAAACAGTTGAATATATGGTCCAGATGATGCCGGCATAACTGATTTGAAGGCTTTAGCCAAAATCAGCTCCATAATGTGATGTCTGCATGCATGATGAACCAGAAGTCGGCCTAATTTTACCTCTATTAATTGGCACCAACCAGCATGGATTCCAGTGTTGGATGATGTTGTGTCAAAGAAAAGAGCTTCGATTCTTCCTTTGAGTTTCCACTCTCAAACAATCCTGAAAGTTGCATTAGCCATGGCATCTCCAGTACTCGATGATAACTTTAGTATTGCCAGCAGTTTCTTGAATTCAATATCTGGGCTTGAAACAAGAATTGGCAAACAATCCACCTTTAAGCCATCTCCATTTCCTGTACAGTCTGGGAGCAACTTGCCATCCCAGTGTAATACTGAAAAGGTATCCTTCTGTTAAACTTCATTGATAAAGGAATCCCTAACAGTGGCTGCTGTGATGGCCCTGCTATGTATCCTAGCACGTCAAACTGAGCTCATGGAGATTGATCTGTTGCTAAGAGGTGTTGCTGCTGAGGCATTCAAAATGTGAACAGCACGTTGGTTGGAAATTTGCTACGGTCCAATGCACAAACCAACTCTGGAGTCATTTTCAATTTCTTGGAAGGAATTGATCACTTTGATCTCCGATTACAAATTTAAGGAGAGCCATGTTCAAAAAAAAGGTATGAACATGAGAACTTTTCCAGGGAAAATAGTTTTATAAAAGTAAATTATTCAATAATTTAGTTTTACAAAAGTAATTATTTAATATTTTAGTTTTTTAAAAGTAAATTATTCAACAACTTAGTTTTACAAAAGTAATTAATAACTTTTTATTATATAACATAATTACGGTTTATAATATTAAAAAATTGATACAAGTCTATGCTTAAATTGATACAATTCTTGGTTTTTGCTTTGCTTTTTTTATAAATATTTATTGCAGCAGTAACCATTTTTTATTTTAAATTATTTGACCTGCAATAAATTATGCAAACAAATTCTATGAAAATGAATAAAGAAATGTTCATTCAAAAAGTTAATTCAGTAATTAATAATTATAATATTACCAAATAAGGGTGTTTAAAATAGTATGTAATAATTATTCTAGAAGTATTCTAAGTATAGTTCTGACATCTACTGAATGAGTAAGAAATTTCTACAATATTTCTAAATTGATAATAAAACGCAACGATTAAACACAACAAAAAATACACAGTCTGCACAAAAACTCTAGTTTTGAAAACTTTTTTGGCAAAACCATAAAATATTCTAGACTTTGATATGCTTGAGCAACCCCTAAATATTTTTTTCAACCTGAAGCTTTGCACAATTAATTTTTAGACCAAAAAAAAGTAATAAGTCAACATGCCTCATTAATTTAAAAAAAAAAAAATTACATGTTAAAATGGACCACCCTAGTAGTCCTATTTATAGTATCATTATGCTTTTTTAAATATAATAACTTACAATGATATTTAATGCTGTTGTTTTAATTTGTGATATTAGACTCAGTTATTAATTATATAATATCAACGTAACTTTAAATGTATAACTAAAAAGTAGTGGTCTAAGTAAAAATGACTAACTTGTTATAGTTATGAGGAAGGAATTCATCAATGCAAACACTTAGCATAGCTGTAAGAGAAGAGTTTTTCCTTTTTTCCAAAAAGCTGTATTTTAGAGATTGGTTCTGTCTTTCAGTACCATTGTTTGTGTTGACATTTCGCAAAAGGCGATGTTGCCGAAAAGCAAACACCCATCTCTAATTAAAATGTAAAAAAAACTACTGGAATTCTCCAAAAAAGAAACTAATAACATGTAGAATAAATTCTAAGGAAGGATATTCAAAACGAATAAAATCAAAAATGATGTCATTTTTTATTAACATTTTACTAACCTTTTGGTTGCATAACCAAGTGTTTTTTAAGTACTCTCGAAGTTTTGGGTGATTTTTCCACTCTTCTGACTCTTTGAAAGCATTTACAGCATTTATGCAAATCTCTTCTGTTTTTGAATTAGCAATTTGACGAAGTTTTAACTTAACTACTTCTTTTACTGAGGAACATCCGTTAGTGATTTTTGACAACCATCTTTCCCAAGCCTGTTCTCTGTGAAAGTCACAAATTAAGACATTTGATCCTAAATAAAGCGATATGGCAAATCTCAATTTAAAAATAAATAATACAATACTTTAAATAAAAAAGCAAAAACAGTTCATGCAACCGCATATTCTAAAAATTCTTACCTGGAAACACATACTCTAATGAGTTTATCTCTTCATTGGAATAATCAGTTAAAACAAATTTAGGTTGAAACAAAGGATTCCATTTTTTAATGCACATCAGTGCCTCTGTGATAGCTTCTGTTGTTTCATTCTCGCATACAAAAATCGCGACAACTTGATAATCAGTGTTTGTCTTGACAACTAGAAAAAACAAGGGAAGAGCATATCTTGTTGTGCGATATGTAGCATCAAGGAAAATAAGCTCATTTCCATATCGCAAAAGCAGTCTCCTTTGCCACTTATCTTGGAATACAAACAACAATGAATCCTTAAGCTGTGGATCATTGTCTTCCAGAATACTGATACCTTTTGGTCTAAATTTTATCATGGCTTCTTTGGAGATGATTCTCCATTCATTAATTTTATCAAGCAAACATTCTTGATCGATCAAAGACCTCCGAAGTTTTCTTCTTGCATTTATCATATGGTTTCGAATGGTCTTATCCAATGGAAAGTAACGCTTGTTTTCTTTGTGAGGAACATTATTTAAAGTAAATTGAGCTTGAACAAAAAAATCAAGATGCCGCCTCATCTCCGGAACAGAGTTGACACCCTTTTTTACTAATTCTCCAATTTTTATAATCAGATCCTCAGAAATAGGTTGACAGAGACCTGCTGCCTAATAGTAAATGTATTGAACAGTCATAAGCAAAGTGAAAGCAAAATGCAAAAAAATAATAACAATAAAATAATTAGAAAAAAGATAAAAAGTAAAGGCAACAAAAAAATGTTACTGACATCTCCTGTAGCATGGTTTTTATGAGCAGAAATATCTGGCAAAACTAAAATATATTTTCTACGCATAACTAAATTTCTTTTCTCCAACATGGCTAGACGAAGTTTTTTTGAAGTTTCTTTTCTTAACCATGATGAATCTCTTATTAGCTATAAAAATAAAAATTATACGTAAAAAGGTATTTATATGCAAAAATTATATACTGTTGTTTAGTTACAAGTTATTCCATACACATATATTACACATGTTTATCCTGTACTAGATTTCCTGTACTAGTATTTATATGCAAAAATTATATACTGTTGTTTAGTTACAAGTTATTCCATACACATATATTACATATGTTTATCCTGTACTAGATTTCTTGGGTGATTTAAAATATTTTAGGTAAATAATTTTATATAGCTATATAATAAAGTATTTTACTTGTGATATAATTGTAATGATAATATAATATATTATCATCAGAGCTATATCACAAGTAAAATTAATCATAAATATGATTCTGATAATATAATTTTAAACAGGATTTTTTTAAATATTTCTTATGAATAAATAGCAGCAAAATACCTCAAACTCCGGAAATTCGACTATTTCTTTTATATAAACCATCGCTGGACAATCAAACTTTTTGGTATCCTGAAGAATAACTTTGTTGTTTTGGCAACAATGGTCGGTAACCTGTACATTAAAAATGAATAAAAATCCTACAGTATTTGAAATTTATAATTTTAAAATTCAATAAAATCTGTTTTAAATTTACAAACTTGTTTAAAAATAAAATCATTGCCTCTAACAAATAAAATAATATAAACTTTCAAACAATATATTCAAACAATATATTCAAACATAATAAATATAAAAATTTCAAACATAAAATGGAAATAAAGTTAACTAAAATTTTTTAAAAATGAACTGTGTAACATACTGCTTCATCATTTTTCTTTTTTCTGTACTGAGCTTTTGCTCTAATGTTTCTGTCCATTCCTTGTTGACAGTCAAGAGAAGTATGTCCTGAAAAAATGAATGGCACACCAGTGTAGAAAAAGTCTTTGTCTTCAAAAAAAACTTTGTGATCTTTCTTTAACAGTTCTAAATTTAAAAATTGGAAAATACACAGCTGGTATGAAGTAAAAAATTAACAAATTTTGAGTAATAGTTGTCACAATTTTTTCAAAAAATATTATAGATTAGATTAAATTGTTGATTTATTGTAAAAGTAAAATTTATTTAACTAATTTTAAATATCAACCTTCAAAGTTTTTTTCCATCTTTCCTGTGCGAGCAATGACATAATGTACTGTGTGCAACATTTCATGCTCTTTAACTTTAGCACAAACATCTGCATATGTCCAAAAAATGTGTTTTTCAACAGTTACAGGTGATTTGGGTGACATAGCTGTGCCTGCAAATAATGTTTAAGAAAACACTTTAAATAATAAGATAACAACAATAATAAAACTCATATATTTTAAATATTAGATACTACAGTTAAAATTTACCATCATCTTTCACCATTTTAAAGTATTTTCGAGGCTTTCCTAAACATGTTTCTGGAAATTAACTTAGCAAAATGGGATGTGTACTAACAAATATCATGTTATTGCTAATGTTGCTGTGTTTAGTGTTGATAGAGCTCGACTGATATATAGGTATTGCCTTTTTATTATTCTGTATTTTTATTTATACTATTATTGTTTTAATTCTATTAACAATCAAGTGTAAAATAACACTTTTGTAAATGAAAATTGTAAATTTATTTCTGCTTCTTTTATTTGGTATTAGCAGACTTTACTAGGTTTTCCTATTCTGGTGCCTAACTGATTTCAAAAAGATGTTATCTTTTTATGTTTTAAACTAAAAGTCAGAATGGGAGCAGAACGAAAAAGAATGTTTACATGTAAATTTGTATTTAATTATACTTTTCATATATAAAATTGTATTGTTATTTATTACTAATAACTAATAACTTGTATAACGGGTGCTTACTGCTGTTATCTTATACAATTTAGTAATATATATGACATAATATATAATTATGGAACAATTTTGTTAATGAGTTAAAAAGTGGGATTATTTGTTAAACATTGTTAATTTCTTTAAATAAAAAATTATGAATATTTATTGCTTAGAAGAAAAACTAAAGTTGTAAGCTAGTATTTATGATTAGTATGCAACACTCATTCTTAGTGAACTATTTTTGTATTTGAAATCAAAATACTTTTACCTTTTTGGATATTCTAGTATTTGAAAAACTTTTAGTAAAAGTGTAAAGATTAGAAAAGGTAAGAATAACTATCAAAAATAAAATCTTACCCACTGAATGTGCTAAATCAAGAGAAAAAATACTTTTATTCATTATACAATTTAGAATAACTAAACAAATTTAAAAGCTTCAAATATCTTTCAATAAAGAAAACCTCGTGGTTAGCGATATTTAATAACATCTAAAAGTAGGCTATAAAAACGCATGCGCAAATTTTATTTTGGTCTGGATTTTTATTAAAATCGGCAACCTACTTTTGAATGTCATTAAAAATCCTCAACCTGCTTATGGTTGTACGTCTTGTACAAACAAAAAGCCATTTGTACAAACAAAAAGCCAAGATCAACTTTGAAAAAAGGGCTTAAAAAGATGAAAAACAACATTTAAAAACGGTTGCTATGCGCGTTGCTAGGGTAATTTAAATAATGAACATCTAAATAAATGAAATTTTGACCAATATCAGCATGGATAGAAAAAATTTAAAAATCAGCAATAGTTTCTACGATAAATTTGAGTTAAAATAAGTGTATTTTTGAAAAATTAATTTTTTCAATAATTTACACTTTTTTAATAGGGTTGTGCCCCCGAAAATTGTTTGTAAAACCTGTAGCTGTAAGTTTATTGTTTTTTTAAAAAAAATGTTTTATATTTAATATTTTTTGAAGTGGTTGTGTTTTTTCCAGATTGTTAAACCTTACAACCCAGAAATGTTCTTCTTTTTTGATCAAACAAGATATGTCTTCTTTTGATATTCGTATATTTGTTGATCAATTCTCTCAAGTGGTCTTGTTTCAACCACTTGAGAAATATAAACTTGAGGAATTTTATAAGTTCCTTCTGGAACGTAAGATTTAACAATCTAGAAAAAACACAACCACTTCAAAAAATATTAAATATAAAACATTTTTTTTTAAAAAACAATAAACTTAATACTACAGGTTTTACAAACAATTTTCGTTTAACTTTCTTTTTTTTTACTCTATACCATTTTTTTTACTTTTGACATTTTTTGTACTTTTGGCATTTTTTAACAATTTAATTTGACAAAATGTTTTTTTATATATTTTTTTGTAACGCTTGATTACCTTTAAACAAAAGAAAAAATTAATTTGATTTTAAAATATTAAAAAATTATTATGACACACTCATGACGTCATAAACCTCGTCATGAACCTCGAGGTCGGGAAGGAAGGATGACGGGAAGACGGAAGAATCCCAACTTGATTTTGAGTAATTTATCATCAAACATTATATAGTCATAATTTTTGAACGCTAAAGTGTTTTACTATGAAACTTAAAATTTATCGATGAATATTAGTCTAGTTAAAAATAGTACAAAAAATATTTTATCAACTTGTTGCTCTCACGTTTGGGGTAGACTAGGCAAAAATTTTGGGGCTTTGTTGTTTCCAAGCTCCAATTATCGCAATTTTTTGCAAAGCATCCTTATTTGACATAAGTATAAATATATATATATGTTTGGAGTTTGCTCCATGTCTGGAAGTTAGCTATCTCAAAAACCAAAAAATACTAGCGCCGGCCCTGAACTTATTTCACCTTCTACAATAAATACAATTTTCATATATATACATCAAAATAAGTAATGGCTGCAGCAAGAAGAAGACATAATTCTGTCTTATCATCGAGCCCGATTTTTATAAAATCATGATATATAAATATTATATTATATTGGCGTAATTGCTAAATTATATGACCTAGATACTAAGATATTAACAAAAACTAATTAAAAACCAATTAAGGAAAATGGAGAAAATATTTTTTTATTTACATTATCTTTATTATTATTAATTACGTATTTTGCCTAAAAAAGAAAAAAAGTTACAAAAATACAAATATATAAATACATGACTGGTGCACGAAGAAGTCAAATTTGGTCTCATCGCCAAACAACTTCAAAATTTCAATAATAAATAAAACAAAAACAACGTAACTTCGTTAAAAAACAAGACATATATTACTCTATATTACAGTGTTATAAATCCAAAAGTATACATATATATACAAATTTAAAAGAATTTTAATATTTATTTTTTTTTAATTATTTTTTAATTTTTTTGATTTTTAAAAAAGTTAACAAATGATTTGTTTTTATTTTTTTAAACTTGTTTCAACTTTAAAAAAAAAAACTGAAAAGAACTAAAAAGAACTGAAAAGAACTAAAGATAAATAAACAAATAAATGGATTTGAATGTTTGAAAAAAGATTTGTTTTAATTTTTTAAAATTTGTTTTAACTTTTTCAAAAAACTGAATGAAAGGTAAATAAACAAATAAAGTGAATAAAACAAACATGATTACTCTCGAGAACCTAAAATTAAAAGCCTAAGGAAAAGTATAATTCGTTGTCATTTATCAAAAATTTTTGCCTAAGTCTATTTTTGAATTGTTTAAAAAAAGAAATGGTTTAGCTCATTATTCAAGAGCGTGGCCCATGGTTTGGGACCTCTACTTGCAATTGAAAAATTAGTAACAAAGTACAAGATTTAAGGTTAAATGTAATTGTTTTCTGAAAAATGTGTTGGTTATAAATCTGTTATGATAAACGTATAAATATCTCTAATGATAAATCTCAGTACATGGCAATAAGATCGGGAAGTAAAGAGAGAGATGCAGATATTTATCCACTTTACAGCGATAACTTGGAATCTAAAAAAAATGTAGACCAAATAATGCGCACACCTCTGACAAGAGAGGAAAATTTGCCATAACAAAATCTTCTAATACACACTGTTCAAAGAATATTAGAATCAAAAGAAGCGCAAATCACATCTAAAATTGTTAATAAGAAGAGGTCTGATTCAGTTGATTTTTGTTGTAAATTGACGATTTAATAGAGCCAGTTCTCTTTCCCAATTCAATTGAAAGTTCTATAAGTTATTATAAAGTTTTTCAGACGATTCGCTTTTTTTCGTTACAATTGTACTCATAAACTTCAAACATATATCTGAGATGTGTTTTAGGCAAACCCAACTCCTAATTCTGTTAAGTTTTGAAGACCAGTGATCTTAAAGAAGTTGTATGCTAAAGAAGTTAAAGGACTTATTCTCAAAACAAAAAACTTTGTTGAAAGACAAAATATATGAACTTCCTGATATTATAATTCAGCTATCAAATGGAAAAGTTGTTAATATCAAAAGTTCTTTTTTTTTAACAGCCATTGGTGAAAAAGTTTTCGCGGAACTCACTGAAACAACCGTCTTATAAATCATGTACGTTTCGTAAAGCAACACGTACGTACACAAAAAGTTTTTAAACTTTACCCACTCCCTCCCCTGTTGCCATGCGTATTTATAAGTTCTCCTCCCTCCCGCCCTTTAAAAAGTACGTGCGTTTTTGATATACTTTCCCTTCCCAAACATTTTTTTTCAATGAAAAAGTTTTGGAAAAAAAATAGGTGGTAGAGGTACCTTAGATACCTTATACAACCCAAAAACTTTTTGTTTGCGGCATAGGATCCCAATTTAAAAAACATCTTTAAATATATATGCAAATAATGATTTTAATAAAGTTAAATTTCACACTATCCAAGTGTTTGTTTGGCCGAGCGGTTAATGTTTTGGAATGCGGCAACGGAAACCGGTGTTCGATTCCCGGTCGGTTTCATAATGTACTTTTTTTTGTTTTAATGACGAATAATGAAAAAAAGTCTAAAACCCAGTGCCGAGGATAGGCTACCCGTACCCTTTAATTTGAGATGGGGAAAGGGGGTGGTGAAAGAGAATAGGAGCAGAAAATTTTGTGCCCTTTTGCAAATTTAAGGAGCTTTTTATTTTAGCAAAACCTAGCGGTAAAATTTGGGAGATTTTAAAACCAAAATGACACTTTTTTTTCTTTTTTTTTTGAGGGGGGCCCTCCAACCTATTACCAACGGCACTCCTAAAACCTGTTTTTTGTCGACTCAAAAAATAGGCTTCCTGAAATTTACTCAGGGCCAGTATATATGAGGTGTCATGTGTGTATGGGCGCCCGCAGGATTTTTTGATGTTCTAGATAGGACACTTTCACCCATTTGGCATAGGTATACTTAAGTTTATTTTTTTATTTTATTTTTTATTTTGTTTTAATTTTTGCCGTAGAAAGTTACAATTTATAAAATAACATAAAAATAAAACAAATGACTGGAGCAAGAAGAAGACATCAGTTTGCCTTATCACCGAGCCCCATTGTGACTTTATTACAGGTCGTTTTTTATAATAAAATATATAAAGTCGTAATAAATGCTTTCCACAAATAAAGTCCGCGGTCTTGGATTGAGTATTAATTTAACTTTAATGTAAATTTTGGGATGACAAAGTTGTTATATGTAGGGTCTTTTTGACATTCAAAGTTTGGAGCTTGCACAAGTTTCAAACTTAAGTATACCTACGCCAAATGTGTGAGTTTTGTGCAAGCTCTAAAACTTAAGTATGCCAATTAACGAGGCTTTGCAAAATATTGGGATGGTGGAAGCCTGGGAACAAAAACGCCTTAAAGCGTTTGTTCCTCCCCCCCCCCACCCCCCTCAAAAAAAAAAAAAAAAAAAAAAAAATCGCGAGGGCACTAATGTAGTAAAATTTCAACTTTACTATCTTAAACTAAATTTAAATTTATCGATAAGTTTTAACTTCGTAAAAAAGTATTGTAAATTACAAAAGTAATAACCATGCAAAAATGACACCCTCTCATTTTCTTTTTTGGGTGGGGGGTGTTTTTTAGGGCTTTCTTGCTCCCAGGTCTCCGTCTTTTTATTTTTGCAAGGCCTCCACATTAGATATAGGTATAAAGATACATAAGTTTAGAGTTTGCACAATGTGTGAAAGTTTCCTATCTGGAACATCAAAAAATCCTGCGAGCCCCCATGCATGTGTGTGTATTGAGGGAAACTATACCCTCTACTCTATATACCAAACATCTTTTTATGTTGTAGAACTAGGATCATTAGTCAGAATTTAACTTTCTATTGATTAGCTGGTTAATTCTAATAAATTAGAAAATCGATGTACGTACTTTTACATTGAACCCTTCCCCCCTCCCCCATACGCTTTTGTACGCTTTTTAAAGACCTTCCTCCTTCCCCCTATGAGCCTACGTACTTTATGGACAACCCCTAATGAGTAACATTGAAAACTACACGAACAAATTATTTAACAATAAGAAAACATTTGTACTCATTGGGATAAGTCCACTTCATCGCTAGATTTTTTTTCATGGAATATCCCCATTATTTGTCGTATAAATTGAATATTAGTAGAGATATACCGGATATTTATGCCAGATATGCCAGATAGTGAACTTTTCTATTTATACCGGATATGCCGGATAGTGAAGGTTCTATAAGTGTTTATGAAAAAAAAAATTTTTTTTGCCAGTCTTCAATAAATAGTAATTAAGATCTTACTTAATAAAATTAGTGAAAAATTGTATGACTTGTAAAAGCTCGGAAATGTTTTATACAAAAAATATTTTAAGAAAAATTAAATTTACACGCAGACGAACCCCATTCAGGTGGCACTGGTTTTATCTTACAATTGCAATACAGCACGGTGACCTTTATTTAAAATTGTTTTCAGAAATTTTGGATAAAGATATAAATCTTTTTTCCATTTAAGAACAAAGTATTAATGAACAATGTAATATCTTTGTCCTGTTAAATTTAAATTGATCCTATCAAATTTTAAAATTATTGTCTACAACTAGTTTATATCATCAAGACTAAATATTCGTGGTATATCCTACTAGAATTGGCAAACTTTTAGATCATAGCGCTCAAATTATGGTTGAATTAATTTTGTTAGTAAGAATTTTTTTGGAAAATACTGGAGGATAGCTTCACAGATGTGTGAGAAAAAATCGTTTGGGTCATGCAAGTAAAACCTCAAGAATCAACAAAATCTTTCATCTTTTTTTTTCTCATTCCGCAATCCAGATGAATACGTATACATACAAATGTATACATTTGTATTTATACGTATGCATCCGTTTTTTTTATATATATACGAACTAAATGCTTTTAATATTTTATGTTTTTTATTTAAATGTAAAAACTATTTATCTCAAAATGTATTTTATAAACCTTCATAATGTAAAACCCTTATACAAATGCAATTATCGTAATGGAAAAAAATCTCTAAGAATCTTTCTGCCAAACTATAAGAGCTGTTTATTTCTTATCGCAGTCCTTTTTTTATGTAATTAAAGGACTGCGCCTAAATTTGCCCAATTTTTATTTGTCTTTGAAATGCGCTTTTATTTCTTTTAAACGGAAATTTAAAGAAGCTATCTTTTTAACAGACGTTTTATCCAGTATATTTATATTTTATATGAATAGTTATGTATGTTGGCATAATTTTATTGCTTTATTTTTAACTTTTTGTTATTGTTATATTTGATAATATAGAGGGTTTTTTAATAAGATCGAATAATCTTCTGGAAGTCCTTGCAAATTATACACGAAGCCATAGTGCAGTGGATAGCGCTTGCCTCGGCAATAGAGATCCATTGTTTAACAACACCTATGAGCTTTAGTTTTTTAACGTCGGTAATGAAAGAAGCGTAAACTTCCTTTTAAATGCTCTTCCACGTTGCTCAGTGATATGATTGTAAGAACGTTTTGGGGCACCTAAAGTAAAAAAATATATATTTGTAAAGAAATCTCTGAAACATTCTAGATTTTTCTTGAGTATTATAGAAGTTTAAAGAAATTAGATAGATTTGGACGGTATAACTCAGAAAAAGTTACGCTAGGTTTCTCTTGCGTGTTTAAAACCTTATAAAACAAAAAGAATAACATGAGCTAAGAATGGGTTTTATACCGTGAAATTAACTATTTGTATTTACCATAAATACCAATTAAAATATTTACTGTTTCACCCTTACGGAAACGTATATTATAATAAATTTCCTTAAAAAATGTGAAACCACTGATAAAAGCATAAGACATTTAAGTTTGACTTTAAAAACCTTAAAAAAATACATGGTGTTAAACTCGAGTAAAACTGCTTTTAATATACATGTGTTTTTGGTTTAAGCCTGGATTGTGACAAACACGTGTCTTTACAGGTTTTAATTCCGAATAAGAAACTAGATGTGTTGATTGAAACTAAATAAGGTGCCTGATTGAGCAACTTTAGTAATTATGTATGAATCTATATTCGCTTGATGGCAGTCAAATAAAACAGAAGCACAATCGCACTTATATTTATTACTGTTGTCTTTAAGAAATATTTTCAAGTATTGTCTTTAACCATAAATTCCAATATGAATAGTGCTTTCACTACTGGAAAAACAATAAAATGAGGATGAAGAATTACGATTTTATTAGTCACATAGGAAAAAAAGAACTATTCAATTAGAAGAACTATCACTGATAAAACAGTATTATACCTCTCAAAATCTAAATTGTTGGTCATGATTATTCTAACGTTGCTATTTTGCGACGTTAGAATTATTCTGTTTTATCTCCAATTTTAAAAAATTTGGAAGTTTTAACATTTTTGATTAATTTAGCAGTATTTTATTTTATTTAAATTGAAACATATGAAACTTTTAACATGGTGTTGCATGCCATATTGCATTATTCAATCTTCTAAATGTGTAAACTTAAAAAAAATATTTTCAAGTTTATATTATTCTTATTCTTTCTCAGATCAAACAATCATATATTTACAATTACATAGTTGTACAAAGAAATTGTGTTGTTTTCAAAATGACTGCTAAAAATATTAATCAAGAAATGAAATGTGTTGTGATTCAAAACGAAGGTAATTTTTTTACATAATTTATGCAATGAATTTGGAAAAGTAGAACTAAGCTGTGTAATTTAGGGCCATTTTGATTAAATGTAATAGATAATTTATTGTTTATGCATCTTGGATATTCAAATAAAAAAGTTAACGGAGTATTTTAATCTTTAGAACCGCTTGAACACCTTTCTTGGTATGACACTTTCTCGGTATGACACTTTCTCGTCCAAACCTTGACCACTTTTTCATGGTGGAGTATTTAGGAAACGTAAAACTGATACTAGTACTTGGAAACAAAATATATAAAAAACACAACGTCAGTCGAATAAAGCTTATCAGAGTTTGAAAGGAGAAAAAGTTCCAGAAAGATATTTGGTAACGCTAAAAAGTTGCAGAAATTTAAGTTCAAACGCTCTACTAATATAAATGAGATTGAGCGTCAAGGAATATTTGATAACTTTTGGATCTAAGATGATGACGGTAAAAAAATATTTTTATTCAAAAACTACCGAAAATCTGAAGAAAAAACGTCAAGTTTTTGGAATACATATGTGTTCTAAAAACTGAAGAAAAATTTATGTGACACATACTATGAATATTGCAACATTGTTAATACAAGCAATGAAAAGATAGTTATAATAGACACATCCCTTACAGAAAATTCTCATGAAAAAATCCATGAAAAAAACCCATGGAAAAACCATGGTTATTTGGAACACGTTTTCATGGGAAACCCATAAGTTTTTTTATTGGAAACCCATGAGTTTCCGATGGGATCCCCATGAGTTTTTAATGAAAACCCATGAGTTTTCCATAGAAAATCCATGAGCTTCCTATAGGAAACCCATGAGTTTTCCATGGAAAACCCGTGAGTTTCTCATGAAAAATTCCATGAGTTTTTCATGGAAAAGTGTTCCAAATACCATAGATATTCAATGAGATTTTCATCCTCCGAAAAAACCATGAAATTTTCATAGCTGTTAGGAACACCTTTTCAAGGAAAACTCATGGATTTTTCATGGTAAAAAAGCATGATTTGTTTTCAAGTTTTTTTGATCTAATGTTACTTGAATTCTCATATTAAATCATAAAAGCAAATTTTATCACACTAATATTATTGAGTTCTCTTAATCTATGAGATCGCTTTCTTCGAATAAAATCAATAAACAAAATAAAATTTAAATCTTGTTAAATCCTACAAATCTTTAAAAAAAAAATAGCTATAATGCACCTAAAACATCAAAACTTGAGTTCCCCACAATATTTAATGCATACATATGTATAACATACTGAAAATAAATTAAAAAAAAAAATTACTAGTAATATAATACTATAAGTGATATACATAGTGATAAACAATTGAAATATATCAAGAAAAACTTTTGTAAAGAAAATAAAACAATTTACATGTTTATTATTTTATATTAGCTATTTGATAAAAATAGTATATATAAATTTGATTATAACTTAAAGTTTTAACAAGTTAAAAAGAGCCATCAATACAACATATTCAATCCAAAAAAACATCAAGCCCATTTATAAGTGCGACTGCATTGTGTCTGTAAAACAGGTAGATGTCAAACAAAGTATCATTCACATTTTGATATTCATTATTTTTTCACCGTAGTTAGTCTCATTCTCCTTTTCACCAATCTAGACAATACATCATACAACTATTATATACATTCTAACTAGTTTTCTTAATTTACTGATTCATTTTACAAATAATTATTATCTATTATAACTTACTTTTTAATTAGGCATTATACACAACTATGAATGTTGCCAAATGTTAGGTAACATTTATATAGAAAAAAGTAGCAATGAATATATCATTATTTATAAATAACAATTATTAGATTATTACCTCTTTTTTGCCTAAGCTATCTGCATTATGTACAACTGTTGTAACGATGTTGTCAACATCGTTTATATTTCCAGTCAAACATTCCTGCTTATAATGTAACTTAATTAAAATGATTTATTCAAACTAATACATGTATAAATGTTACCTGCATGTTAGAAACATTTATATAGAACAAGGCAGCAACAAAATTATATTATATATTTATTTTTGTAATTAAAAAAAAAAAACTTACTTCCACTTCTGAGCTATCTGCATGATGTACAACATCATTTACAAACCTGTTTTCTTCACGTCCTTACCACCTTTAAATATATTATAAAGCACCGGACTTGTTAATGAACAGCTAAATGAATAAATTAAAAATTTATATTGCAAGTCAAACCTGCCTGCTAATAATGTAGTAATTCAAATGAAATGACAAACTTAAAATGAAAAGATTTATACACATATAACAATTTTACCTGCATGTTAGTAACATTTATATAGAACAAGACAGCAACAAATATGGTATAACTTATAAATTGTAAATTTAAGCAAAAACTTACTTCTTTGTCTGAGCTGTCTGCATGATATACAACGTTATTTATATTGTCAGTCAAACTTACTTGCTTATAATGCAGTAATTTAAATAAAATGATAAAGTTAAAATAAAAGAACTTATGCACACACCATTAAATTCAAAAATTTATTATATTTTTACTTTACTATTTAAAACATAATAAATTTATTATACATGTAATTTATAAAGTATACTAATGTAAGAGCATAATAAATATCAAAGTGTGTGCATAAATTAATTTATTTTAACTTAAGACAAACACTTTACATTAGTAAAATATAAACAAATAAAAATAGTCAGAAAAAGTCAGAAACATAATCTTTCAAAAAACTGAAAATTCCAACCTTTCCAGCGCTTGTAAAATTTGCTAATTTTTCTTGTTTTTGACTCTCTTAATAAAAATTTACTCTCTTCTATAATAGAGTTTTTTACAGAAGTTAGAATAATATAAACATACTCTACTAGAAACATATATAATGGGAAACTTAATGTACCATCTTTTAAAACTCAGAAGTATGGTAAACATTCTGTTGTCTATCAGTACATTTGTGAATGGAACAAGAGTCTAGTATGCATAGTGAATAAGTTCAAAAAACTACAACTTTAAACACCTTTACATTTTCTTAATCTTTCACAAAACCAATTTTAAAAATTTCTGAAAACAATTTTGTTCTAATATATTGATATAATTTTCACTTAATTTTTAAAATATACTCTTATTTTTTTAAATTATGATTACTACAACTATTATCATTAAATTTTTTATTATTATCATCAAAGTATGGTTTTTTAAAACTTTACTTGTTTATGTATGTTCTATATGTATATTTTAATTATTAATCATATTATATTTAAAAACTGGTGTCACTCCTTTGATTTTTTTTAATAGCTATTTTTTTAAACTGGTGTTATTTTTTTAAACTGGTGTCACTCCTTTGACTTTTTTCAAAAGGAAATTTGTGTACTTACTATTGCTGCTGATTTTGGTGGCGATAAGTGGACCATGTTTAATTTTATTGGATTAGACATTTGTATGCGTGGTATAAGTCTTCATATTGTATCCAAATTGTTAAAAGGTAAACGGTTTTCCTTTCAAAAGTTTTAAAGTTTTTTTTCTTTTTAAATTTCTTTAATAAATTGTTAAAAAGTAAATGATTTCTTTTTATATAAGTCGAAAGTTTTGAACATTTTTTAGTCCTGTAGAATTTTAGCCTAAATATTTTGTTAAATAATTCTGTAGAATTTTAGCTGAAGTAGGGTCAGATATCAACAAATATTATTATAAAAACATTTTATGCATTATTGCAAAACTTTTTCTTAAGTGAAGTAACTACTGTGAATTAATTTCGCAGTAGTTACTGGGGTAACTATCCAACATAATCTTTTTTTTTTCCTAAAGCCATTCAATTATTTTTTTTTTAATAAAGTAGCTCACTCCCAACAAGACTACAGTCGACCACTAATAAAGCAGTGCCGGATCAAGGGGTACTAGGGGAGACTATAGCCCTGGGGCCCCGCAAATTTAGGGTCCCCCAAAAATTTTATTGGCCTTTTTTTTTTTTTTTTAGTCATTTTTAGTCTCTGGTCCATAGAAAGACCTCCAAAAACAAAAATAGCCCCGGGCCCCAAGAAGTCTTAATCCGCCACTGTAATTAAGATGAAAGTTAAAACTAAATAAATAAGAATGTTATAGAACAATGTTTATATTTTTGTAAAAAAAGATAGAAATCTAAAACACCAATATTCAAAGAAAAAACTAAATAAATTAAAGTTTTTTGAGCATAAAGGACCGTTTTCAATAAAACTTTGCTGAGTTTGGTGGCGTTATTTTATTTCCAACTAGTTGTTATTTTATTAAAAATGTATATACAAAAGTAGCAACAGTGTTGCAACTGTTTTTTTTAATTTGATTTTTCTATGAAAAATAGTAAACGTGTTGTGTTGCAATTGTTTTTTGTAAGTGTTGCAATTGTTTTTTTATCATACTATTGTGTATTCTATTGTGTATAAGTTTGATTATCTAGAAAGTTCAGTTTAATGTAAATCTCCTGAAAATGCAGATTGATTTAAAATATTTGTTAGTTTTTTTTTCAATTTTTTTTTCAATTTTTACATTGTTTTAAATTTTTAGATCCAGCATATTCTGTGTTAAAAAGTGATGAAAGTGCGATAGCTTTAACTTCCCTTATAACAGAAGTTCAATCTGAAGATGAGGAAACTTTTAATTAAATTTTCGTATTTAATTTATAAACTATTTTAGATGTTTTTTAAACATATTTTATAATACAAATTATATATATAATAATTTATCTACATACAATAACTTAAAATAGCATTTATTAACTATACTACTTCGAACATGATTATAAATTTCTGAAACTTAGATTCTTCAAAATTCGGGTGGAAAAGTATTTTATAGTTAAAATTATTATAATTATTTTTTTATGCTTTTATAATTATAAAATTATTTAAACTTATATTTAATATCTCAGAAATATTACTTTTTTTTTTGTTTTGAAATTTCTAGTAATATAAATGTTATTTTTTTATTTTTATGGCGTTTGAATTATGTATTTTTGTATTTATGATATAGAAATATTGTAAATTTAAAAACAGAAAGAAATATATTTAGCCGATAATTTTGAACAATTTTTCTTTAATAGAATTTTTTTTTTTTTTTATTATACTTTTTTAATATTTAAATATAATTTTTTTTTTGTGCAACATTTTTAAGTTTAAACATAAAAAATTAAGCATTTTTATGTTCAAGCATGCTACATTTATTAATCTGAAAATAATTTTAATTATAATGAAATAATAATAATTAAACAATGTGTTTATAACACAAACTAAGTAATTATATTAATGTGGATACTCGTTAGATTTAATTTAAAAGTTATATATTTCATATATTAACATATGAAACTTTTATTACTTAAAAACATTTGTAACTATATCATATTTTTTATATTTGCACAAATAATATGTTAAAATATAGTGCGTATAGTCAAGGCCGGCGCGATAGTGGTGTAGGGGGAGGGGGTGTCACACCCCCACACCCCCTTAGGCAAATTAGACCCTTAGTCGGCAAATTATAAATATTATCGGTGAAATTGCATGAGCTTGCAACGGTATATTTTCAAATCGTACAACGGTTCATGATGGCGTTAAGTGTATTTGATATTACTCATGTTGGTCACATTTTCTAATTAGACTTTTACGCTGGTTCTAGCAAAAACTTGGTAGGTCGGGTGAAGTCTGTTCTAATCTATGTGCAGTATTTTTATTGAAATCAGAAAAAAAAAAAAAATCTTAAACATTTCGTAAAATTAATAAATATTTAATAAAAATAACATTTACGTACTACTACAATTTTATCAAAAATATTTATATTAAAAATCATTTTTTTGCATTATTTTGCATCATTCTTTTTTTTTTTTAGCAATAATAAAAATGAGTGGGCTCCAGAATGCCAACCCAGAAATCTATGAGAGTGTTGGCGATAGAATTGTCACTGATGAAGAAAAAAATGAAGAAGTTTATGATTGTTTCGATGCTAGAGAAATTTTTGATATCTTTTATTTTTTACATTTTGTTCGAATAAATTTAGATACGTTGTATATGTTGAATCATAATATTATATATTACTGTCGTCTTCAAAATTATTGTTTTTTGTTTTTACATCTTCTGTTTTATCTGTTGATTTAATGTGATAAATTGATTGAAAAATCTTTAACTTTTTTACATTTAATCCGTTATATCAACGATCCTGAACATCCTTTGACATTAGAGCAACTAAACGTGGTGGAAGAAAAAAATATACAAATAGACGACACGCAAAACTCACTACAGGTCTACTTTACCCCTACCATTCCGCATTGTAGTATGGCAACATTAATTGGGCTTTCCATACGTGTTTTTTTACTTCGTTCGTTACCTTCGAGATTTAAGGTACTTATATATATATATATAAATATATATTTATTTTATATTAATATATTATAATAATATATTTTTATATTAATAACAATATCTATAGTTATCAAACTAGTATTTATAGCTATCAAAATAATATTTATAGCTATCAAAATAATATTTATAGCTATCAAAATAATATTTATAGCTATCAAAATAATATTTATAGCTATCAAATTAATATTTATAGCTATCAAATTAATATTTATAGCTATCAAGTTAATATTTATAGCTATCAAAATAGTATTTATAGCTATCAAAATAATATTTATAGCTATCAAAATAATATTTATAGGTATCAAATTAATATTTATAGCTATCAAATTAATATTTATAGCTATCAAGTTAATATTTATAACTATCAAACTAGTATTTATAGCTATCAAAATAATATTTATAGCTATCAAAATAATATTTATAGCTATCAAAATAATATTTATAGCTATCAAAATAATATTTATAGCTATCAAAATAATATTTATAGCTATCAAATTAATATTTATAGCTATCAAATTAATATTTATAGCTATCAAGTTAATATTTATAGCTATCAAAATAGTATTTATAGCTATAAAAAAATATTTATAGCTATCAAATTAATATTTATAGCTATCAAATTAATATTTATAGCTATCAAAATAGTATTTATAGCTATCCAAATAATATTTATAGCTATCAAATTAATATTTATAGATATCAAATTAATATTTATAGTTATCAAAATAGCATTTATAGCTATCAAAATAATATTTATAGCTATCAAATTAATATTTATAGCTATCAAATTAATATTTATAGCTATCAAGTTAATATTTATAACTATCAAACTAGTATTTATAGCTATCAAAATAATATTTATAGCTATCAAAATAATATTTATAGCTATCAAAATAATATTTATAGCTATCAAAATAATATTTATAGCTATCAAAATAGTATTTATAGCAATAAAAAAATATTTATAGCTATCAAATTAATATTTATAGCTATCAAATTAATATTTATAGCTATCAAGTTAATATTTATAACTATCAAACTAGTATTTATAGCTATCAAAATAGGATTTATAGCTATCAAAATAATATTTATAGCTATCAAATTAATATTTATAGCTATCAAAATAGTATTTATAGCTATCAAAATAATATTTATAGCTATCAAATTAATATTTATAGCTATCAAAATAGTATTTACAGCTATCAAAATAACGAGTACAAGTGTTTAAATTTCTGTTTAGATAAATAAGTTAATGATTAATTTATATTATGTTTTTATACTTTTATAACCTTATTGTTATGAATCTCACTAGAGAAATGCGATAAAACAAAATTTTTATTTTCTTGTTTTAATATTGATGTTTCTGTTCTGATGATGTTCTATTCTGTTGGTCTCGAGACTTTATCCCATTTAGATTAATAATATATGTCCCAGCTTTGCGAAATTTATGATATTTTTTCATGAAAATTATTAATTGCAGGTTGACGTTATGATTTCGCCAGGAACCCATGTTTCAGAGACAGCTGGTGAGCCTAAATTTAATTAATTTGTTAGGAGAAAAATTTTGTTGTGTCATTTCATTTTATTTCTTCTTTTGTTATTTAAAAAATACTTTAGTCATCAAATCATTTTATTGGTTTCGAATATTATATTTTAATCATAGAAAATTGTTTGTGTGATTTTATGTCTGCTTTTATTATCATAGCGAAATTATTTTTTTATTATTATTTTTTTTTTACAGTTAACAAACAGCTAGCTGATAAAGAAAGAGTTGCAGCTGCCCTCGAAAACATTCACTTGTTAAATGTTATTAATCAATGTCTTAAAATGTGCTGAAGCCCTTGAAATTTAATTTTTTAAATCAATCATTGTATAAAGAAATTGTGACCTTATTGTGGAATGTGTGACCATTTGATCGGAAAACTTGTTGTGTGACCATATTATTCTTTTATTCGAGACGTTTAGTACAAAATTTTCAGAAAACTTAACGTTCATTCGAACTATTATTTAATAATGCTTTATAAATTCAAACTTTATATAATTTTAAGTAATTTTTTTTCTTATATATCAATACTAAATAATAGCTAAAGTAAATTTGAAAAAAAAAACTCTTCGCTTCGGTGTATATTTTTTACTACTTATTTTTTTTTTAATCTTTTAATTCAACAATTTTATCCAATTCAGCAATTTATCAAAATAGTTCGATCAAAATAGTCGAAAAAATAGTCGTAGGTTTGTCATAATTTGCATAGAACTGAAAATTATTAAATTTTATTGAAAAGTTATTAAAAATAAAATGTAAAAAGTCCACACCGATTCCACATCTGCAAAGAAAGTACGGATGTAGAATTTTCTGTGGATCGCCTATAAATTGTCACGCAATTTTTGATCGTTTTTCACCTCTCTTTTCCCCTCTTCACAACATCGTTACACTTTAGCAACAAGTCGTCGCAAAATCACTTTCTCTTTTCCCTCCTTCATCCCCCATATAGCATGGCTTAATTTATGGCATATACCATGACGTAATTCATACCCCTAGTGTATTTTACTATCTACAAAAAAAGTTTCTGAGGCATTTCTTTGATTTTGGATTAAAACAACAAAATGTTGCACAGTTTTAAGGAGTTTTATTTTTTTAGCTGTTCTAAAATAAATTACATTTAATTAAAACTAGGTTTTTATAAATGTGATATGTTAAAAAAAGCAATTGAATAGTATTATTTTAGTATAATTTTTATTTACTAATTTTTTTAAATATAATTTCTTTTAAAGCCATTTTTATGACTTCTGTTATGAACAGATGAGAAGTAAACCTGCAAAACCAGATAAGTCAACTCTGAAAAAATTACGGGAAAATGAGAAAAATAAAAAACATTTTTTTACTGATTCTGCAGAAATCAACGATTTCATCATGCTTTATCCTGTCTGATTATGCACGTCTGATCTATTTGAAGGCGCGTAGAACATATCCACAATGCTTGGGGCACTAAATGCACGTAAAATGTTAGGAGTGGAATTGTCTGGTTTTGCATGATCATTACTTAAATATTCTTTTGCACGATTTTTCAAACTAAATTTTCTACTGAGTTATGGGCGCTAAAAGTTTCCTCACGTTAAACTAAGTTATGCGCGTTCAGTTTGTCTTGAAGATTTTTTTTCTGGCTTTTACAGTTTATACGTTTGGTTTTTTTTAAATATTTCTCATAAAGATTTGTACTATTCAAAACTTTTTTTAAAATGTCACAATTATGTTTTATTTGTAGTAAACTTTTAACAGCAAGTAAAACAGGTGTTAATTGGGGAATAAAAATTTAATTGATTCTAGTGTTGATAGAAATAGTATTTCTATCAATACTATTCCGAGTAACTTTCCGAGTATACTCGGAAGAGTACTTTTATAAAATTTATAAGACAGCAACACATGGATCAAGTCAGTACATCCAAATTTAGTTCACCTTTTACCAGACCTCGCGTATTTGAATTTAGTTTTTATTTCAAAAAATATTGTTTATTTTGTTACGATGAAACAAAAGAAGAGGCTGAAAAACGATGAAGCGATTGATTTTGCGACAATGAAGAGACTGAAAAAAAAAAGCGCAAAATGTTAGGCGTAAAATTTATAAAGTTGTTACCCTTGAATTTAAAGAATTGATTATTAAAGTTGGATGAAGTTGGTCTGATGACGTAGCCAAAAAATGTTACTGCACGTATTTAGTATCAATATGATTTAGTTGCTGCCAAGGCTAGATACCCTATGAATAACTACTGGAGGTAAAGTTGGTCGTCCTGCAGATAAATCTACAAATGACTTGATAGAAAAAATATTTAGATACTATGAAATTAATGAAAAAATATTTAGATACTATGAAAATCGTTTGTCAATTTTTATTGGAAGTGTTAAAGATACAATTGAAATCAAAATATGGTGATAAAATTATCATCACTGAAAAACCGGACAGATTAACTTTGATTTGTTTTCTTGACATTTATTGCGATATTCTTAACCAAGCTTGGTATTAGAAAAAAAATCAAGATAAATGAGGAAGAACGACTCAATCATTTGAAAGGACATCCAATCATTAGTCTTTGATAATACCATTTATCCCTCGCCTAGTCGAATGTTTGAAGATATTACCAACGATATTCTAAAGACTTTTTTTCTTGGAGCGAGTAATTTTTAAAAATAAACGAACTAAATTAGAACATCCTAAATTAGTGTGTACAATTATCAGCCACAGAATGTCTGTTGTTAATAACAGATATTTTATATCAAAACCATAATTAGGTTTGTTAGTATTTCTTCATCGACGGTTTGGTTCAAAACGCCTTATATAAATCATTTTGTCTTTGGTTAATGCACATCTTACAATGACACTGTGATGTATGCAGCATCATCAGTTCTTCATCATCCACTTTTTATCTTACCACTATTAACTGGCGCATTTATTCAATATCTTGCAGATAACGCTGATGTAAGTGTAAAGACTTTAGACGGTAATAACATACATAACGGGTATAATTCAAATTGTATTCACCAAAAGTTCAGTTACTCAAGAAGATCAAATACCATGAATAAAAAAGCTCCTTCAGCAAAAAACTGCACAGCAAAAGCTCATGTGCCAATATAAATCTATGAAAATGATGGTGTATTCGGTCATAGTAAAATAAATGTGCAATCTTTACCGTAATTTAATGTAATTAAAGCATCAGCATCTCAACTCCAAAAAGTAGATGTGATATGGTTCTTGGTAAATGCAAGAATTTATCATTACCGGGTTTGAACGGTTTTGTTTAACGTTTAACAAGTAATATAATAAATTTTTTTTTATTTTTTTTATTTTTACTATTTTTATTCAGCAATAACTACATTACTATATTAATAACTATATTACCAGTAATAACTACATTACTATGTACACTACTTTACTTTTTGATTAACGAAATGCAAAAAAAATATGGCCACGAAGCAGGGTTGACAAAAACGTTTATTACATAATATAATAAAACTATTTTTCATTTTTAACAAGTATATTTTCTTTTACTAAAGCTAAACTAATAATCAGATTGCATTTTTTTATAATATAAATCTATTTTTAAATAGAGCTATCTTTTAAGTTAAATTTAAAATATAAGTAGATTATATGTCTTCAACATGCCAAAGTATCATTCAGGGCGAAGAAATAAGGCTAGTAAGTGGAATGAAGTGACCATATTAAGTGATCAACCAAATAGAGTAATGTGTAGTTGTTGCAAAGTAAGCATAATTAAAAAAATAAAGAGAGTTAAGATCCATTTGGATAAATACAGAAGAAAGAATAAAGGAATAACTCCACTGAAGTGTTAAGAGATATATCAGTTTCAGAGTCAAGGCCATCTATATCTGCAGCATCAAATAAGTCTAACCTGCTTAGAGATAATGAGCAAGATTGTTTAAGCTTTATTAGTGATTCTTCTTATTCGTCAATCGTGCAATCAACTGCAATGAAGATGCAACGGCAAACATCCATTTCTAAATTTGTTACTACAACAACAAGTAATCAGAAGGATGAACTAGATTTACAAGTTGCAAGGTTTTTCTTTTAAGCAAATATAACATTCAGCGTAGTAGAAAATCTTGAATTTACGAAGATGATTTAAAAACTTAGATCTGGATATGAGCCACCAAATAGAAAACAGATATCTTTAGAACTCTTATGAACTCTCTTGAATGTACTCCAACCATGTTGAATTCAATATGGTTGGAGCAACATTAAGTAATGAAAATATAATTTCTCATATCATCCATAAAAGAAATAAACCTTATCTCATTTTTGCAATTGACACTAGAAGCCAATCAAAAATAGCAGAATATTGCGCTCAAGCTGCTAAGGATGCAATCAAAATTGCTAAAGAAACGTTCAATAAAGATGTAAGTGTTAGATGTTTGCTGTTTTATTTAATATATATATATATATATATATACATATATATACTATATATATATATATATATATATATATATATATATATATATATATATATATATATATATATATATATATATATATATATATATATATATATATATATATATATATATATATATATATATATATATATAGTATATATATATATATATATATATATATATATATATATATATATATATGTATATATATATATATATATATATATATATATATATATATATATATATATATATATATATATATATACTGACAACGAAAATAAAATGACTAAAATGAGAAAACTTTTTCAGGCTGAAACTCCTGATAACATATGATACTCTGATAACAAATTGATAACATATGGTTACTCTGCTCATTTTTTAAATTTGGTTGAAACTTTGGTCTCTACGAAGTCTATAGTGAAGCATATTATAGCAATTTATAAATATTTTTGTAATCATCACCAACCACAAGTATGAAATAAATTCTAAATTGTTATTTACTTATTTGTCATATTCTGTAATACAATACTATGAAATAAAACAGCTGTGTTAATGATATAAGTCTAATGATAATGATGGCAAAAGAGATCCTGGCTTTATTTTAACGAAATTATTTTTAAATATTTCTTTGTTAAATTTTCTTAAACAAATTTATTATAGGGTTGGTTATTGGAAAAAGGTGGACTGATGTTACAGCTAACCAATGATACTTGCTGGAACTCACAACTAGATTGTTTACAGATACATATTTAATCATTCTCTGTACGTTGATATTAGAGGTGAGCATATGAAATTCATTGATCTTTTGATAGGAAACCTAATTGAAATTCTGTCAAAACAGAGAGAATCAATAAATTTATATTCACAACTGAAAATTGTTGGTGGTGCGTTAGATAAAGTTAATTAAATTAGTTATTAACTGGATTTGTTAAATTTAGTTATAATAAGTATGTTAAAACTACTTATATTAGGAACAATGCCATCATTAACTTTATTTACCTAACTATTAACAAAATTATTGTATTTACTGCAGTTGCAGGCAGACAATACAACTTTGTCTGCGGCAGTTGAGATTTGGCAAAGCCTCTTACATAATGAAAAATTGGCTTTGTACAAAGATGATATTTTAAAGAGGTTTAAAAAAGCAATAGTTCCATTTCTTTTTCTGGCCAATTTAATAGATCCAAAATATAAAGGTAACTAGACAATTGTAAAAAATTTAAAATACTGCATCTGATCAAATTTAAATAAAAACAAATGTAAAGTTTTTATTTAAGTATACTACTCTTATGACTTTACTTATTTACTTAGGAAGAACATTGGAGAGAAGTCAAGAAGAAGAAGCTAAGGAATGGTTGAATGAAGTCTATCCTGAATTTATGCCAGGGCTACTATGCATTTAAATTAAAAGAAGCTTATTGTTTCCCAACATATTTATGCAACAATAGTGTGAAAAGCATAACATTAGCAATAAATTGGTGGAGAATTATAGAAATGAAGAAATCTAAGCCTTCCAAATTGCCTGCAAATTTTGCAAAATTTTTACGGCAGTTGCACACTTCTCTTGCTAGTCTGGATACATTGAAAGATATTTCTCATCTTTTAGGATTGTTTGGAGTAAAATTAAGAATCGTTCAGGAAGAAAAAAAGCTGAAACGCTTGTATAAAATTACAGACATTTAAGATCAAGGTGCACAATTGCTGATGACTGTTACATTACTTTGTTTTAAATGCTTTAGCTTGAATATTATTGCTCCAAGTAAAATAAAATCCTCATTTATGAGTTTCTAAATTTCATATTTTGTTGTTAGTTGAGCAGCATCAAATCTTGTATGTTAATGAAAATTGATTTATAAATAAAAAAATTTAAAACTAAAAATTTAAGACCAAAAATCCATAAAGTTGCTTTTTGGGTATCAACCCTGCCACGACGTATGCGTTATTGTTTTGGATCAACCTCTGTATGCAAATGCTCGAGAAATTGTATCTGACGGATCTAAACTATCAAAGATCGTAATAAAACTTAGATGATTTCTTGAGCTACTTTCGTTAATTTATGCACTAAAGTCATTTAAAAAAATGCTCGATGGGCATGCGTACGCGTGAGAGATACGCGTGAGAGTCCATAAGCGTTAGTTACAGTTACGCGTTAAACTCTAACTTACGCGTTTGAGTCCATACATTACTTCAGCTCACTTTAGTAATAATAATATTAAAATATTTTTTTACTTATGACATTAAAAATCTTATTATTGCTATTGAAAAGGTCAGGAATAAAATAATTTCATTCAATGTTATCGAAAGTAGTAGCAATAATAAAATATGTAAAAGATTACTTTATCAGTTCAATGAAAACCTTAAAAAATTAAATAACGTGGATCAACAGCAAAACAATGGATACAACATTTTAATATGATGTCAATTGCATAGAACTTTATACGAGCTGAACGCACGGGAGATTGGAAAGGTTATTTGAATACCATTTAAAAAAGTGCATCCTCATTTCCACGCATTAGAAAATTTTCCTTATGCTAAGTCTGCGCACTTGTATGAGATAACCTCAGTTGTGGTATTTAAATAGATATGCTGATCAAGTAATCAATCGTGAAATTAATGAAGACAAATTGCTCGAGGAAGAACCGCAAAAAACAGTGTATAAGTAAATGGGTTTATGGCATGCATACAATGAATACTGTTTGTAAAGGATTGTAAGATTTTTTTGATATTAGAATAGGTAAAATAGATCAGCATGTATATGCAAGTGATTCACAAATAAAGAAAGATACTAAAGATACTGAAAAACTTAATGAGTTATTTTCATTGCATGATCCCTTCACAATAGTCAAAGAAATCATATTAATTGTCAGTGGTGTTGTTGGTAACATTAAAACTGTCATAAAGTTCGTGAAGTGAAGCTTCTATGTCTAAAAAGCCCGGGAAACATTTAATGCCAAGTTAAAACGCGCTGATAAAAAACTTCCTCTTTTAGTCATGAGTAGCGCCATAAGGGTTCATAATGAAAAAGTATCTGTAGATTCAGTATTGTTATTTCAACGTATGAGTATTACTGAGACGATTTAAAAGAAATTGAAAAATTGTTTAAATATGAGTTAGCCTCCTACCCATTATCACTGTTTAATGAAAGTGGAAAGCGTAAAACATAAAAATCAGTTTTTTTACGAATGCTTTGAATCAGTGAACATTAAAATTCACAAAGCAAGTGCCAGTCACATCATCAATGGAAGATATTTATTATCCAGCGTTTTGTGGGATTAAGAAGAAACGTTCAACGTTATTTTTGATAAATACATTCAGTATGTATTCAGTGTGTACATATATTTTGGTCATCAAGTTCCTAAAGTAGTATTTGACGGTTTTACTGATTATAGAAAAGATGTTAACGCTGCAGAACAGCGTCGTCAAACCACAAAAGCATCTCCATCTTATGATGTCTTTTTTTATCATTTTATAACGGTTTCAACTAGCCAACAGAATTCCTTGCATATTCACAACAAGTCTTGCCTCATTTTAATGTTATGCAAAATGTTAACAGCTGCAAATATTATAGTGAAGCAAGCTGATAATGACGCTAATGCCTTCATTACATACAGTAACTAGCTGCGATACTATTTTTATATTTAAATTATTTAAAAAACATGGTTTAATTATTTGCGCCAAAGTATTTTAATAGATTGACTAACCCACAAGATATCATCACAAACGGAATTCGTTTACTTTTTGCTCTATATGGAACTCAAAAAAAAAATTGTTTGTACAGACAAGTATAGATATTTAAATATTGTAAAAAATACACGGAACAATAAAAGAGTGGAGTTGTCTTGTCTTCTTCTAACATCTGCTTCTGCTAGTCAACACTTATATATTGAACATAATATCAAGCTCCAGTATGGTTAGGTAACCAACTGGACCCAGCAGACTGGGGTTGGAAATTAGTAGGTAATACATTGGAACCAGTTCAAACTTTACTCCCACCGGTTTTAAAAAAGCCATTTTTTTGAAATTGCAAATAGGGTTATAGGCAAAAAAGGCGGGTTATTGTGTTCACAAGTATGTACTAATTGTCGAGGACAGTCTTGCTACAATGTTGATTCAAATTTTAAATTCCATGAACATTTTGCAGCGTAAGAGTTTAAAGAAAAAACTGTAGAGTTTTTAAATCTTCAGTATTTTTCTTGAGAAATAAACTCATTTGTTGTATAATATGGCTGTTAAATTATAAGAAAAACGATTTTTTTGTGGGCAATTAAAAAGAATTCGAGTCGATGTTAAAGCAACAGGAAATATTTTCTATTGATATTATTGTTGGAAACTTGAAAATATATAATGGCAGATTGGAAAGAAGTCGAAAAAGACATAGAAGAATTAAAACATAGCTTAAATTTTTATGAGCAACTAACCGATGAAAATGTTAAGAAAGCAATTGTTTGCAGAAAAGAAAACAATTCAAAAGTTAGACGCATAGAAAAAAAGTTACAAAGATGTAAGATGAGTTGAGACGTTATAATTCAAGTGTAGATGGAATTAATGAAAATGAAGTTGAAAGCTGGGAGGAAAGCAATCTGATGGTAAAAAAAGTTTTTAATGACTTATTATCTGTTAAAAATGTCCAAATTGAACGGGTCTATAGAACAGGAAAAAAAAGAGTCAATTAAACCAAGATATAATATTGATTAAACTTTTTGATTTTAAAGATAAAATTGCAATTTTGTGCTAGTTAAACAATCTGAAAGGGAAAAACATTTATATGAAAGAGAATTTCTGCTCTAAAACAACGCAAATCAGAAATGGTTTGAGGGAGATAATGAAAATTGAACGAGCGGCTGGTAAGTTTGCATATATATTTTATGATTAATTGATAATTTGCGATTGGGTAGCAAAGAAAAGCAAAAGTTTATCAATCTTAAAAAAATAAATTCTTGGATATAAATGACATTTTCAGTGGTAATGACACTTTCAAAATGTTAGAAAGTAAACATTTCTTCGTTTCTGAATCTTTGCAACATCTTAAACAAAATAAAAACACTTTTTCAATTTTAAATATCAATATTCAAAGTTTTACAGCTTTGTTGTAAATGTAAATCAACCAACGGTAGAAATTGTTTACAGAGAGATTGGTTGGTATTACTTTTGAAGTTATGTCAACCGCAACTTGAAGATTTTTTTCTTTACTTGTTGAAGTCTACTGCAAAAAGACCGACTAAACAGAATTGAGATTTTCCCATTGGTGTCCTAGCAAGTTTTATTCTTTTATCGAGATTAGGCGATCAGGATTGTTGGTGAAAATAAGGTCAAGCGTAATAATTGGCATTGCAATTTAGTTGTTATGGTATGTTGGAAATGTTACTATTGAGTTAGATAGCAGTCTTTATAATACTCTTAGAATTCGTCACTGGGACTTTAGTCAGTTACATGAGTGGTTGTTCTTACACCACAACCAAAGTTGCATGATTTGTAACTGGTTTGGTTAAAAGTAAAATCATTATACAAGAGCATTGTTGAATACTTTAATTTTTGCAATACTTGTCGCGCTGCTTTAATATTTTTAGGGTATTCGTTTTTAAATGAATTTTGCGTCTCTGGTTGGCAAAACACACATACGATATCCCCCCCCCCCCCACACACACACACACAATGAGAGACATCTTCGAGACGGTCCTGAATGTAAAATCGTTAAACAAGTGCAATCTTTGTAATTGAAAAAATCTTCAAGAACCTTTCTGCAAAACTATATTAGCTATTTAATTCTTATCGCGGCCTTTTTTATCGACAAAAAATGACCGCGCCTAACTTCGCCCTCTTTTTATTTGTCTTTGAAGTACACTTTACTTTTATCTAGCGGAAATTAAAAGAAATTATCTTTTTTTTTTTTGTTTCTATTTTATTTTTAATTTTTTTATATATTTTATCCAGTATACTTATATTTTATATGAACAGTTATGCATTTTGGCTTAATTTCATTGCTTCATTTTAATTTTTTTAATAATAATATTTTGATACTAAAAAGAGTTTTTAAGATAAGATCGTATAATCATCAGGAAGTCCTTGCATACTATACATGCAGACGCAGTGCAGTAGTTAGCTTGCTCGCCTCAGAAGCTAGAGATTCAACACCACCTCTGGGCAAGATTTATAACATCAGTAATGAAGGAGACGTAAACTTCCTTTTAAATGCTTTTCCACTGTGCTCTGTGATAATACCTTAAGAACTTCTTGGGGCATCTGAAGTAAAAAAAATATATATTTGTAATAAAGCTATTCTGTAATATTTATTTATTGAAGGCTAATAAATAAAAAAAAATGTTTTATAATATATAACTGTGATATATGTGCATGTGTGTATAAATTACAAAAACACACAAATATATATTTGATTTATGATTTTTGAACGTTTTGTGAAATAATTAAGTTTCTGTTTTAATAAACAATAATACATCGATGAATTTTTGCTCAAAAGTAATGAAAATGGGTTTTATTCTGTTTAATTTTCAAAAAAAGTTACCCACAACATAAAATTTTTAAATGGTATATAAGTAGTATTTTCAGGCAGTAGCTTTATGACTTTCTAAAACCTAGAATTTTCTTAATTCTTATAGAAGTTTCTAAAATTTTTTGTATTGTTCTGGATGTTCTTAGAAATCTGTAAAACATCTAGAGTTTTCTGGAGGCTTGTAGAAGTTTAAAGAAATTAGAGCAATTTAGACCCCAGCCGACAAAACTCAGAAAAAAGTTACACTTGGTTTCTGTTGTTTGTTCAAAACCTTCTAAAAAAAAGAAATAACACGAGCCAAGAATGCACAGTTTGCCAATTTAGCCTTAACCCACAAATTGAGAGCTAAAAATTACAATATGTCCAGTAAACTCATTTGTCATAAAAATTAAAATTTATTTACACACCGTCCGAGAGAAAAATTGAAGTTTGAGTTTGAAGACAATCACTGCAACATTTTATACATAAAAAATATCTCGTTTGGATAAAATGATGGGTAAAAACCTATCAATTTTCCGTTTAATAATATAAATGTGATGTCTCACAAATTTTATAAGTTCTTAATAAAATAAAACCATTTTGTGGTTATTGTTCAAAATGTTTTGTTCCTGTTTGAGGCTCAAACATACCAACTAGAAATCAAAATTGAATACGTCATTTTTAGCACTTTTATCAAAATGATACAAACAACATCGCAATTTTTAAAACTGTATAAAGGCAATTGGTATAAAAAGAACTTTTAGTAAAAAAAGGAATAGAGTAATTATCTTTTTATTTGGATGATTTATGGGGCCTCAAAGTGAGGCTACTACAGTAATCGTTTTTACTGTTTTTGAAGAAATTTTTCTTCAAAATTTCAGCCATAGATAATTTTTGTACCTGTAATTGTATTTTTTGCTTAATAAAGTAATAAGAATAAAAAAATAAAGAAAAATTAAAACTTGGGCCTACTGCTTTATATGACGCTCTTTTAAGTTACAGGTTAAACAGGTTTAACAGATTAGCTCGTAGATAATTAAATTTGAGTCATAGTAACGAGAGCATCATGAAAAAATTTATTTTTTCTTCTGATCATAAATTGTTCTAAAAATATATGAAAAATGTTTTCTTGACTAATTTTCTTAAAACAAAACAGGTTTTAGGTTGTTTGGAACAAAGACACGCTTTACAAAAACAGTAGTTTAATTTTCACAAAAAAAAATTCTCTATTTGAAAATAAATACAAATTCTAAGCTAAGATCTTTATCTTTTTCAACCTTTAATCTAAAGATGCTTGCTTTGTAGTCTAGTACAAAGTCAAACAACTGCATTCCATAGTTGGTGTTGTCCAAACCTCTTTTGTTCTTGCCCAGTGGGAGCTTAAGACTGAAAAAAGTGTTTCTTATGGTTGCTCATTGAAACAACCAAGTCCAGTGTTGTAACGTTTGATTAACTCTTTAATGTGGTGGGAAACAACGTGAGCTTTTAGAGTTAAATTTTAAGAATGCTACATGATTCTGCTGTCACCGGCAGAATCATGCAGCATTCTTGAAATGCATTGATGTGAACCTCAAAATCTAGGTTTCCGAAACAAGAATGAGCTACATTTCAAACTTGTTTAAAAGCTTTTACGAAATTCATGGCATGATCAACTTGATGATTGGTCATAAGCTCGCTTGAAAGATTTCTATTGTTAAAAAGCTTTATGCAGTCATTTTCAGCAAGTTCTCTAACGTAGTAGGTTTAAATTTTCAAATGCAACTTTAAAGGCTATTCACTGACTCCTTTCCAGAAAATCTAAAAACCTTTTTAAAGATGATTCCCCACCCCAACCAAAATATGGATTTCCATTGAAGAAATAAGTTTCAAACAGCTTTGGAAGCTTACTCTGCTTGAATGAGATGGTCGTGAATTACATTCAATCACTTTTTTACCGGCAACTTACTTTCTTTTAAATGTGAATTGTAGAGCTGGAATTGAGTTCTTATTGATTCAATTGTTCTTGGTTTTCCTTTTAACCGCAAATTAATAACACAACAGCAGCAGGGGTGTGAACTAGAGTAAGACTGAATTCTTCGTAGGATGTTGGCAACTTTCATGTAACACGCAATGAATAATTGTGTATTTACAATCCCCAAAAGAAAAAAATATTGATTTGTGGTTTTTATAGTTTTCTGGAAGGTTTTTAACTACAGCCTTAAATATTTAGTTAATAAAAATAGCTTTATAAAAAAACGCAGGAAGAAAAGCTGCCACTTAAATTACCATTTCTTTATATAAATAGTAAACAAATTTAAAAACAAGAATGTTTGTAGTACCTAGGAGTCTATATAGATGAAAACTTATCTTAGCTTTCCCACACACAATATATATTGAATACATAGAATAAAAAATTAAACAACTATTGAAATAATGTAGTTTATTAATTAATAACCAAAATCTTAGATTAATATACTTCACCCTAATTCGTATTAATTATGGGAACATTGCGTGGGCACACAACCCTCTAAACTTTCATTTAAGTTTTATATAAAAAAAAAAATTTAAATCAAATAAAATTCAAAAAAAAAAATATGAAGAAATCAAATGACAGCGTTGGAACTTGACATATTCACTATATTTTTTTAAATATACACTTTCGTTTTTTAACTTAATTTTTTAATATATTCAAATGAATTCTCTTATTGTCTTTTTTTCTTTATAATTTTTTTTTACGGGGTTTTGTTATTTATTTAAAGATTTTAACGAAGTTTTTATTTATTTATTTTTTTTTTTTTTATTTTATTACAATAACTTTAATTTCTTTGCACTTGTTAAAGCTCACTAGGGGCTCTATGAAAAGATTGTGGTGACTGGTCATTCATATTTTCTTTGAGCCCCTGTCTGTTTATATAAACATGTATATATATATATATATATATATATATATATATATATATATATATATATATATATATATATATATATATATATATATATATATATATTAGTTGATTGACACCAGAATCCAGAGATGTGGAACAAGTGAGGGTTGTTGTTGTTTGATATACAGCCTGTGTATGGGATCTTCTATTGTATGTCTGTGTCAATCTATAACAATCTGTGTATTGGATCAGTGTTGATGATGCTCAAGCTAAATTTTAAGAAACTTCCACTACCATAAATCCCTATTATGGTCATGCTGTTTGATTTGTAAATTCCTCTTTATTCAGTCACCAAGGCAAAACAACTCAGACAGACAGATGCAATTCGCAACAATTCACAAATGGATGTCTTTTTTTGAAGCATCAGAAATAGTTGATGCGGTGAAGAAGGAATCTATCTTCATTCCGATATTGGCAAACTCATCTCTGAAATTTGATTCCACCAATCCTAATCCAAATGACTTTTTGAGAGTCGATGTAAGTCCTCTGATTTTGTTATTGAAAAGACCAGTGTTGATTTGAACTCTTATTATGTCGGTTGTTGAGAGCATGCGTTTCTTTTCTGAGTTTTGGAAGGTCCAGTAGTGAGAAGCATTGATCTTCCATCCTGTTCTCTTGTCTGTATTTTAGTTCTTTCAGGCGAGACAATTTTTTGCTTAATGATCAGTTTTTCTCCCACTTGAGAGGTAGTCTGCGTTATCCTTTTCAAAATTCTAAATTATAAACTATTTATGAAGTAGTAAAGTAACCCCTTTTTGAGCATTGTCAGGCAAAAAAGAACACAGCTTTTCTCGATGCAACAGAGGGACCATGATTGTACTTTGATTTGCCAACTTGATAAATGAGGCATGAATGTTCAAAGGACTTTCTTGTAATCTTGAGCTTTGAAGTTGTACAGTTGGAAAGCTCACCACTGATTTTTGACCACTTTCTAGTTTTCGAAAGTTTGTTGAAAGAGTTTCAACTGTTTTTATCAATTTATTCAACTGGACAATTAATATTGCAATATAATTTTAATGTATTGAGTTTCTTGTACCTTTTAAAAATAATTGATTTTGTTAAAATTGCGCCAAAAAGACATTCGAAGTAATTTCAATGGTGAGTTTTAATTGGGTTACTATTTGACCAAAATTCGTCATTAGGAACACCATGGGAACGAAGTTTAAAATTCTGTTTTGTTTGTTGTGAAAACCTTGTTTTTCCAAGGTAGGGAACTTTTTGATTTGAGGACTATTTGAGGAACTTATTAGGTATTTACTAAATATATACCTAAATAATTACTGTATTGAGACTTTTTAAAAAGTACCTATTTTAAAAAGTCTCAATACAGTAAAAATTTGTTTTCAGTGTATTGAGACTAAAGAAGAATAAAAATATAAAATTTATTTTAATAAAAAGTAAAAAACTTTTATTAAAATATATAAAAAAAGCTGAAAAAATAAAAATGAAAATTCTTCAAAAACAGTAAAAACGGTTCACACTTTAAAAACCTCTAAAAAGATATGAAAAACCATATAAAAAGATAATTGCTCTATCCCTTGTTTTACTATAAATGATTTTTATTCTGTGAATTTATCTATCAGTACTTTACATAAATATTAGTTAAAATATTTATAGTTTCACCCTTACGGAAGTCTAGTATTATTCTATAATAAATTTCCTTAAGTAACGTGAAACCACTGATAAAAGCATACGACATTTAAATTTGACTTTAAAAACCTCAAAAAACCCATGTTAAACTTGATTAAAACTGCTCATAATATATAAGTGTTTTTGGTTTACACCTCGATTGTGACAAACACGTGTCTATATAGGTTTTAATTCTGAACAAAAAACTATTTGTGTTTTTTGAAACTATATAAGCTGCCTGATTAAGCAACTCTAATAACTATATATGAATTTGTATTTTCCAGATGACAGTCAAATAATATAGAAATAGAAAATCACTTATATCTATTATTGTTGTCTTCAAGAAATTTGTTCAAGTATTATCTTAAGTCCTATAAAAATAGTGCTTCCACGACTGAAAAAACAAGACAATCTAGATAAATAATCTTGTACAATTTTATGAGTAAATTGGAAAAAAAAAAAGCTGATCCACTAGGATAACAATCACTGAAAAATAACAGCAGGATACCACTCAAAATATAAACTGTTGGTCTCTATTTGCACGCGGGAGAACCCATCAAAGGAAGACGAGAACGCATAAAGCATATTGAGAAAAAAGTAACAAGTTTATGACAAAAAATTAAAATTTCCAAATTTATCAATTCAGGTTGTGCTGGTAAAACTGGATCAAGTGCTTAAAAAGTGTGATAAATATGCAAAAAGGTGGAAAATACAATCAATAAGGTTTTATCCATAAAAAAAAAAGACAGTGTTTGTGTTAAACAAGTTAAGCATTTTTTTATAAATAAAGAAATGTTGAGTAAAAAGCACTAGATTTACCAGACGGATACTGTTGTTAAAGGTATAACAGCTATTCTCGATAAGTACAATTCATGTAAGAGTATAAAAAGTATTGCAACGGACATTACTAATGTAAAAAACTAGAAGAAGGACTTGGTTTACAAAGATGTCAGTTACAAAGATGTTTTACTGAAAAGAAACTGGAAAAACCATATTGATAACAGTATAAAATTTAATTTTCAGTTTAATGTTTATAGAAATATATATTTATATAATTCAAATAAATTAGAAATGCAGGGTCTTATTTAAGACTGAAGTAGATCTGTAGTTGTAAATATTAGTCTCATCTAAAGAGGTATTAGTTTTGCAATTTTAAATTTATCTCGAATGACCTAATTTAGATGAGAGATTAAAAGTGTAGAATAATGAGGGTTCGATAATATTAAAAACAGATTTAATAACATTAACATTAGTTTTAATAAAAACAGAATAAATTAATAAATAGTTTAATAAATTAACATTAATTTGATTAATACCTGCTCTTTTATTTTTGTAATGACTATTAAAAGCATTATGCAGTTTACTTTTTTTAAAAATTGGTTACATAATCATTTAAGTTGTTGTAAGATATAAATCAAATTATTTTATAAATGAAAAATTTCATTCATATCTTACTCAAGCACCTAGCTTATGGAACTTTTGCTGCTTGGACCAACATCAAGGAAAAAATTGTTCAGCTTCTTTTTTTTATATTACAATTCTCTATAGAGAATATTATTGTAATAATATTCCACGTTTTTAGATGGTTGCTTTTGTTAATTTCAAGCAATTTAGCATAATTAACTATTGATCGTTTTTTAGTTTTTTCGAAATTTTTTTTAATAGTTTTTGTAATTAATTTAATTTTTATAAGTTTTATATTTTAAATATTTTTCATGCAGTTTTGGTTTTTTCCGTGATCATTTTAGTAGACCTTAGGTAATAAGGAGATAGAAATGACTTAGAACTTATTACTTTTTTTTTTATAGAAAATTTTTCATACATTTTATAAAAATTGGTTCAGAAATAAATCATAAGCATTAGTTTTTTTTTTTGTTCCTTTATTTTGGTGCTCCAAGATGTCCTTACGGACTTATCAGAGAGCACCGCAAATGAGGATTTAGTCTGAAGTTAACGCCTCTTTGCTAACCGATGTCAAAAAACTTGCCCAGAGGTAGGGTTTGAGCCACGAATATTTTGTTTTTAAGCAAGTACGCTACCACTGGCTACGGCTGCTTAAACTAAGAATTACATTGTGAGATTTTAATTTATAATTCCAATTCGTTTAATAATTTTTTAAATTGACATATGACACTTTCATTTATTTGTCTCATAAATACTGTGGATTCAAAGATGGTATTGTTAAGAGTTATGCTTTCAGTATTAAGGAATATAGAAAAATAATCAATTAAGTCAGTTCTGATTATAGCCGTTATATAACGGCTGTTATGAAAATTTTTAGTTGTTATGTTATCTAGCAATGTTGGTGATATTTTAGTTATACTCTTGTTGCTTTGTTTAGGATGAGACTATATTCGAGAACAGTATCGATAAAAAAGTCTCAGCATTTAAAGCATGGTTGAGTAAATCAATGTTTATACCTCCTACTAAATAAACATGTTTCTGTTATATTTTTTTGTGCGCAGATCAGTTTTGAATGCTTTTAAACTACCAGCTGTTAGTCAACTACCAGCTGGTAGTCAACATCATGTTCTAGACCGATTCCTTAGCATAGTAATGGATGAAGAACTTGAAGGAAGCAATATGTCACCCAATATCAAATATCCGTTTATTCCAAAACTTGTATAGAACTACAAACAACTCAGGATGAATTTCAAGAATGGTAAGGAAGTAATTGCAGAAACAGCAAGTTGAATTGAAATTTAATTTCTATTTCATGTAACTTGGGTATTCTGCTTTTTTGAAGAATCTTAAGTATTTCCTAAAATGAAGTTTCAGAAAAAACCTAAATTAAATAATGCAAGATTGAACTTCTAAGCAATACTAGCTCTTTCTCCATTTTTTCTTCTACCAGAGAGAAAAAACTCAGCACTTGATATTTCTTGATTCACCTTTTATAGATCGGCGGACTTTTAGTTAACTGACCAAATGCACAACGCAGATATATACATTTTTTTATGTTAATTCTTCTCCCTAAGGCCGATAAAACAACTACAGCCAAAAAAACTACTTTAATTGTGGTTTACAACCCTCTCTCAACTCTATAATTTTGAAACACAAATCTTAAAGAACAAGGCCGCTACACAAAGAACAACTCAGTGAAAAGTGTATTAGAATCAGGACCCATCAAGACTGGAAATTCCCTGAAGAAATCAAATGGTGCTTTTACAAGTTAGCAGCTCAGTAGAGCAGCAAGACCTGTTTTAGAAGAAAAAATAATGTGCAGTTGCAGCTGCTAAATATTCAACATTAAAGGAATGATATTAACACATTATCTCTTAAAACTAAGCGGTGTTGTTAACTAATCTATTGCTTATTCAAAACCAATGAAATCCATATTTTATGGATATACTGCAAAATATGTTCGTTGACTTGCTTTTGATTGTGCTTTTAAATACAAAATAAAATTATCCATTCTTGCAATCTTTCTTGGTTGAGGGCAAGCACAAATCTTAAAAGAATTCTTTCTCACTCTTTGTGGCTTCGGGTCCCAGTGGCGCCAAACATTTATATGAGCAAATTCCAAACATTTATATGTTTATACTTATGTCAAATAAGAATGCTTTGCAAAAAATTGTGATGATTTGAGCTTGGGAAAAAAAAGCTCCAAAATTATGGCCCCCCTTATATTGATTAATAAATTTTAAGTTTCATATTATTATGTCTCAACATTTAAAAAGAATGACAACCCATTTTATTATACCAGCTTCAAACCTAAAATATGTTTATGGAACTATTAATTTTAAATCCTTCCTTTAAACAATTGCGTCTTATTATTAAACAAATTGCTTATTTAAATTTTAATTCAACAAATAAAATTTATATTTTTATAATTCACAAAAAAACAATTAATGCAAAAGTTTAATCAACAGTTTTTCAATTATTTTCTATATATGAAATATTTTCTATAGAAGGTATTATCATGAGATGTCAAAACGAGATCTGTTAACAAAGTAAATCGTTATGTTCTATGATATAAGCATTTAATTATACCTAAGAGAAATCTTAAAATTTCATTCATTTTAGTTATTACTTCATTTAATTATTACTTTATAAATTCGGATAAACTTTTTAACTCCTTTAATAAGAATACAACTATGCATAATAATTTCAACAGTCATAGTATAAGTAACAATAGTTTCTTAAGAAATAACAAAATCCAGTTCAAAATAAATCAAATCTCATTTTCATGATGTGACGCAAGACTATTAAGATTATTACTTTTAATTATTTATTTCTAATTAAAATTTAGTATAAAACATTATATAATACTTAATAAACTAAGAAGTATTTCATTTAAATTGTTTGTAATAAATAAACTGTCAATATTATATTCAAATATAATCAAAACTAAAAAAAAAATAATCAACGTCAAAAACAACTTCCATCTTCCTTTCTACTAATCAAACAGAGTGCAATACTGAATTTTGTCATAAATATTGACGGATGGTTGATACCTAAAGTTTCAGTTTTTATTTTAGCAACAAAATAATAAATTTCTAAAGCATTTTTATATTTTCCTTTTATATTTTTATATTGTTATATTTTTTCAAACAGATTGCGATATTATTTATTGTATCAATTGTTGACGGATGGTTGATACCTAAAGTTTCAGTTTGTATTTTATCAACAGAATAATAAATTTCTAAAGCTTCGTTATATTTTCCCATATCGCTCAAACAGTTTGCAATATTATTTTTTGTTGACATTGTTGACGGATGGTTGATACCTAAAGTTTCAGTTCGTATTTTATCAACAGAATAATAAATTTCTAAAGCTTCGTTATATTTTCCAATCTTGCTCAAACAGTTTGCGATATTATTTATTGTATCAATTGTTGACGGATGGTTGATACCTAAAGTTTCAGTTTGTATTTTATCAACAGAATAATAAATTTCTAAAGCTTCGTTATATTTTCCCATCTTGCTCAAACAGTTTGCAATATTATTTTTTGTTGACATTGTTGACGGATGGTTGATACCTAAAGTTTCAGTTTGTATTTTATCAACAGAATAATAAATTTCTAAAGCTTCGTTATATTTTCCCATATCGCTCAAACAGCTTGCGATATTATTTTTTGTTGACATTGTTGACGGATGGTTGATACCTAAAGTTTCAGTTTGTATTTTATCAACAGAATAATAAATTTCTAAAGCTTCGTTATTTTTTCCCATCTCGCTCAAACAGTTTGCGATATTATTTTTTGTTGACATTGTTGACGGATGGTTGATACCTAAAGTTTCAGTTTGTATTTTATCAACAGAATAATAAATTTCTAAAGCTTCGTTATTTTTTCCCATCTCGCTCAAACAGTTTGCGATATTATTTTTTGTTGACATTGTTGACGGATGGTTGATACCTAAAGTTTCAGTTTTTATTTTATCAACAGAATAATAAATTTCTAAAGCTTCGTTATTTTTTCCCATATCGCTCAAACAGCTTGCGATATTATTTTTTGTTGACATTGTTGACGGATGGTTGATACCTAAAGTTTCAGTTTGTATTTTATCAACAGAATAATAAATTTCTAAAGCTTCGTTATTTTTTCCCATCTCGCTCAAACAGTTTGCGATATTATTTTTTGTTGACATTGTTGACGGATGGTTGATACCTAAAGTTTCAGTTTGTATTTTATCAACAGAATAATAAATTTCTAAAGCTTCGTTATTTTTTCCCATCTCGCTCAAACAGTTTGCGATATTATTTTTTGTTGACATTGTTGACGGATGGTTGATACCTAAAGTTTCAGTTTTTATTTTATCAACAGAATAATAAATTTCTAAAGCTTCGTTATTTTTTCCCATCTTGCTCAAACAGTTTGCGATATTATTTTTTGTTGACATTGTTGACGGATGGTTGATACCTAAAGTTTCAGTTTTTATTTTATCAACAGAATAATAAATTTCTAAAGCTTCGTTATTTTTTCCCATCTTGCTCAAACAGCTTGCGATATTATTTTTTGTTGACATTGTTGACGGATGGTTGATACCTAAAGTTTCAGTTTGTATTTTATCAACAGAATAATAAATTTCTAAAGCTTCGTTATTTTTTCCCATCTTGCTCAAACAGTTTGCGATATTATTTTTTGTTGACATTGTTGACGGATGGTTGATACCTAAAGTTTTAGTTTTTATTTTATCAACAGAATAATAAATTTCTAAAGCTTCATTATATTTTCCCATATTGCTCAAACAGCTTGCGATATTATTTTTTGTTGACATTGTTGACGGATGGTTGATACCTAAAGTTTCAGTTTGTATTTTATCAACAGAATAATAAATTTCTAAAGCTTCGTTATATTTTCCCATAGCGTACAAACAGCTTGCGATATTATGTTTTGTTGACATTGTTGACGGATGGTTGATACCTAAAGTTTCAGTTCGTATTTTATCAACAGAATAATAAATTTCTAAAGCTTCATTATATTTTCCCATATCGCTCAAACAGCTTGCAATATTATTTTTTGTTAACATTGTTGACGGATGGTTAATACCTAAAGTTTCAGTTTGTATTTTATCAACAGAATAATAAATTTCTAAAGCTTCGTTATATTTTCCCATATTGCTCAAACAGTTTGCGATATTATTTTTTGTACTAATTGTTGACGGATGGTTGATACCTAAAGTTTCAGTTTGTATTTTATCAACAGAATAATTAATTTCTAAAGCTTCGTTATATTTTCCCATATCGCTCAAACAGATTGCAATATTATAATTTGTTTCAAGAGTTAGTTCATTATTTGCTCCATAAGTTTCTGCATTGAAACTTTGAACAGCTTTTAGTATTTCAATTACTTCTTCAAATAAACCTTTACATATTAGGAATTTATATATAATGCTTGATAAACTGTGAAAAGATTCCGTCATACTTTTTTTATTTTTTCGAAACATTTGCAAAAAATGAAAAACAAAGTCTTTTCCGTAATCGACATGATTGTCTATATCTTTTAACTCAAATCTAAAATAATTTTCCATAAGACTGTGGAATGTATTTGTACTGGAATTTTTAATTTGAAAATATTTACATGACAACTGAGTAAGATCGTGCATTGAATATTTTTCATCGTCTAAATAATCTAGTAAGGAACAACTGACCAGTAATCTTATGGCGTCATCAACGAAGTATTCATCTTTTATTCCAATATAATTCGAAATCTGAACTATAAAATGTTTGCTGATATTTTGACCATCGCAATGTGATAAACAGTTCAGTAATTTTAAAGAATTGCTTTCATCATTTTCTAATTTTATTAAAACTAAATTTATAGTTCGCACAGCAGACATTGATTTTTCTTCGGTTGGAAATTTATCATCATCTAGTATTTGTACGGGATTCAATCTATATCGATATAAATATGTTTCAATTGCAATTGAGTGTGCGTTTATATATTTTATTGCCTGAGTGATGGCAAAAGGATGAAAACCAAGCTCTTTTATTAATTCTCTTAACTTTTCGTCTGAATTTGTTTTAATGTTGTTTTTTATATAAACTAAAGCATCTTCAGGGGAAAAAATATCTAATGACATGAGATTTACGTTATTTGACCATGTTTTCCATTGAGTGGTGATCAAAGTAAAAGACTTCGGTTTCGTTGAAATGTAAATTTTAAAGTTTCTAACACTTTCATTGTCAATGTTGTCAAAAATATACAAAGTGTTTTCGTTTTTAAAATAGTTATGTATTTTATCAATAGCTACAATAATATCAAAAGAATTGTTTTTTGTAAATTTTTTTGAATCTTTAACAACAAAATCTAGTTTTTGATAAAGGGCTTCCACTGAAGTACTTAATTTTCCAAATGCCGCATCTATCCATATAATGTTTTCATAAAACTTCCTATATTCTTCACAATATTTTCTGGCTATTTGTGTCTTTCCAACGCCAGACATTCCACATAACACTAAAGGCTTTTTTTTATCTTGTTTCTCGACTAAACAACGATGTATTTCATCAAGTTCTTTTTTACGTGGATGGAAATTTTCCATAGAGGGTTGGACACGAAACATTGAATTTAAAGATAGTTCTATAATAAAAAATAATTTTATTAACACGAGCAAAACATAACTAGTTTTACCATATGAAATTGCTAGAAAAAATTTTAATACTCTCGAGAATTCAGATATAAGTGAATTAAGAAAATTTTAATTTACTTACGTTCATTTTAAAATTTTAATTTACTTATATTCACTATATTCATCACTTATATTACTTAATTACTTATCGAGAATTCCGATATAAGTGAAGTAAAAAAATGTGCTTAAGAAAATCTCAATTGTAAACGTTTATTTTAAAGCGTAATTCTTAAAACTTTTGATTTTTAAAACCAGATTTTTAATACTGCAACATTTTGGTTAAAAATTTTTATAATGAAATATGCTGTCAAAGTCAATTATTTATGTATTAGTTACAATTATAATGAATAATTTCTAAGTGTTATTTGCATAATTTTTTAATATTTTTTTCCAATCTTCTGGCCAAGGTCGGCGCAAAGAGAAAGAAAGGGTGTGTGACCCCAAGATCTCTAAAAAATGAATCATTTGGGAATCATTAGTTGGCATATTGAGAAATTAAAGGAACATTTCTTTGGTTTGTCGGCAAAAACACAAAGGAAACCTTCTCTCCCTTACTAAACCAACACAAAAGAAATCTACCCTTCCATCTCCTCCTTTTACTTAACACCTACTCGCGATGGCCCTACTTCTAACAAATAAAAACTTACCAACAAACACTGTCACAATTTTTCGGAGCTTGAGATTAATTTACCATTGATGAAGCAAACTCAAATACTTATATATTATGTCAAAAACGCTTTTGACATAATATATAAGTATTATTGTATGAGTTTATAATAATTTTTTTTTTTACAACAAACATTACTATACATTTACAAAAAACAATATTTATATGTCTCCAATATAAAAAAATTAAAAAATATAGTAACTAACATTAGTTATATAGTTACGGTGATAAATAAGTATAATTTACAAAATAATAAGTCATTCATATGCGCAAAAACTCTTTACAAGTGTTCTAATTGTTGGAGATACTCATAGTGATATTAGGTGGAATGATTTGGGTGGCCAATGTAAAAGTGGTAAACAGTCTAGTCAACTTTTTTTAGATACTTAGATATCAGTGATTATTTCTTATTGCAGTTTGTCACCGAACCAACTTTTATCAATAATACTTGACCTAGTAATAACAGATGACCCAGATTGTTACAATTCGTCCTCCATTTGGATGTACTAGGAAAAAATATGTTCATAATTCACTCTTATAGGGTTTCAGATTTAAATCATCAACTAGAACTTGCATTCTACACAAAGTAAATTATATCTATAACAAAGGTGACTATAATGCAATCAATGAGGGTCTAAGTAATATTGACTGGCTAAACTTATTCTCGAATAAATCAGCAGACGGAAGCTTCAAATTATTTAAAAACGCGTACATTTTTTTGATCAAACTGCCCATTCCAAAGTTCATTGTGTCCTTTAGCATAAAGAAGAGTAGTTTAAAATGGTTAAATTCTTCTATTAAGGCAACGGCTGAAGAAAAATTTACTCTATTTATTAAGTTACACTGTGCTTTTAAAAAATTTAAAGACTATGTTAGAGTCTTACAACAAACAAAATTGTCTAGTCAAATAGCTTGTGGCTGACGCAGAATTAAAATTTGAGAGTGAAATCATCTATGCTTGCAAGTCTTGCCTGAAAAAGCTCTACTTTTATGTAAACAGCCAAAAGTCTTGTAAAAGTGACATTCGATCTCTGTTTAACCACGATGGAGCACAATTATTTTATAAAAACTCTATTGCAGACTGTCTAAAATCAGTTTTTTAAAAGGTTTATGTCACCTGTAATTTACTCTCAGTCCCCTATTTTTTGAAGTTGTTTGTTTTTTCATTTTTAAGCTCTTTGTTTAGTTGCTGTAGTATTGAAAAACTCTGCACTTAACATTTCAAAAGCCAGCGGTAATGAGGGAATTTATTCTTGAGTGCTCAAAACTTGTACTAAAGAGTTCCGTGAGCCTCTTTCTCTAATATTATTCAAGCAGAATTTGACATCTCTCTGAAAGACACAAATTGTAGACGCATATCTCTTGAAGCGGTAGCTGTTGAGAAAACATTGAGTACCCTAGTTAATAAGAAACTCAAATGGTCAGAACAGATTAATCAAGTTACTCATAAAGCAAACTCTGTACTTGGGATACTCAAAAGAACTTTAAAAAAATGAAGTTTAAGTTTTTGTTATTAATGCTCAAGTAGTTTTGTATAATAAAACAAATCCTTAAAAAGGTTGTTTTATTGTTACTACAGGCTCAAACATCTCACTATCTAAATGTTTGAATGAACAAAACATATATTCCTAAACATCAGTTCAAAATGACGTTTTTTAATATGGAATTAAAAATAATTAAGTAATATTTTGCGGGTTTTACGAGAGACAAAATTTTATTTTATAGGTTCTGCTAGAATCTGCATAAGTTCTTTTTGAATATTTTTTCCAAGGTAAAAAACAGTAATTTCTTGATTTTAACTTTGCGCAAATGTTCGTTCATTATTGTGTTAATTTGTTAGGTATTCTACAAATGTGTTAAGTATTAAGTATTAGGTATTCTACAATTGTGTTAGGTATTCTACAAATATTCTTTCATTACAGTATTAATTAGGGTTAGATATTCAACAAATGTTCTTTCATTACTGTGTCATTTAGGGTTAGATATTCTACAAGTGTTCGTTCATTACTGTGTCAATTAGGGTTAGATATTCTTCAAAGTTCAAAAAATAAACGTTGTTGTCATTGTGCAAATACTCATATGTTACAATCTAGTAAGTTCTTTGTTTTCATTTATTTTTTATATATATATATTATATAAGTAGGTGCAAAGGTATACAACAGAAAATCATGAGACATTTTTGTTTAATGGGCATAGTTTCCTGCTCCTCGAAATATCTGTTGGCATTGATTTAAAAAAATTTATTAGTAAATTAAGTTGGAAATATTTTCAATTAAAAAACATGCCTTCTGTCGGACTCGAATCCTGTCCACGCATTTTTAAAATGTCGACGTTACGTTGAAAAATAATGTTAATCATCTATATTATTAAAACTGAATTAGACGTTTTGTCGGATAAATCTAGTCGTTAAGTTGTAAACCATAAATAACAAATCAGTATTCACCAACTCAATAACAGTTCAATGGTTATTGAAATTGTACTGACTGCAAGTAATATGGTTCAATCACATGGACTATCGGAAATGCTAACTAAAAGAAAACTTTCTCTATTGTGATATTTAATAAAAAAGTACAACATAAACATTGAGTTTTGAATTCGAATGAGCTTTTATGAGGAAAAGACAATAAGCTACTGCATACGAAACTCGCTAACAAAAATCAACTAATTATTTTGATATTATTTAATCAATGCTTATATCAACTATATCAGCTAGATATCACATTAATAAATAACGTTATTACAACGCTTTATCTAGCTGATTAACGTTCCCCAACAAACCTATCAAAAATCCAACATCGGATTTTTCACTTATCTTTAATATAAACACCGCTACATTACTCATCAATAACTATTGTGTTCCCTAAATACGGAATCCATTTGAAAAACTACATTTTTAGCTTTTTATTTCATATAAGTGCGAATCTTCTTGGTCCACAATCAGTAACTGTTAGATATGGTGACCCAATCAGTAACTGTTAGATATGGTGACACAATTATACCAATCATAAAATTATAACTCATGTTTGCAATAGTTTTTCTCAAGGTATTTTACAAACTCATGTGTGTAAAACTTGAGTTTTACAAACTCAACTTACAAGCAAACTTAAGTTTGTAAAATATCTTGACCCACTTGACATTTGGTCCTTATTTCCTATTAAAAAATAAGTTAAGCTATGTTAAAAATAGCAATCGTCTTAAACAGTGCACCAACTGTTCAAATAGAAATTCAGCTTTTATGATTTTCCATTTTGCAATAAGTGTTTTTATTTATCTTTACATTTAATAGACAATGTAAAAATCTCACCTTTCTGGAATAGTATGTGTTACTTCACTTGTTACAAAATGTGTTTATAATAAAAATATCGTGACTTTGTACAAAGAAATACATAGCTACTTATACTTTTCCTGGATTATGCACATGGATTTGTATAAATACTCAAAATATAGTGTATGTAATGTTTCATTAATTAAGTAATGCATGTGTAAAGTATGTTTAAAAAATATTTTTTTTTTGGATTATGTTTATATTTAAAGTTATTTACATAAAATCTCAAAAAAAAAAAAATTTTTTAACTTAACATATTCAAAAATATATTTAAAAAATATTTTTTAAGCATTATGTTTATATTTAAAGTTACATACATAGAGTCCCATAAAAAAGTATTTTTTAACTGACCATATTTTTCTGCTCATTTACAATTTATTAGTTTAAAAGTGATTGTGGTAATTGTTTGATAGATATTTTTAATTATATAATTATTATATAAATATTATATATTATTGTTATTGTTATATAATTATTATAAATTTTATATTATAGTTATTAAAATAATTATTATATGTGTTTAGATTATTTATAACTTTTTTTTATTTTTATTGATATTCACAAGTGATTCGAATTTTCATGTTTTTAAGAAAAGAACATAATGGGAGAGTTACCGAAATTGGAACAACGCCTTGATTGAAACACTTGTACTTATTTTTAAAAAAATGAATTATGGCTACATTTTGCATTTTTTAGGAAACGCATTATTTTCTACGGTTTGACACATTTTGAAAGTTATTCCTCAAAAAATGCGTTTGCGCCATTGATTTAAAGATTTTTAGTGTAATTTTTTTTTCAGTGATCTTATTTTGTGTTCACATTATATTGATTGCGCTGGGTAAACTATGGTGCTATAGGTTATACCGTTTTTTGTATTAATTTGATGAGATTTAAATTGAAAAATAACAATCTAAACTTATCTTATAAGTTGCTGCAAGCGTGCTATTATAGTGATATAACAAAATAGTCGAAAGTTTTCTTGATCGGAACATTAAAGTTTTCCTTATCTAATCAGTAATAAAATCAAAGGGTTGTAAAATAGTTCAGTGCAATTAAAAAATACTTAGTAACAACCATAAACCTTAAAAATAATACTTTATTTAGTGATTTTTAATCAATAAATTAAAAAGACGTCATAACAGGTGATGCTTTATACAATTTTTTGTTGGTAGACTTAATATTTTTCAAGGTAATACTAATCCTAGAATAAGTTTTGAATTAACTGTTTTAATTTTTACTGTAACAATGAAAATCAATTTTTTACAAATTTTTGTAGATTATACTGTTGTTTTTTTTAATTACCTGTTTTGATTAAGGAATCAAAGTGTTTCAATTTAGGGAACCAGTTGCCTTGATTGAAACAAATCGGTAACTTTGCAAAATCAAATTTATTTCTAATAACAGTGCAATCAATTAAGTCAAATTGTGGTTAAAAGTATAGTAGGGTTGTTTGTTTGTATTATAACCAAATCATAAATGTTTTCATAGTTAAGCCATCTTTGGTTAATAAATATATATTCCTTAAGTGTTCCAATTAAGGCAACTCTCCCCTATATGTAATACCTGAATTATGTTTATTTGTGTGCATTTAAATTATACATAATATATTATTATTAAATATATCAACTCAAACTTTTTACAAAGAGTTACTCTTTTTGACAGAAAAAGTATAAAATGTTGACTAAGAAAATTAAAATATCTGAAGAGACATACAATCATACTTCTGAATATGATATTTTTTTATTTATTATTATTATTTTTTTATTATTATTTATTTATTTTGCCGTTGGTAAATATTACAAAAAAGAAATTACAATAAAAGAAAATCCTGGCCGGAGCAAGATAAAGACAGGTTGTCTTATCACCGAGCTCCGTTACACAAAAATTTACATGCACAATGAATGATAAAAGACAAAAAGACAGTATAAATACGAAAAAAAAATAACAAAAAAACTTCAGCAATAAAATAATTTGTTGCTAACAATCTTCTAGCAGAATAATTTTAAAAATAAAAAAGAAAAAACGACAGAAAATTATGAAAGTTATAAAAACACACAAAAAATGCGTAACTAAAAAAAAAAGCAATATATGTAAACATAAGTATTTGGGCTGATTATTTAATATCATCAAAATATGAACGAAAAAGACAATTTTATTTTCGTTATCTTTTATACTAATGGTTTGAAACCATTTTAATAAAACCTAAAGAATATGTTAAAGATTTAATTTATTTTTAAGTGATTTCGTTTAAACCTTTATATTGTTTTCAAAAAAGGCATTTGAAATCTAATATATCGAATTCCATGTTCAGTAAATGCCGTTTTGAATCACCCTTAAAACTTTGCAAAGTGCAGTTTAAAACGAAGTTTTGTTTTTTATTAAAGGTTTTTTCCAAACTAAAGGTCCCCGATATTGAATTTGGTAAGATAAATTTTGTTTTCTCTACATTTAATGATAGTCGCTTACTTATAAACCACTCGTTGATCTTATCTAATTCTTCGTTAAATATTTTAAAAAGAACAGTAGTATCTTTGTGAGAATAAAACAAATTCGTGTCATCTGCAAATAAGAAATTATATTTATCATCAAAAGTATTTCATAATTTTGATAATAAATATAAGTCATTTATATAAAATATTTTACATTTATATAAAATGGTCCAAAAATAGAACTTTGAGGTACTCCACAAGTTATTAAGTTATTTTTTGAGTCTTTTGATTCTTTAAGTATAAATTGCTTTCTGTCAGTTAAATATGATTTAAACCAAAGTAAACCTTGGTTTTTAACACCATAGTTTTCTAATTTTTTCAAAAGAATTGCATGATTTACTATGTCGAAAGCTTTGATAAATTTTGATAAATCAATAAAAATCTCTTTTGTATAGCAATCACTATTAAATCCATTTGATATATGCTTAACGAATTCAATTATTGCATGGTCAGTAGAATGATTTTTTTAAAACCGTATTGATTATTATATAAAATCTTATTTTCAGATAGATATTTATAAATTCTGTTGTACATAATGCGTTCAATTAGTTTAGAAAAGCAGGGTAAGACTGAGATTGGTCTGTAGTTTGAAATATTGGTACCACCGCCAGATTTGAAAATAGGTGTTATTTTTGCAATTTTTAGTTTATCTGGAATATGACCTGATTTAAGGGAGAGATTAAAAATATGGAGGGTTCGATAATATTAAAAACAGATTAATATTAATTTGATCTATACCTGCACTTTTTTTTTTTTTTTTAGACTATTAAAAGCAGTATGTAGTTCACTTTTGGTTAAAATCGGTTTTTCCATAATTAAATCAGTTGTTGCTAGTTATGAATCAAATTTTTTTTGACCAACTGGAATCTTCGCTGCTAGGTTTGGGTCAACATCAAGAAAAAAATTGTTTAATTTCTCAATAATAACTTTTTTATTATAAATCATATTCCCTCAATAATAAGTTTTTGAGGTAAGTTGTTTTTTTCAATTTTATTTTTCCTAATTAAGTCTCTAATAACATGCGACGTTTTTTGAGGGTTTCCTTTGTTTTTTTCAAGCAGTTTAGCATAGTAATTTACTTTTGATCGTTTTTTAGTTTTTTCAAATAAACTTTTATAATTTTTGTATTAGTTTCATTTTTATAAGTTTTATTTTTTAAATATTTATCATACAATTTTTGTTTTTTCCTTGATGATTTTAGTAGGATTTGATCATCCATGGGGATGCAACCGACTTTGAGTTTATTACTTTCACTTTTATCGGGTGGACACGGAAAAATCCGGTCATCTTTAAATTGAGATTTCTCCAAAACGACAAATACTTTTTATTTAATTTTTTTTATTTAATTAAATCTTACTTCCTTATCTTAAATGGTGTTCATAAATTTTTGTTTACAAATTAATGATTTGCAAAATGTTTTGGAAACAAGTTGAGGTGCGTAAAAAAGTTGCGAATTTTTTTTGCAAAAATCCATCGACTTCCTAGTCAGTTCAAGACTAATCAAAGCTTCGAAAGAAAACTTGGAAGTGGAAGAAAAAAAACTTTCCATAAATCCAAAAAAGTAAAGTCGATTTTACGTTCAATAGCAAGAAATCCAAATCAGTCACAGCGAGATCTAGCAATAATATTTAAGTCTTCTCGTTCTTATATCAAAAAGGTACTTAAAAATGCTGGAATTAAAGCATTTCATAAAAAAAATACACCTAAGAGAAGCTTAAATTGTGAAATTAAAGAAATTCGACGTGCAAAGAAGTTGGTTAAAATAATGGCGGATAAAAATATGTGCATAATTGAAGACGACGAAACTTATTGCAAGGCGGATTTCTCACAACTTCCTGGTCAACATTTTTTTATGAAAACAAAGATAAACCTGTCGATGATCATTTTAAATATATTTGACGAGAAAAATTTGCATCCAAGTTCTTTGTGTGGCAAGTAATTTGTACCTGTGGTATGCAGTCCTCTTGTTTTGTCACTGAAATGACCTTGACTGCCAATCTCTACATCAAAGAATGCCTCTAAAAAGACTTTTGCCTTTTATAAAAAAACACAAATACCGTTGTTTCTTTTGGCCCGATCTTGCTGCCTCTCACTATTCTAAAAACGTTTTACAGTGGTGCAAAGATAATAATGTGAAAATTGTTCCTAAAGATGCGAATCCTCCAAATCGTCCTGAAGAGCGCAAGGTTGAATATTTTCGGGCAATAGTTAAAAGAGTTCTTCGTAAGACAGGTGGACTAACAAATAATAAAAAAGACTTCCAAAAAAAGTGGATTAATGCCACCAATATGGTGAAAAAAGAAAAAATCTGTAAAATGATGGCATCAACCCGCTATAAAGTTCGATTTCTTGCCAAGGAAATATCAAGCCCCTTAAAATTAAGTTGAAACTCTAATTTATGTAAACACATTTAATAATGAAAAAATTTAAATAAAAAGCATTTATGGTTTTAGAGAAATCTCAATTTAAAGTTGACCGGATTTTTCCGTGTCCACCCGATAAAGCAAATGCTTTATCATACATTTTAGAAAATTGGTTTAGAAATAAATCATAAGCATTATTTACATCGTGTGATTGCATTACAAGATTCTAATCGACGTAATTATTTATTAAATTTCTAAATTGGCATATGGAACTTTCATTGATTTGTCTCATGAATACTGTTGGTTTCTGGGTAGCATTATTTAGAGTAACGCTCTCAGTAATAAGGAATATAGGGAAATAGTTAAATCAGTCTTGATTATATCAATTTTAAAACGGCTATTATGAAAATTGTTAGTTATCACATTATCTAATAATGTCGATGATTTTTTAGTTACTCTTGTTGCTTTGTTTATAGTTGGGATAAGGTTGTATTCGAGAAGAATATCAATGAAGGTTTTTGTTTCACTATTTTAGGCATGGTTGAGTAAGTCAATGTTGATATCCCCAACAACGTAAACATGCTTTTGCAATATATTTTTTGTGTTTAGGAATGTGCGGAGATAAGTTTTGAATGTTTTTAAACTACCAGCTGGTGTTCTATAAATAGCATTGATTATGAAATTTTAAGCTAATTTATTTATTATCTGTACTTTTTTTTTTTTTTTTTTTTTTTTTTTTTGTTATTAAGGTGCCCCAAGAAGATCAAACGATCTTATCACAGAGCACCGCGGAAGTGCATTTAACCAGGAAGTTTATGCCTCCTTCCTTACCGTGACGCGAAAATATGTCCAATGCTCGTTTCGAACATTAAGATTTATGTATTCTGATTCTGCATCTCGTGGTTATGATTCTGATTCTGCATACCTTTTTCTCTTAAGCCAATTAAAAATATCCATTGTAAATGTAATAGGGTAATCTTAGATAGTCATAACAGCATTAAATGTAATTTATTATATTCTTAAATTAGATAAACTTTTATCAAATTTTATAAGTAACACTAATAATAATTAGCAAATTATTTTATTTAAGTTTAATTAAAGATAACTAAATTAAAGTTGATTTATAAATGTCTATTATTAATAATAAGAATCTAAAAAAAAAAAATTAATTTTTTTTCATTTCAGTGAAAAATAAAAAAGCTTTTATAAACAAGAAAAATCCTGTTGAGAAAAGTAACAGTCGTACTCGTGCATAATCTTTCTAGATTTGAATTTTATCTGACTAGTTGGTATTCTACGATTCTTCATCACTTTCCTTACAATCAATCAATCTTCTCTTTCTGTTGTTTTTTCTTCCTTTCAGATCTCAACTTGCTGCTAATTAAATTTCAAAACAAAAATCTAGACATAACATGTGGACCTACAGTTTAAAGATTTAAACTGTAGATCTACATCCAAACTTTTTGGGTATATAAGGCCAATCTGCATGGTGCATTTGAATGTTTATAACTTTATCATTATGAAACATTTTTTTTTTCCAAATTTTTAAAGTACGAGTTTTAACTGATAAGCAAATGCTATAACTAAAATTAAATTCTAAAACACTATAAGTATGAGTGTCTAATTAATGATTGATTTAAGTCTAATGAGTGTCTAATTAATGATTGAATTGAGCCAACTCCAAAGATTTTCAATACAATTTAGATCTGGACTATTTGGTGGCCAAGTTAGACGTTCAATATTTTTGTTTTCGAACCATTCAGAGACAATTTTAGCCCGGTGGCATGGTGCATTATCTTGCTGAAAAATGAACGGAACGCTTTGCTCAAGTGCATCAATTGATGGTAACAAGTTATTATTTAAAATATCGACGTAATAAATAGAGTTGAGTCGACCATCAAATAATTTAAACATACCAAGACCATAATATGTCATGCAGCACGATATTCCGACCGACCCGCTACCTTGTTTTGTTCTTTGAACGATACAATCAAGATTATATTTTTTGGAAGGCTGCCTGCGAATCATAATTCGGTTTTTTCGGTTATCAACCTCGATATTCATCTCATCACTGAACAATACTGTCCTCCATTTTTCTTTAGACCATTCATTGACACTTTGGCAAAATTCTTTTCGCTTTTTTATAAGTTGTTGGTTAAGTCTCAGTTTTAGAACAGCTTTTTTCCATAGCATATTGTTAGCTATTAGTTTCCTACGCACAAGTGATGCCGATGCTTGACATCCATTTGAAAGCTTCCATTCCCTTCTTAATTCATGCGACGACATAATTCGATTTTTCTTTGCCAACCTGATTAAAAGACGATCATCATTGGGTGTCGTCAAATGCGGTCTTCCAGAATGATGGCGATCAACGTGAGATTTCGTCTCTCTGAATCTTTTAATGATTGTTAGCACCGAACTATGTGATCGTTTTATTATTCTTCCAATTTCACGAGCAGTTTTACCTTCCTGGTGATAATGCATTACTTTTACACGATTTTCATAGGTAATAGCTTTTCTGCTCATTTTTTCAAAAGAAGATAGTTTTTTTTTGTTTGAAATTAAATACTTTTTTTAATACTTTTGGTTATTTGGTAATGACTCAGTTCATTAATAAAATATTTAATTAAAAAAGGTAAAAATCAATTAAAAAAAGCCGTTTCCACCGCATTTAGCACTTGTGAAAAAGTTAAGTTTGTGGTTCTTAACTTTTTCACAAAAAAAATATTGAAAAAAATTAATACATAATATTTAATCCTTATTTTTATAGGTTCTATTAATTAGTTTTCGAAAAAAAATAAATTTCTTTTTTCTCATGTTGTATTTAATATGTGTGAAAAAAAAAAAGACTATTTTGTTATCTTTAGAAGAAAAATTAATTAATTTTATTTGAAAATAATTTTTTTTTTTTTAGTGGTTCTTAACTTTTTCACAACACTGTATAAAGTATACTTTATGATTATATACATTAATAAACAATAATTTTTCCAAATATACGAGACATGTTGGTGTGGCGAAAAAAGTCAATTATCTCAATACCACAAAAATGGATATACCGCATTCTGAAAATACACTCTATATACATATATATATATATATATATATATATATATATATATATATATATATATATATATATATATATATATATATATATATATATATATATATATATATATATATATAATATATATATATATATATATATATATATATATATATATATATATATATATATATATATATATATATATATATATATATATATATATATATATATATATATATATATATATATATATGTATATATATATATATATATATATATATATATATATATATATATATATATATATAAAATATCAATATTGTTATATTGAAACTAAACCATAATATTGAAATAAGATAAATGATAGATATACAAGTGATACTTTTAAAATCTTTTTCAAAAGAAATGGTTTATATTTTTCAAAAGAAATTGGTTCTATTAATTGATTTTCGAAAAAAAAAATTATTTTTTCTCATTTTCTATTTAATATATGTGAAAAAAAAAGACTATTTTGTTATCTTTAGAAGAAAAATTAACTAATTTTATTTGAAAATAATTTTTTTTTCTTTAGTGGTTCTTAACTTTTTCACAACACTGTATAAAGTATACTTTATGTATATATACAATAAGAAACAAAAATTTTTCCAAATATACGAGACATGTTGGTGTGGCAAAAAAAGTCAATTATCTCAATACCACAAAAATGGATATACCGCATTTTGAAAATACACTCTTGATATATATATATATATATATATATATATATATATATATATATATATATATATATATATATATATATATATATATATATATATATATATATATATATATATATATATATATATATATATATATATATATATATATATATATATTATATATATATATATATATATATATATATATATAAAATATTAATATTGTTATATTGAAACTAAACCATAATATTGAAATAAGATAAATGATAGCTCATTTGAAAATATACAAGTGATACTTTTAAAATCTTTTTCAAATGAAATGGTTTTTATTAATTTTTTATAGATAAAAAATTTTTATTATTGCTTAATATATACAGTAAGAATTTAATAAGTTTTAATTTAGTCTTTATGCAAATTTTTTGTATGATAGTTTGCTTTGATATAAAAGTTTCCGAAATCGAAAACATAAGTTGTTTAGTAAGGAATATGCACTGCTGTCTGCCATATTCAGAACACAAAGAACACCTGTTCCATCAAAAAATTGTTAGCAAATATTTTTTATAATATTGACACATTCACTATAATATGGATTTACAAATCACTATTTGTTAAATAGGTGCAATAAAAGAAATGTATCAAAATCAGATCGAACAGATGACCGCAAGTAAAAGCGTCAGAACTTTTTTTTTATTTATGATTATGTGACAAATATACAATTTTTTTTTTAAACTCTTTTTAATATAATTTCTTATATTATGTGTTACATTCATGAATAAAACTAGTATGAAACTTTAAAACTTGACTACTAAACAGTACTCACCAACCCTAAACCCCCGTTAAACGGGTAATCCCCTCAACACTTTACACTCGAAAAACCACTGTCCAAAACCCTAGGAAACCCTAAATACACTACAAAACATTAAATCCCAGACTGAAATTATTTTTAGAAATTTTTATGAGCATAAGGTTTTTGTTCTTGAATAAATTTGTATTTTGCGCACTTTCAACAAATAATTATTCATATGTCATATTCATATTCAAAACGTTATTCATATGTGTTGAAAACTTTTTAGATCTTGAACGAATTTAAAAGAATAAACATAATTACTGAAGAAGCAGCGTTAGATAAGGTGTTGCAAGTTGTTTAAAAGTTGTATTCTAGTAGAGATATTCCATCTGGCCTAATACAATTCATAAGAATACTACACAGAAAAATCCAAGATTCTAGGTTAATAATTCTTGTTCTTATTTTAAAAATTTGATTTTTATTTTAGAATTCCATTCTTATTTAATGATATTTTAATAAAAAAACATTGTTCTTTATTTTATATTATTGCAACATTTTGTTTGTATATATATATATATATATATATATATATATATATATATATATATATATATATATATATATATATATATATATATATATATATATATATATATACCTAAAAACAATTAAAGATTTTAGAGAAATTAAAGCCACTAAGTTTCTCCTTCTAAAATCCCTCTCCACCCTCTGATAGACCCTGTTTTCATGATTTTATGTATGTCAAAGATAAAGAACTAATTGGTTTTTACTTTAGATTATTAATACTATTTCTAAATATTCATGAAATGCATGTGTATGTTGCATACAGTACACATATATGATATATATGTGTGTACTTTCTTTTTAGCAATTGCAAGTTTCCAAATACATGCAAAGTTAAATATGTAAAGAAAACTTTTCATGTAGTAAGTTTACTACTACTAATTAATTTTATTTTTTTGCATATTTTAAATTCTTATTTTTATAAAATGATCAATTAAAATGCACCAGAGCTTTGTTCTGGTGCATTTTAATTGATCTGATTATAGAATTTTAATTTTTTAACCTGGGTAAATATATTTCCAGTTGATAGTGTTAAATTGCATTATTTTAAAAGAAATATACATGTTTTTCTAATGTGACGGTGGTTAAATTTTTTTTATTTTTTGTTTGTGATTTCATATTTTTATTTGATATAATTTAATAGTGTTTTAATATCACAAATTTTTTTTAAAGTGAGAAGGTATTTTTTTAAAACTGCCATGTCCTCTAATGGGTTATTTTATAAGTTTTTCTGCTTTTTAATATTGTATGCTTTTCTTTATTTATTTAATTCAGACTGTTGACGACATAGCTCGTGTATTAAAGTCCTCTTTCACAGTTGACTCAGCAAGAGTAAGCTTGACTGAAGACATTTACACACTTTTACATTATGAAATACACAAGTTAGCAGTTCCTCGCCCACTGCCACCCAAATACAGGTAACTATGCATGTATACACAACCCTCACAATTAGTAAAACTAATATGAGTAATAAATAGCCGATCTTAAGTTGTTAGGTTGGCATCAGATTACAATTAGCAAACATAAAGCCATTTGCTTAAAGATTTTACCATAAAAGATAAAAACAAGGTCGGCATAAACTTAGCAACCTCAGGCATTTTTAGGTTTTTGCTTGGTTAGGGTTAGAGTTAGGTACAATAATGTATTGAAATCAATTAATAATTAAATAAAGAATGTGTTTTTAGATACTAAAGTTAAACACTTAATTAAGTACTTGCCGCAATAACTTGCAAAAGGCTAAAACTGGACATATTGTTTTAAAAAATGCTGTATGTTTGTATGATTTTTTGAAAACACTCGAATATATATAAATATATATATATATATATATATATATATATATATATATATATATATATATATATATATATATATATATATATATATATATATATATATATATATATATATATATATATATATATATATATATATATATTTATTTATTTATTTTCAGATTAAAAAAATTCTTTTGTCATGGACATAGGAGGAGTATTGCCGCTACAAGCATGAACAATAAGAAAACATTCCAAAAAACAATTGCTTATTTAAACGATTAGAGTTGTTGTTTAAATGTACAAATGCTTTTTAAATATTCTTATTATATAAAATCCTAATCATAAAATAATGTTTGATTTTTTCCATAGAAAAAGTACTCTTGTAATATTATTTTATAGTTCAGGGAAAATATTATTAAAACAAGATAATAGAATCTTATTTTAAGTAAAAATAATATTGAAATAAGAAAAAAATTCCTTTTTTTTAAATATAAATTCTTGAAACAAGAAAAAAAAAATCTTATTTTAAGAATATAAATTCTTGAAACATGAAAAAAAAAATTTCATGAAATTTAAATAAATTCTTAAAACAAGAAAAAATATTTTAATGTGGCGGACAAGTCTTTTTTTTCTTGTTTTAAGACTTTTTTTGCTTAAAACAAGAATCTTGGATTTTGCTGTGTACCAGAAAACCCAGTGGGCATGCTTCGTCTTGAGGACGTCAGACGTTTCATGGTTGTCTAGACGTCCATAAGACGTTCAAAAAACGTCCTCCGGACGACGCTATCCAACTGGGAAGGCACTAACAGAAGAGGGGTGTTGTGTCCAATTATCATTGCTAGTATAAGTTTAATAAAAAGTTATTTCTTTTTTTTTATAGTTTAATATTTATTTTTGTAATGTTAGGTTATTAAAATGAACCTAACATCACTTTATGACAAAATTTTAGGCTGAAGATAATATTTCTTTACTTGTGAGGCAACTTAGTAGAAAATGTAACGTTTTTTTACAAATAGAAAGTAGTAGCAATGGGTCATCGGCGTAGTAGTTAAATATTTATTTTTGTAATTTTAAGTTATTGAAATAGATAAACCTACCCAGTAAGCACAAAGACGTTTAAAAGACGTTTTAAAGATGTCTTTAAGGAGGTCTAAAAGGCGCACTTGTAGACGTCTAGATCATAAGGCTAAAAGACGTCTAAATGAAGACGTCTTTATAAAAACGCGTTATAGACGTATTTTAGACGTTTTTTTCAAGATGAATTCAATTACATGACGTAACATTTTCGCGTAGTATGTGGTATATATTCATTATATTTATAACGATATATATTGTTATAATTTCGTATATACATGTTATACATAGGAACCAGCAATCAAATTAAATTGCTGTAATCACCACCAACGGTTGATGCATCACAGATGAAAATAATAAATAACATTAGCAAATATTTATCAAAACAGTATTTAAAACCTTTATAACTTACCTTTAGATATAACTCAATTTAACATACATATTGCTAGCAAATTTGGTGTATAAAAACTAAAAATACTGATATTTAACTTATTTATTATTCTTGCCATTTTCACTTATTATCATGATCAGTCAACTATCTATTAAAAAAGCAAAATAATTATTAATAAAAAAAAGATATATTAATATTATAGCAATTGTTTTAGTGATTCCTGTGACAACAATTTTAGCAATTGTGTAAAAAAGTAATTTAATTTAAAGTAATTTACACTTAAAACTTGAACAAATTATTGAAAATAATAAAAACTATGTTTTTACTTTGAATAAACGACATCTACTTAACACGTAATGACAAAGCAGTCAAAAAGAAGTCATAATGACATATTTATAAACAGGTCTCAGAAAAGACGTCTTTTAGCCTTATGATCTAGACGTCTTTTAATGCGTCCTTTAGACTATTTATTATGCGTCTTTTAAACGTCTTTTTAAACTTTAAAAAGACACATTTTAAACGTCATTATAAAAACGCATTTATTAAAGACGTCTAGAAGATGTCTTAAAAAAAGATATCTTCTAGACGTTTTTTTAACGCTTAAATAGACGCCTTTTAAACGTCATTTTAAAAACGTCTTAATAAAAGACGTCTAGAAGATGTCTTAAAAATTGACTTCTTTTAGACGTCTTTTTATCTTTTAAAAAGACGCCTTTTAAACGTCATTTAAAAAACGCATTTATAAAAGACGTCTAAAAGATGTCTTCAAAACGTCTATAAAAGTGCGTTTTTACCTAGACTAATTTTAGACGTCTATAAGTGTCGAAAATGCGTCTTGTGCTTACTGGGTAACATCACTTTATAACAAAAGTTTAGGCTGAAGATAATATTTCTTTACTTGTGAGGGCACTTAGTAGAAAATGTAACGTTTTTTTACAAAATGAAAGTAGTAGCAATGGGTCATCGGCTTAGTAGTTCTTTTTATTTTAATATTTTTTTAAATAACTTTATCGCTTAACCCAAGATCATTTGGAGGTGTTTTCGGGCTATTGCAGCATTATGACTTGCAATTACCATTTGCTCGTACTAAAAAGCTTTGGCTAAAAATATGTAAAGTCTTCTGAAAAGTATTGTTATTTCTTCGGATTTTGAAACTGTTTAACTATTAGCTTTGAATTGAAAATATATTAACAATTCAAATATACGAATAAAAATTCAAAATTAAATGTTTATATTTGATGATGGTTTTTAAACTATCAAAATAAAATATAATTTTTATTTTTGTTTGGTTTTCTTTTTTTATTAAAGTGTGCCATTAAATCGTTTTATTTATCAATTTTTTATTAAATTAGTCACGCAATTTTTTTAAATTAAGTATGGCAAAACATTTATATTTTTTAATTGTCAACATCTAAAACACTATCGTGTCGCATGTCACCAAGCCCAATTTAGCGCGTCACATTTAAATTTTCTAAACGTGGCGTAAAAAATCGGGCTCGGTGACATGTGACACAATAGTGTTTTAGATATTCCGTGACAAATGAAAAATTTTAATGTCCGCCACACTTATTTTAAAAAAGTCGCGTGACTTATAAATGTCACGTCTTACTTAATATTAAGCGAGGCGTGACATTTATAAGTCACGCGACTTTTTAAAAATAAGTGTGGCGTGACATTATAATTTTTCATTTGTCACGAAGTATCTAAAACACTATCTTGTCGCATGTAACCTAGCCCGATTTTTTACGCCAGGTCTAGAAAATTTAAATGTGGCGCGCTAAATTGGGCTTGGTGACATACGATTATGCTATGCTATTGTAATAGCTATAAGATGGCAATGTCACGCCAAACCTAATATCTAAAAGTCGCGTGACAATTTTAATTTTTAATATCGTGTGTTAAATCGGGCTTCGTGACATGGCGGCTTTATTAAACAATATGGCCTGACTTTTTTTACAGTGTACGAAAAACTCCATGAACGCACTCACTAACAAATCTACTTTTAAAGAACACGCATGAACTACTTACAAACTTAATTGAATTGTTTAAGATTAAGTTTTAGTTTTAACTTTTCATATGACATTATTTCTTACTACTCATGTGTGTTCTTTATTTTATTATATTTAAGCGAGTTATATATAACTCATGCGATAAAAACATCAGATAACTTAATTCATTATGATAAATAAAAAAAACTTACTTCGTTCACACTTATCGATTACATCGTTCCTTTCGCAATAAACCAATCCATTTTTAATATCTTTCCATACTTTGTTAGGATACTTTCTAATCCAACTGTTTAGAATTTGATAGGTTTGTTCAAAGGCAGTATTAAACTCACTTAACACACAATCAATTTTTTCATCGTCAATATCCAATCTACGAGCAAGCTTTTTCCAGTCATTGGGTAATTCATGTGCAAGCGTGTTCAACACTTCTTGGGGAAGTTTTTTAACTAAAAAAATGAAATGGTTTTTTTAAACAATGTCAAAAGCATTGTTTATTTATATAACAGAAACAAAAATCACCTTTTAAATCATCGAATTCGTTGCAAACACCTTCTTCCTCCATTTAATTTTAAACAACGGTTTGTTACTAAAGAACGTTTTACTGAAAATAACTTTTCAAACTCCAACATCATCTGTAAATGAGTATTTCTAATATCAACTGTAAAAAACTTCTCAATTTTTATGTTTGCCAACAAAATTGAATTTGTTTACTTAGATGTTAATATTTGTCAAAAAAGAACAGAGCATGTTTAACAGTTTTTAAAATAGTAAAAAAATTTTTTGACGCGGCATTCTAAAAGACATGTACTTTTGATTTATAATTCCGCAAAAAACGCGCTTTAAAATGTTATTGTTTGTGGATCACCTTTTTTATCTTATACAACAAACTAGAAACAGCTTTACAGTAAACTCACAACAGATATAATCTATTTGCTAAATCTACGAAGTTGGTGTCAACAACAAAATTAGAACAATCGAGAAGACAGAGAGGTAAATACAAAGTAGAGTATAGTTGCTAGCTGCTATAGACTGATTCAATTTAGATAAGTTAATCGTTTATTGTTTCATCTCTTTTAGATAATCATGATGGTATTCAAAAAGGGATAAAACGATTTTAAAAAATAAAATTTTTACGAGACGCCATATAAAAACATTTTTATAACTTATGTATCTTCCGTAATTTTTTTACTTATGTTTCATACAGTAGAAAAACATTATAACACAATAACTCCATTTTTCAAGAAGTAGAGATGATCAAGATATTTCTAACATTGCATTAACTATAAAAGATTTTTGTAACAAGTTGTTTAACAAATATAGTTTGTCAATCGTAGAAAAATTAGATCAAAAAGACCAGAAAAATATAAAAGCAATCTTCAACTTCACGTGAAAGAAATACTTTCCATTTAGACAATTTTCTGACCTGGATAGAAGTTGACATATGTATATCTAAAAAAAACATAAAAACAACAACAATTGATAACGATTGCAATCCCAAGATCCTGGTTTTTTATATACTTCGAAATCCTGGGCTATTCTATTATCAAATCCGGAATTTCCTATAAGATTAAGCAAAAAAACAACGTAATGAAAAAATATAACTTCGTACTGAAAAAAAATTACAACAACTTATGCGTCTCAATAAAATAATTTAGAAATAATATAAAATTGCAGAAAATAATTGTATTTTTAGCTGTGCAATAAAAAAAACTATCGAAAAGGTTTGATTTGCAGAAAAAAAGGTCAACGTTTTGTCTTTTAAAAGGAAAATTAAATAACTAAAGAAATTAAGGTCAAAATACAAATCATAAATCATTTATTTAAAAGATTAAACAGGAATCAATTTAAACTTTATGCAATACTAAAAGTTAATTTTTTTAGCCTTTAAATCTTCAAAGTTCTTGATTTTTTCGGTTATGTCTAATTGTGTTGCTATTTCATTTTCGATGGGTGTTATAGATTAAGTTATTCAATCGTTCGTCACTCTTAGTAGAGCGTAAATATTTTTTTATTAGCTTCAATTTTCTAAAATTCTCACTTGCAACAGTAATTAGTTTGACAGACATTCGTAATAAAATCCAAATATTAAGAACCACAATTTGCGATTCACTTGATTTTATAAAGTTCAAGACATTTAGCGGATGTCCAAGAGTATCTTTAGGCAAAAGGGTAGATACAAATTTCAACTCGTCAAATCATTCCGTGCCATCAATATCGCAATTATTTTCCATTTTTAATTTCAAATGCAGATCTTTTTAAAAATTATGTAAGTCATTGTCCGCAGGTATATTTCTTCAGATTATATAAAATTTCCCATGTTCGGTGAAATTCATTCAGTTGTTAAAAGTTGTTAAAAGTCTGTTTCACTCAAAGTTACTAAAGCATCGAAAACTTTCACTATTTGATACCGTATTGGTTTTAAACATTCAATTTGACTTTTTAATTGAGTTTCACAAAGAAGTAAAATTGGATATACATACATACCAAAAGGTCACGCTTTTGGTATGTTCCATCTAGATACTGATGCTGAAAACAGTGTATATATTTGTTAGTTAATTCTAAAAAATGATATCGACTTAATACAAGATGATGCACAATCACTTATAACTAAATTTAGAGAAATACATCCACAAGCAGGGCTGTGGAGTCAGAGTTGGAGTCGGAGTCGGAATTGCGGAGTTGTGACATTTTCAGCGGAGTTGGAGTCGGAGTCATAAAACAAAATCGCGACTCCGACTTCAATAGTAAAACTTCTCGGTATTGCACGTGCCTGTACAAAACATTCAATTTACCTTATATTCATAATTAGTCAGAGTCGAAGTCGTTACTTTTTTTTACGATTCCATGCACATAAAAAATCTCTTGGATTTAGTTCACAAACTCAAGCTTGTACGCCATTATTTTTACCCTTCATATTTGCACCATTATCATATCCTTGCTCTCTACAATTAATTAGACTTAATTTTACATCTTCCAACAATTTTTGAAGAGGAAATAATCTGGCTGAAGAAACACGAAAAGATAAGTTATTTTTCGATAGGTACAAAGTTTTGTTGCACATGCAATCTAACACAAGTCGCCAACGATCTCTTTCTCTAATAATTAAATATTGCTATTTTTTATCAATAGTTTTATTTGTTTTAAGCCTACGACTTGCATCAAACCAGTTAGTAAAACACGTTAAATATTCAGTGGAATTTTCATGTGATTTCAAATATTTAGTAACACGTTACTAGTTATTGATTTAAACTGTGGCCAATGATGATTTAGGTTTATTTGAATAATAAAGCTTACAACAAACACAAAATACTTTATTGGAACTTAATGAATATAGTAGCCAGGTTTTCAAATAAGATTCACCATTATTTAATTTTCTGTACAATAATGATTTCAGAAAATAACAATTGTTACGATCTTGTGGAAACTCATCAACACATGAATTTTAGAATTGAGGGGAACTGACGCATTTATATCTATTTGAACGTAACCAGCAGTGACGTTCAATTAGATATAAATGATCCTTCACTATAGCCAGTAACTAGGAGACTGACATGTAGTTTTAAGACTACTTTCTTTCATTTTCTCGAATTACTAATGACAACCAATTTCTTCACTTTGATTGAACTCTACTTGAAAATATTTTGTAAATAACTTTGCAGATGTTTTATTTTCTCGCTTAAATTGCAGTTGTCTTTTTCGATTTGCTGCTTTGATGGTTATTGTTTTTTTATGAAATTATTTTGAATCATCTTTGTGAAATAAATGACATACAAGCAATTGCTGCTAGAACTTACGTCACTGACAGATGATAGACAACTAGCAGTGATGCTAAATTATATTTAGGCTGTGCTGTCAATCCCCTTTCAATGAAAACTAATTAATTATAAACTACTTTCTATTACATTTCATGACGTACGTGGCTTAATTATATTGTGCTACTACTGCAGTTATAACAATTACACAGTATGACTTATTAATTTTAATCGTAAGCGGTTACAAGCGATTACTGTATTTGTCTATATAGTAGTAATGACTTTATCTTTTTGTTAATGAATATTAAAAGTACAAATATAAATAACAATTAAAGGAAAATTTGCCAACTTATCGTATAAAATCAAAAGAATTTTTTTCCCTTGAATGAACCTAAATAGTAAATACCCTGATCTAAAAGCAAGAAATTGAAATTTCGCCAAGAAAGAAATTAAATTTCCTATTTTCAAACAAACCTAGAAATTCAAATTTTTTCTAAATTTCTGCCCTCGAAAACATTCACTTGTTATTAATCAATGTCTTAAAATTTGATGAAGCCCTTGAAATTTAATTTTTTAAATCAATCATTGTATAAAGAAATTGTAACCATATTGTGAAATGTGTGACCATTTATTAGGAAAACTTGTTGTGTGACCATATTATTCTTTTATTCGAGACGTTTAGTACAAAATTTTCACAACCCTTAACTGTCATTTGAACTGTTATTTAATAATGCTATAAATTCAAACTTTATTTGAGTCAAAATATTAATAATTTTAAGCAATTTTTTTTTCTTTTATATCAATACTTAGTTAATAGCTAAGGTAAATTTGAAAAAAAAAAAACTCTTTTTGCTTCGGTGTTTATTTTTTATTACTTATTATTTTTTTTAATTTTTTAATTCAACAATTTTGTGCAATTCAGCAATTTATTAAAATAGTTCGATCAAAATAGTCGAAAAAATAGTGGTAGGTTATTAAAAATAAAATGTAAAAAGTCCCCACCGATCTCACATCTGCAAAAAAAGTACGGATGTAGAATTTTCTGTGGATTGCCCACAAATTGTCACGCAATTTTTGATCGTTTTTGACCTCTCTTTTCCCCTCGTCACAACATCGTTAAACTTTAGCAACAAGTCGTCGCAAAATCACTTACTCCTTTCCGTCCTTCCTCCCCCATATAGCATGACGTAATTTATGGCATATAGCATAACGTAATTCATACCTCTAGTGTATTTTACTATCTACATAAAAAATTTCTGCGGCATTTCTTTGATTTTGGATTAAAACAACAAAATGTTGCTCAGTTTTAAAGAGTTTTATTGTTTAGCTGTTCTAAAATAAATTACATTTAATTAAAACTAGGTTTTTATAAATGTGATATGTTAAAAAAAGCAATTGAATAGTATTAATTTAGTATAATTTTTATTTACTAATTTTTTTAAATATAATTTCTTTTAAAGCCATTTTTATGACCCCTGTTATGAGCAGATGAGGAGTGAACCTGCAAAACCAGATAAGTCCACTCTGAAAAAATTACGGGTAAATGAGAAAAATAAAAAACTTTTTTTACTGATTCTGCAGAAATCAACAATTTCATCACGCTTTATCCTGTCTGATTATGCACGTCTGATCTATTTGAAGACGCGTAGAACATACCCACAATGCTTGGGGCACTAAATGCGCGTAAAATGTTAGGAATGGACTTGTCTGGTTTTGCAGGATCACACCTCAAATAAAAAAAAAAAACTCGCTAAAAGTTTCATCACGTTAAACTAAATTATGCGCGTTCAGTTTGTCTTAAACGATATTTTGTCTGACTTTTACAGTTTTTACGTTTGGTTATTTCTAAACATTTTTCATAAAGATTTGTACTGTTTAAAACTTATTTTAACCAGTACAAAACTTTAACAGCAAGTAAAACAGGTAATAATTGAGGGATAAAAACTTTATTTGATTCTAGTGTTGATAGAAATAGTAATTCTATCAACACTATTCCGAGTAACTTTCCGAGTATTTTCGGAAGAGTAATATTATAACATTTATAAGACAACATGGATCAATCCAGTACATCTAAATTTAGTCTACCTGGTACCAGACTTCGCGTGATTGAATTCAATTTTTATTTCAAAAAATATTGTTTATTTTGCGACGATGAAGCGAATGAAGAGGCTAAAAAACAATGAAACGAATGATTTTGCGACAATGAAGCGAATGAATGACAATAAAGAAGCTGCAAAAAAAAAAAGCGCAAAATGTTAAGCGTAAATTTATAAAGTTGTTACCCTTGAATTTAAAGAATCGATTTTTAAGGTTGGACGGAGTCGGTGTGATGACGTAGCTAAAAAATGTTAGTTGCTGCCGAGGCTAGATACCTAAAGTTGTCGTGCTCCAGATAAATTTACAAATGATTCGATGAAAAAAATATTTAGATATTATGAAATTAGTGATGATTGTCAATTTTTATTGGAGTTAAAGAGTATTTTCAAAAATTAAGTTTTAGATAACAGAACAACTAAGATACGATTGAAATCAAAATATGGTGATAAAATTATTATCACTGAAAAACCGGGAAGAATAACCTTGATTTGTTTTCTTGACAATCATTGCGATATTCTTAACCAAGCTTGGTATTAGAAAAAAAAGCCAAAATAAATGAGGAAGAACGACTCAATCATTTGAAAGGACATCCAATCATTAGTCTTTGTTAATACCAATTATCCCTCGCCTAGTCGAAGATATTCTGAAGACTTTTTTTCTTGGAGCGAGTAATTTTTAAAAATAAACGAACTAAATTAGAACATTTTAAATTAGTGTGTACAAGTATTAGTCACAGAATGTCTGCTGTTAATAATAGATCTTCTATATCAAAACTAAAACTAGGTTTCTTTGTATTTGTTTATCGGCAGTTTGGTTCAAAACGCTTTATACAAATCTTTTCGTCTTTTGGCTAATGCACATCTTACAATGACACTGTGATACATGCAGCATCATCAGTTCTTCATCATCCGCTTTTTATTTTACCACTATTAACTGGCGCATTTATTCAATATCTTGCAGACAACGCTGATGTAAATGTAAAGACTTTAGGCATTAATAGCATACATAATGTGTATAATTCAAATTGTAATCACTAAAAATTCAGTTACTCAAGAAGATCAAATACCATGAATAAAAAAACTCCTTCATCAAAAGACTGCACAGCAAAAGCTTATGTGCCAATATAAATCTATGAAAATGATAGTGTATTCGGTTATAGTAAAATAAAATGTGCAATCTTTACCGAAATTTATGTAATTGAAGCATCAGCATCTTAACTTCAAAAAGTAGATTTGGTATGGTTCTTGGTAAATGTAAGAATTTATCATTACCGGGTTTGAATGGTTTTGTCTAACGTTCAACAAGTAATACAATAATTTTTTTTTAAATCTAAAATTTTATTTTTACTATTTTTATTCACCAACCAGCAAATAATTACATTACTATATACACTAATTTACTTTGTGATTTACGAAATGCAAAAAAAAAAAAATATGGCCACGAAGCAGGGTTGGCAAAAACATTTGCAACATTATATAATAGAACTATTTTTTATTTTTAACAGGTATATTTTCTTATACAAAAAAAAAGCTTAATTAAATAATAAATACTTTTAAAAAGTTTAATTAAATAATTTTCTTATACAAAAAAAAAAGCTTCATTAATAATCAGATTGCATTTTTTTATAATATAAATTTATTTTTAAATAGAGCTATCTTTTTAATTAAATATAAAATATAAGTAGATTATATGTCTTCAACATGCCAAAGTATCATTCAGGGCGAAGAAATAAGGCTAGTAAATGGAATGAAGTGACCATATTAAGTGATCAACCAAATAGAGTAATATGTAATTGTTGCAAAGTGAGCATAATTAAAAAAATAGAGAGAGTTAAAATCCATTTGGATAAATACAGAAGAAAGAATAAAGGAATAGGGTTAGATCCATTTGGATAAATACAGAAGAAAGAATAAAGGAAAAGGGCCCATATATGAAGTTAAAAAAGCGTTCCATTTATTTTTAATTCCATCTTTTTTTCTAAATTTAAATGCATCTGATCGTGCGCGCGATGGTATGAGGTACTCCTCTAGACAATTAGCTGGAAGAGTATAAATTACAATACTGAACTTACTTTATGAAAACCTCTTTACGTTTCTCAGATGTAATTGCGTCTCAAAGCTTTTCTCAAATTTTAAACTAAATTCAAATTTTTTTATTTAAAGTCAAATCATTATAAAGATTCCGTAATAGTGCTATCAATGTTATGTAATAAAAGAGTAGGAAAAGAATTTCAAATTGTATTTGAAATTTTTTTTTTTTTTATGTATCAAAAGTTTTTGAAAGTGTATACCCCATTTAAGTTTTTATAAACCCACAAGCAAAAATGTATTTAAAATGACATGTCTTGAAGAGGTCTTTGTAATGAAGTCTTATTTAAACTTATTTGATAAAAGGTTTGGATTCACTTATTTAAATAAGACTATTACTTTTACTAATTTATTATTTAAATTCTGTGGTATATTATAAATGTTTATTATTGTTTAGCTTATTCTTTCTATGATAGATTTTCTGTTTTACTTCTTTAAAGCTAGACTCACGTGACATATTTATGACTACATATTAAATTAAATGTATCTAATTTAAAAATAAATAATTAGTTATTTAAAATATTATAAAAAATTTAAATAAATAAAAAGTGGGGTCCATGTGGGTTCCACATATGCAGCCCATATAGGCTACCCACTTGGGTCCCAATTCACGCCCAGCGACAATTTTCCTTGGGCGGGATGTGGGCATCCCATTTGGGCCCCATAAAGCTGCCCACTTGGACCCCATGTGGGGCCCATTATGACATGCTGGCTGGGCTCTCTTGAATGTACTACAACTATCTTGAATTCAAGATGGTTGGAGTACATTCAGTAATGATCCTATAATTGCTCATATCATCCATAATGGAAATAAACATTATCTCATTTTTGCAATTGACACTGGAAAATATATATGTATATATATATATATATATATATATATATATATATATATATACATATATATTTATATATATATATATATATATATATATATATATATATATATATATATATATATATATATATATATATATATACATATATATTTATATATATATATATATATATATATATATATATATATATATATATATATATATATATATATATATATATATATATATATATATATATATATATATATATATATATATATATATATATATATATATATATATATATATATATATATATATATATATATATATATATATATATATATATATATATATATATATATATATATATATATATATATACTGACAACGAAAATAAAATGTCAAAAATGAGAAAACTCCTAAATTGATAACATATGGTTGCTCTGCTTATTTTTTAAATTTGGTTGAAAAGGATGTCTTTACGAAGTCTATAGTAAAGCATTTATAGTAATTTATAAATATTTTTGTAATCATCACCAACCACACGTATGGATTAAATTCTAAATTGTTATTTACTTATTTGTCATATTCTGTAATACTATAAAATAATTTATTATTTATTATTTATAAGTTATTAACTTATTTGTCATATTCTGTAATACTATGAAATAAAACAGCTGTGTTAATGATATAAGCTAATGATAATGATGGCAAAAGAGATCCTAGCTTTATTTTAACGAAATTATTTTTAAACATTTCTTTGTTAAATTTTCTTAAACAAATTTATTATAGGGTTGGTTATTGGAAAAAGGTGGACTGATGTCAGCTACCCAATGAAACTTGCTGGAACTCCCAACTAGATTATTTACAGATATACATGTCTTATCATTCTCTGTACGTTGATATTAGAGGTGAGCATATGGAATCCATTGATCCTTCGATAGGAAACCTAATTGAAATTCTGTCAAAACAGAGAGAAGCAATAAATTTATATTCACAACTGAAAATTGTTGGTGGTGCGTTAGATAAGGTTAATTAAATTAGTTATTAACTGGATATATTAAATTTAATTATAATAAGTATATTAAAATTAATAAAAAATTAAATTGATATAAGTATACTAATATAATAATATTACTTATATTAGGAACAATGCCATCATTAACTTTATTTACCTAATTATTAACAAAATTATTGTATTTACTGCAGTTGCAGGCAGACAATACAACTTTGTCTGCGGCAGTTGAGATTTGGCAAAGCCTCTTACATAATGAAAAATTGGCTGTGTACAAAGATAGTTCCATTTCTTTTTCTGGCTAATTTAATAGATCCAAAATTTAAAGGTAACTAGACAATTGTAAAAAATTTAAAATACTGCATCTGATCAAATTTAAATAAAAACAAATGTAAAGTTTTTATTTAAGTTTACTACTCTTATAACTTTACTTATTTACTAGGAAGAACATTGGATAGAAGTCAAGAAGAAGAAGCTAAGGAATGGTTGAATGAAGTCTATCCTGAATTTATGCCAGGGCTACTATGCATTTAAACTAAAAGATGCTAATTGTTTCCCAACATATTTATTCAGCGATAGTGTAAAAAGCATAACATCAGCAATAAATTGGTGAAGAATTATACCTTCTGTACCTCTAGCTATGTTATGAAATATGTTTTCAAACTTGGCTAGTTTAGAAAAAAATTTTTTCTAGTTTTATGCATAAAACTTTGTTTACACTTTAAAACAATCACGCCACCTTAAGTACTATACGTCCCAAGCAAATATTTAATGAATTTTATGAAAACAACTTTCTTAGCGAGACAAATTCTGAAGTATAAAATAAACAAATTTAGGCAGTTTTTTTTTTTTCTCGTGGGTAATCAATTAACATCAGATAAGTTTTTAATCCTATTATATCTTGTATATCTATTTGTCAATAAATATTATTTTATTTGCATTGTTTGTGCTATATTTTTATTACGAGATTTATTTATCATTATGTATTCTACTGAAAGGGAAATTTTAAAACTATGGATTGAATCGGATGATAGTTGGGAAAATGAGTGTAACTTTCCATTTATTAAGCGATTAATTAGCATTGATAAAATGACTGACAATGTAATTTCAATTTTAATGTCAGTTTTCAAGTCAAAAGCATTGTTTAGTTTAATGAGCTTTATATTGCCAATTGATTTTAATTTGCCTAGTTTTGATGAGTTCGATAATATGTGCCAAAATTTAATACGCAAAAAAAAAAGTTTAAAAAAAAAATTTCAAAGCTACAAAAAACGAAGCCTTTTTTAAAATGCAACTGTCTCCGCACTGTGGACTAGAGATGAGTTTAGGTTTAATGGAGTGTCACTCAAGTGAAACCTTTTTTATTTAAGAGTATTTGTATTATAACAATAAAAAAGAGACTTTTTAAAATCCGAATAAATTGCTAAGGGTCATAATGGGGCAAAAGGGTAAACACAAGGGGAGCATAAGCCCATTTATAGGCTTATGCTTCCCTTACAAATACAACAAATACTTTTGATTAAAAAAATTTTAATCAAGAGTATTTGTTTCATAAAAATAGAAAATAGCGTTTTTAAAGTAAAAAAAATAAATGCTAAGGATCACAAATGGGGCAAAGGGTAAAATTGAGGGGGACATAAGCCCATTTTACTATTTTAGATGCCCGTTAAATTTTTCTTTTAAAAATAAATGTATTTTATACACTAATTTATAGGTCTATGCTGAGGAAACTAAGACGTAAAGTAGTATTTGAATAGTAATTTCTGTCTATTCAAGACAGTTTGCTCAACAATGTGGAGAGTTTATTTTTAAAGCTTTATACCTAAAGAAGAATTCTGATGTTACTTTTAATGGAAGAAGAGTTTAATTTATCATTAACTTTGACATACTGCTCAAGACCCGGAAGAACAATTATTCACTTTTTGTTGGTTTATGTAAAATATTTACAGTAATATTATAAAAATTTAAATTTTTTTTGTTGCCTAATATTTTGTTTAACTTATTTGACATTTATTTTTAAAAGATCGACGATTTAATGCGTGTTTTATTTATGTCGATAGAACCGTTTAGTGTATAAAAACCTGGAACCATGTTCAGTTTTTCATATATTAGAATTGAAGACTTCATCCCAATGTTAAAATTGGCAAAAGCATCATAAACACCAAACTTCAGCAGAGTCAGCGAGACATATTTCGTTTTCGGTATGCGATCCCAAATTTTCCCATAGAAAGACTCATTAGCATTTTGCGTTTTACCGTGCAGACATTTTTTAAGCTCATCTTTTTTTGTGAGCTCTTCAAACACAGGTCTAATCTTGTATACAACCTCTAAAGGTAGACCAGGTCATGGCTTGTAGGTGTTAGTGCAATTTTCTTTGTCTGTGTTAAATTTACACCAACTGCTTACACCTGTTGGACAATGTGGATAGTGCCAATTATTTGCTTTTGATGTTTCAATGTGAAAAAGAGTAGCAAGCGCTGCTGATTTCATGGCAATTAAATTACCAGTATTCTGTCTAATTGCAGAAGGAGCACCCTCTGCATACTTGACTCATCACCTGAACATCTAAAACTTTCCCACTGTCCATTGAAAGTGCTGCAAATACACCATTCAATAATAAAAATCCCCTACGTTGCCACGTGCCATCACATGATACACCAACATCAAGAATCTCATTATTGTCTTGACACTGTAGTCTTAAATCAGATACAGCATCAGTCATTGTTTCCTGTGCAACTTCCTCTGTAATATTAGTAGTTTTTAAAACAAGTTTGTCATAATTTTTTGGCGTCATTGGTTTTGGCACGTTCGTGAGGGTTGTAAACCTTTCAATTCCGGAACGTCCTAATCCAAGAGTCCTCATTGTATATACTGTTCGATTGTTTATATCAAAGTTTCCTTTTTTGATAACTAACTTAGAAGTGTAAAAGTTATTTTGATGCTTACACTTTAAACAAATAATAGAAAGTTCACATGCAAGTCCTTGCTTTTTGCTTTTGTTTTCAATGATTGCTAAAGTCGTTTGGAAACAAGTCGGACAGCTCAAAACGCTAATAACATCAGAGATAACTGAACAATCAATAATTCTATATCCTGTCAGAACTTTGTTTTTAGTATTGGTATATTTTTGTGGAGTTGAGCTAATGACTGCTTCAAATATGCGAAGAGAAGAGCTTGGCGTATCGATGATATCAGTTTGACTATTTACAGGTGATTCGATATTTACACTTAAAGAAGGAAAATTTTCATTATTTACACTCACACTGCTACTTATCACTTTTCTATTAAAAATCTTCTTTCTTTTGCCTGCTCGCTTAGTTCTAACTTTAATTCGATCAGCCTTAACCATGTCTGAAAACTAAAAAATTTTAAATTTCTGGCAAGAAAATGCGACAAAAAATAAGCTTCAAAACAACAAAACGAACTTAGTCTTCATATACCAAAAATAAAGTGCTAACAAGTCTAACAAGAAGCCAAAAATGCTTTTAAATTGTGAAATCAATACGTTGTTTTGGTTTACAAGTGATTTTTTTAGGGGTAAAAAATTTTCTCTTTTTTGTACCTACCCAGCAGGCACAATGACGTTGAAATAACGTTGAAACAACGTCGCAAACCGACCATATACCACGTTGAAACAACGTTGAAATTTGGTTGAACTGGAAATAAAATCCGACGTCGAAAACTACGACGTTGAAACAACGTCGATGATGACGTTGTTTCAACGTTGATCTAACGTCTTATCGACTACATATCAACCATATTTCAACTTTGAATAGGTAATATATTCGATTGATACGTAGTTGATAAGACGTTAGAACAACGTTGAAACAACGTAAATTTAACGTTGATTTTTGTTTTTTATTTTGGTTAAATCCAATTAACTAAAAAATTATCTCAACTTTAACTGCAATAAAATAACACAAAAAAAAAGCAATAACTTGCGCAGAGGGTATTATATTTCACGTAAATTAATCAGATACAACTAAATTGCTTCAACGGACTTTACATACAATGCAAATAAAATAAAATGTTTAAAAAAAAAAGGTTTAATTTATCAGTAATATATTTATCTATTTATCAATAATAACTATTATCAATAGTTCCAGAACAACTAGGAAAAAGTATGAATGTTATACATCGGGTTAATCGCCTTTTACGCGCCGACCACCACCATTTGATCTGTCGACTGCGTATTTTAATAAAGTCATTATTCCTTTTCTTATTTCGGCAGCTGTAGCAGTCACTTTAATTGACAAAACTCTCTCTATAAAAAAGGTATTGCCTGAGTAATTTGCATCAAATACATCAAAAAGTTAAAAATAAAACAGCATTAAAAAAACGAACTGTGATTTTTAAAAAATATATAATTTTACACTTAACTTACAAGTAAATACCTAATGTTTGTTCCTTTAAACTTCTCTTTACCTTTACCGCCAGCCATATTAAATTTTGATTATAAGCCATTGGTCAACAACCTGCATTATACATTGTTATTATTATTATAGTTACATTAAAAATTGATAAACATGTCTTAGACAAAATACAAATTATTCTCAATGAAAAATTGCACAAACCGCAAAGGTTTCTTACCAAACCGTAATGCAAGTAAGAAAAAGAATTGATACAGGGGAAGAGTTTGGTCCGAGGAGACCACCTTTTAAACGCAAGAAAACAAGAGCGGACAGTATAATCAGAAATATCTGGCTGGAAAACCGAAAAAAAGCCACTAAGCTTATCCATAAAGCTGTAATTGTTGTGTCAGACCGGACCATTTGTAGAAAGCTAAGAGAAGAGGGATTGATGTCCAGCCAAAAAAGTCAAAAATTGACAAAAAAAATTAAAAATATTAAAAATAATGTCAAAAATCTTATATTTATGCAGGATGGTGCAACTTGCCACACAATAAAAACTGTTATGGCTTAGTTGATGTATTGCTATAGCCAGACAAATTGCACGATCTTAACCCCATAGAAAACATTTGGGAAATAGTAAAGCAAGAGATTGGAAAAAAAAAATCTTACTAATAAGCAAGATCTTATGGAAGAGATTATCAAGATCTGGCATAATAATCCAATGTTGACAGAAACTATAAAAAATAAATTGCAAGCATGCCACAATGCAATGAAGCAGTTATTGCAAATAAAAGTGTTTTTGCAAAATATTTATACTTTATATATATTTTATATAATTTATCATAATAATCAATGAATATTCAAAATGTTCAATTTTATTTTTTATTTTTATCAAGTACAACTTTATAAATAAAAGAAAAAACTTTAAATTGAACCATTATTGTGTATATATATATATATATATATATATATATATATATATATATATATATATATATATATATATATATATATATATATATATACATACATACATATATATATATATATATATATATATATACATATATATATATATATATATATATATACATATATATATATATATATATATATATATATATATATATATATATATATATATATATATATATATATATATATATATATATATATATAATATATTCATAAAAGCATATGTATGTATATATAAATACATATATATGTATGTTTATTTATGTACATATATATGTATGTATATATAGAGTAAAAAAAAAGGTTAAGTATGAGTAAAAAAATCAACCTTTGTACTATAAGGTTGTTCTTTAGCTCAAGGAAATACAAAAGTAAGAGAAAACAGTTACAAAAAAAATTATAATCAGACATAAAAAAAAAAGATTTATATTATGTCTGATTAGAATTTGTCAAACTTTTAAAAATATATGCTACACATATTTTTAACACAAGTTTAAAACAAACTATATTAAAAAGATTCAAAAGATTTATTTTATAAAACTACTTTTAACAAACCTTTGCATCACATTTTTTTGTATATGTCTAATGGTTTTACCTCCAATTTTAGAAAGTTTGTTAACCTAAAGGTTTAAGAAAATAATTACACCACATTATTTTTATAATACATTTATAAAAAGTAGATGAACTTAGGCTAAGTTATTAATAAATATTTTTTTAAAAAACAATAAAAAAAACTGCAAAAAGTCATGGTTTGAAACAACCCATCACTTCTGACCTCACCCAAGAATCATTTAAACTGTTATCATATACATTAAATTACTGCTGCAAGTTCATCCATAGAATTTCAGAACTATTTGTCATGATATTACTTTAGTTACTGGAAGGAGTTTTTACTAACATCTCTTTCTAACAATAAAGATATATCAGAAAGACAAAAAAACCAAACATTAATTAATTTCTAAAAAGGTTGAAACACAAGAACAAAACATTTATAAAATAAAACATTATTCATACACTAAATAAAATGTATGAATTTTGCAACCAATAAAATGTGTAAATCACTGAAGCATAGAAAAAAATGTTCAGAATCTTTTCTTCCTAAATCAACTTACAGACAGGCAATTAATACCTTGAGCTACAGTATCCATAAAAATTGTTTTCTGTTTTTTTTTTTTTGCGTTACAGGAGTAGGTACTTGCTTACTATTCTGTTGGTTATTATGTTTTCTCTTGCATAAGCATGGTAGTGGCTCCTATAAAAATTAATATCAAAATAAAACTAATAATACTTGAATTAAGTATCTTTTAAAATAGTTACCGTTTTCTGAATCTGATTCTATCTGAGTATCACTAGTAGTGGCAAATTTAAATTCATCACATAACTCATGATTTTAAATTATATAATAAAGAATATATAATAAAGAATATATCTAAACACTGAAAACAACATATACAGAATGAAAGCATGTTAAAAATCAAGGAAAAAAAGTAATGACTTAATGTTTATATAAAAAAAATTACATTATCTCCATGACATTTAATTTTGAGCAGCGTAAGTCTGTATTAGTTAGATGCGGTTTATGCATTTCATTGAAACAATTTATTACATTTAATGATGATAGCCAGCACATAAAAATTATCAATCGAATTTTCTCACTTTATTTCTCTGTATTTTCTATCCAAACAGCTCGAATGAACATTTTGCTTGCCCTACTATACTTTTTCAACTGGAAAAGTATAGTAGAAAATATAATAGAAAAAATACTCATATATTAAAAATTTGTTTATGTAAAATAGCTAACAGAAAAATACAACTTTAAACTGTACGTGATGATACATTATACAATTGTTAAAAATTGCTAAATTTTTATGTTGATCCTTCTACCAACCTACTACAGGAACAAGCACAAATTCTTTTTTATACAACTTTACAAGAAAAATCTTTAAAAAATTAATAAAATTTTTTTAATATAAAAAATATTCAAACTCTTTAAATCACATGGATTGGTTAAAAAGCTTGATAAATCATTATTTTGTAATACATCATCCATTTTCATACACAAACTCAACACAATAAAACTTTCCATTAGTTAGTAAAAAGCCATCTTAGGTTAATAAATAATTATTCCTTAATTGTTCCGATTAAGGCAACTCTTCCCTATTTATATATATATATATATATATATATATATATATATATATATATATATATATATATATATATATATATATATATATATATATATATATATACATATATATATATATATATATATATATATATATATATATACATATATATATATATATATATATACATACATATATATATATATATATATATATATATATATATATATATATATATATATATATATATATCTGTGTGTATCTATACATATCTGTGTGTACATATCTGTGTATATATATATATATATATATATATATATATATATATATATATATATATATATATATATATATATATATATATATATATATATATATATATATATATATATATATACATATATATATATATATATATATATATATATATATATATATATATATATATATATATATATATATATATATATATATATATATTATATATAAATAAGAAAAACATATATAATATATATTTTATATTTATATAATATATCAAGTAATCTCTACTTGTAAATTACAAGTAGAGATTACTTGATATATTGATTACAATGTAATCCACACTCATGATTACAATGTAATCCACACTCATGAAATATTACGGTCATAAAGAAATATCCATTTAATATTTACCTTACTAAATGCATCACAAGTTAAGCCATGTATTATTGTTAAATTGTCAAATTCAAAACCATATAAAAAGGCAACAGATGGCCTAATTTATTAGCATGTGTGACTTTACTTGTTTTTATTGGGCTAATAAGTAACTTTTTAAGTCTTTACATGTTATTTGTTATGCGGTTGTGTTTAGATCATATCCCATTAAGAACGATTATTTATTTTTGCGTATTTTTAATTGCAAGGTAGATAAAAGCTTAAAAAGCAAGCGAGATAAAAACAATAGTTAAAATTTCGGCAAATCCGCGTTACTAGCGTTGGCTATTCGGATATTATTAATTTTAACACCAAATATTTATTGTTGAGATTACAAAAAATATGAATAAATTTCTTCAGTAAAAAAAAATGCATTGTTGGTACGCGGTATAATCCAATGCTAGTTACGCGGTTTTGCACTATTTCCGACAATTTTGTTTTCTAAATGACATTGAAGTGTTATTAAATTTACCTTAAATAACGGTGCTATTTAATAAAAATATAGAATCACAATAAACAAAACTAACAATGAGCAATGTTTAAAAATGACCAAAAATGCACTATATACTGCCAAAGTAGTACCAAAATATAGTACCAAAGTAGTACCAAATATAGTACCAAAAATGCACTATATACTGCTTAAAATAACGATCTCTAATTTTAAATAAACTTTTTTAGGGTAAAACCATCAAATCATGGCCGCTTAATTTTAAACTGATTCATGTTACCGCGAATCGCTTAGATTCTTAAAAATATTTCTAAACTCTTAAAAAACCTCTTGAGATACAATTTATGACAAGTTTGGAAGTTTTTGTTAATAAGTTAACAAGTTTTAGCACAAATATTAGAAGGCGTGAAAAACATCTAATCTTGGCCAGAGATCCAAAACATGGCCATTGCGAATTTATTCCTGGCCATTAAGTTTTACAAAGTAAAAATAGTGATAATACTTTTAAATTTAAATTAAAAACAAAAGAAATTAATTGTAAAGAGTTTAAAAAAAGAAGTTCTGCATAATAACGGCTACAACTATAATAATATTATTATTATTATAGTTGTAGCCGTAAATTTACATAGAATGTACACATACAGCGAGCAGGGGAAACACCCCACTATAAACAACCAGTTTTATAAATATTTGTTCCAAACTTTTTCCACAACCAGGAGTCTAGTCTATTTTTGAAAGAAAGTACAGTGGAGTACAAAGTTATTTGCTCTGGTAGATTGTTCCAGTATTTTGCTGATCTATTATACAAATGATTATATCTTGGAAGACAGTTTAGAACATACTCACGCCTTATTTTAGAATGGTGACCACGAGACACGGAGTTAATATATTTTGGTAGATATTTATCATTAACTATATCAAAACGATGTATTAATTTAAAAATTTGGGATTAAATCGCATCGAAGGCGTCGAAACTCAAGTGATGGTAGGTTTAATCTTTTTAGCCTTTCGCAGTATTGAAGATGCCTCAAGCTGTAAGCCCATTTTGTAGCTTTGCGTTGAACAGATTCAACCAAAGCCATATCAGCTTTTAAAAAAGGAGCCCAAATGGACACTCCATATTCAAGATGTGGTCTTATAAATACTTTATATAATTTGAGAGCCATTTTTTCATCAATGAAAGTGAATGTCTTTTTCAGCATACCGAGAATTTGTAAGGACTTAGAGACAACTGCTTGAATATGAGCACTCCACTTGAGGTTAGATGTAAAAATGACTCCTAAATCACGTTCTTTAGTAGAGCTTCTTAGAGATTGGTTGATTCCTTGGTTATTTTGAAGAAAGTAATTGTAATGGGGGTTGTTTCAACCGTAATGAATGACGCAGCATTTTGAAGTGTTTAGCTTAAGTAACCAAGTGTTTGACCACTCGTATACCAAGCGTAGACGATCCTGCAGATCAACAAAATTAGATTGCGATAAGGTTTTAGAAAAAAGTTTAGTATCATCGGCAAATATCTCAGAAGTTTCAGTGAGTTTTGCGAGATCATTTGTGTAGAGAATGAAGAGGAGCGGGCCGAGAACAGAACCTTGAGGAACACCACTGAGAACATCAACCCATGCAGAGCTGGTATTGTTAATTGTAACGCGTTGCTTTCTGCCCACTAAAAAAGATTTAATCCATTGTAGGAGTTTGCCGTTTATTCCGAAAGATCTTAATTTTAACAAAAGTCTGTTGTGAGGTACAGAGTCAAACGCTTTGGCAAAGTCAAGATAGATTACATCAATAAATTGGTGAGATGCTATGGAGGACGAAATGATATCAAAAGTTTCTATTAGGTTAGTTACGCATGATTTATGATAAAGGAAGCCATGTTGATTTGCAGAGAGCATTTTATTATCGTTAATGTGCTTTAAAATTTTTTTCTTTACAAGTTTTTCAAAGATTTTACAGGCAACAGATGTTAGTGAAATAGGTCTATAGTTTTCAGCAAGTAATTTATCTCCCTTTTTTTTATAGATCGGACTAATATTTGCTCATTTCCATTGAGTGGGTACTACTCCAGAGTTAAAGGATTTATGAAAGATTTTTGTTAATGGAATTGCAAAGCTTTTGGCACATATCTTGAGTATTAAGGGATGCAAGCCGTCAGATCCGAAGGATTTATAAGGCTTTAGATCGGCAAGTTCCTGAATAATATCTGAGATAGAGAAATCCAAGTTTTCATTATAAATGCATTCAGAAAGAATACCACTTTTATTTAGCAAAGGAAAATTTTCAGAGCTTTCAAGTGTAAACATAGATTTAAATTGAGAGTTCAGAAGATCAACTATATCAGGAAGAGCTTCAATAATTCTGCCTGAAGTATCTTTGAGAGAGCGAATTCTATCTTTAATTTTTAGTTGCTTGTTGATATATTTGTAAACGATTTTTGGGTTGTTTTGGGATTTTGATATTATTTCTTTTTCATGTGCTTTTTTTGCTTTAAATATTTCAGTTTTTACTGAACGATTAAGGCGATTGTATTTTATTTTAAGCTCACTATTCTCCCATTTGGTAGAGCAGTTTATATGCCAAGCGGATTTTTTTTCTCGGATCAGGTTTTTAATATGTGGGGTAACCCAAGGATCATACTTTTTTTTTGTTTTATTAATCTTGGGAATAAAATATGTGCAAGCAGTGCGATAGTTAGAAATTAGTATATTGAACATTTGATCTGCAGTTTTATGCAGGAATAAAAACTCCCAGTCGATTGATGCAATAAAGTTAGATATTGAATCGTAATCACCTTTTTTGTAATTAAACGATTGAGATTCACTTTCGGTAAACAGTTCTGAAACTAAGAATCTCCAAGTGATACTAAAATGACCCTTAGTGGTGTTACCTAGTATAGTACTAGGAGACAAGTTTAAAATAGAATTACTGTTGTAGGTAAATAACAAGTCCAACATATTATTTAAGGAACCATAATCAGTCTGGAAAGTAGGAAATGTGATATGTTGAGTAAAAAGGCTGTTTTGGAAAATATTCCAGAAATCATACTCGGTAGGATTGTTTGGGTTAAAAGATTCAATACCATCGTTAGACCACTTTATATTCGGGAAGTTAAAGTCACCGACAATCAAACAGTCATCATAGGGCTTTTTAATTAAACTATGAGCTAATTTGAAGGATTCAGCGACATATTTTATTAAACTGGCATCATTTGGTCTGTATATACAACCGATAAGTATATGTTTGTTGTTAAATTTTACAGATACCCAGACTTGTTCGAGAAGATTTGTATAAAATTGGTTAACTTCATGAGAGTTAAATACGTCTGTAATGTAGATAGCTACACCGCCACCTCGACGTCCGTCTTGACGATCTTTACGATATAGGCTATACCCATCGATATTAGGTACTGAGTCATTTCGAAACCATGTTTCAGAGATAGCAATAACGTGATAATCAAACGTTCTAAATATTGAAATTAAATCGGCCATTTTATTATCGAGAGATGTAGCATTAGTATAATAACAATTAACGCTATAGTTTGTTTTTTTGTTATGAAGATTTTTACTTTTGTATTTTAAGTTTGCTGGTAAAAGAGTGGAAGAAGGGTAGTAATGTTTATGTAGTGGTTTGTATATTTTTGAGTTTGACGACTCCGCTGCTTCGTATACCGTATCTAAAGGGCGATGTTTTTAAATTGATATTACTATTTAATTCATTACGCTTCATTCTTAACTGATAGTTTAAATATCTTTCAGCCTCAGTCAAATCTGGGCTTATAAAAATATTTTTATAATTATCTGAATTTTTCAATTTTTTTGCTGCTGTTAATAATGGGTTTCTTTCGGAGACATCAGAAAGTTCGACGATAATTGGTCCTGGTTTAGAGGACGTAGATTTAATACGTTTGACAGATTTTGGTTTTGCATCAGATGAAATAGTAACTAAGATATTCTGAACCGTTTCCTTATCGTCAATATGCTTATCAGCAACTGATAACTTTGCAGATTCTTTAATGCCATAAATAATAACATTTTTTTCACGCTTCTTTTTTTGCTGTTGCTCAATGGCAAATGTGTTGATGATTTTTAGTTGTTCAATAGGCTGCTTTTTTTTTATGTTTTTGCTTGCAACTGTAACCCAGCTGGATTCGATACTACTGGTTGTGTTATTAGTTAGCTCATTAGGATTTTGGATTAGCTTATCTATTATTAATTGTTGTTGCTTTATTGCTTGTTCTAGTTCAGATATTTTGGCCGACCATTTCGCAGTTTCAGCATGAATAAGTTTTTTAATTGCGTCCTCGACTTGCTTTAATTGAGCTGGTGTTAAATTAGTCATCACAGATGAATTTTTTTTTTTATATCAGTTTATTTTTTATATCATTTTTTATATCATTTTAAAGCGCTTCACAACATTTAATGTTTTCAAATTAGCAAATGTCTTCAAATAAATAAAAAACGGCTTCGAGCCGTTTAAGTGCTTCGAGCGGGAACGAACCCGTAACCTTTGGTTGCTCTAACCACTGCACCACGGCTGCTAAAATCTAATAATAATCATTTCATTTATATTGTATCTACACTCTAAACCAGAATGGTTCTTCAAAAAATCTTTAAGGGTTTTTCGTGTTGACGCTGGTGGAGAACTCGTAGAGGTTCTTCAAAGAACCCTTTGCGAAGGTTTTTCGGAAGAACCTTAAAATAAGGTTCTTTAAAGAACCCGTTATAGTTTTTTAACGAACCGTTCAATATTTTTGCATTATTACTTCGTTGCACGGATACTTTTTTGACTTCTTGAACATTTTTTATTATCTGATATTTATATAATCTATAACTATTTAATAGATTTTTAATATTTAATTATAATTATTTAAGATATTTAAGCTAGTTACTTAAGGCCAAAATAGAAATGCAAATAACGACTTTCCTAAGTATTTTACATATATTTCAAAATATGGCAATAAAGAAAAAAAAACTTTTTTTAAACAATTAATATAAATATTTTTAAAAAATTAAAAAAAAAAAAATTTATTTTACAATCCAATATATCTATGTTTATAAAAATATATCATCAATTATAAAAAAAGTTTTCTAGTGTTAAATCCACTGTCCAATATATAAATGTTTTTGCTTGAAATTAGCTGTACGAATAAACGTGAAATTTCTGAAGTCGCATTCGTTTGAAGAATTATCTAAAATTCAATAATGGAATAAATATATATATATAAATATATATATATATATATATATATATATATATATATATATATATATATATATATATATATATATATATATATATATATATATATATATATATATAGAGAGAGAGAGAGAGAGAGAGAGAGAGAGAGAGAGAGAGAGTGAGAGAGAGAAATAACACAATAGATAATATTGTACAATTCATTATTTGTAATGCAAATCAATTTTGAATAAAGATTTATATATATATATATATATATATATATATATATATATATATATATATATATATATATATATATATATATATATATATATATATATATATATATGCTTGTAAGTTTTGTCCAAAAAAGGCTTGTTAAAGTGAAATTCGATCTCTTTTCGACCACGATGTTGAATGCACGATGGAGTGCAATTAGTAGATAAGATATCTATTGCAAAATGCTTAAATAATCAATTTTTTAAAACTTTTTCATCACCTGAAACTCAAATACAATTTATAAACACATTTCTTTTTTTCAAATTTCAAAGTATAAATATGAAAACAGTCTTCAATGTAGGTATGAAAACTTATGATTGTGCTCTCATTAAGTTAGTAGACAGAAAGGAGCCTGTTCGTTTAAACATCTCATATTCCATTTTGAGTCAAATGACTTGCTGTCAGATAATCAATACAGTTTTCGATCCTCTCGCTCATCGATTTGCTATCTGGCTAACTACTGTGACTGAAAGATTGTGCATTAGATAAAGGCTGAGAGGCAAGGGCTATTGCTCTTGACATATCTAAGGTTTTCAACAAAGTTTGGCATGTTAGTCTTCTCCATAAGCTTGATTCATATGGTGTATCTGGAAGAGTTTTTGAGATTATCAAATCGTTTCTTTGTAATGGCTTTATAAAGCTCATCATCAAAAGCCAACACTCTTATTCATTTCCAGTAACTTCTGGGGTACCTCAAGGTTTTATTCTTGGTCTTGTTTTGTTTCTAAATTATTCTATCTAAATTATTAATTTTTCCAGCAACATTACATATAAGGTAACTCTTTTTGCTGATGATTCAACTTTATACTCCTGTCTTGACAAAAAGTCTTCTGTTTTAGATTGATTAGAACATCATCAAAAGCCAACACTCTTATTCATTTCCAGTAACTTCTGGGGTACCTCAAGGTTTTATTCTTGGTCTTGTTTTGTTTCTAAATTATTCTATCTAAATTATTAATTTTTCCAGCAACATTACATATAAGGTAACTCTTTTTGCTGATGATTCAACTTTATACTCCTGTCTTGACAAAAAGTCTTCTGTTTTAGATTGATTAGAACATCATCAAAAGCCAACACTCTTATTCATTTCCAGTAACTTCTGGGGTACCTCAAGGTTTTATTCTTGGTCTTGTTTTGTTTCTAAATTATTCTATCTAAATTATTAATTTTTCCAGCAACATTACATATAAGGTAACTCTTTTTGCTGATGATTCAACTTTATACTCCTGTCTTGACAAAAAGTCTTCTGTTTTAGATTGATTAGAACAGGCAGCCAATCTTGAATCTGATCTCACTTCTTTGTGCTCATTATTTCATCTCTCCTGACTCCATTCTTCACCTCTACTAATCTCTTATTAGCCCCTGTATGGAAAACTGTTGTCATATTTGGGCTGGCTCTTCTTATGATGCTCATTCTTTTCTAGATGAAAAATGCATTGTAAATATGGTTGGACTTGGTCTATCTTCTAAGCTCAAGCCTCTTTCCCATCATCTTAAAGTTAGATCTTTCTCTTTTCTACAAATACTATCATGGTCACTGCTCTAAGAAGCTTTTATCTCTAGTTCCATGTACTAAAACTCATTCTCGCTTGACTCTTCATTTAACAAAGCCTCATTCATTTTACTGTATCTGTCCCTGCATGCTCCAAAAACTTATAATCGTCTAGTTTTTTTCCACACACTTTAAAGCTCTTTCAACCCTTAAAACTATCTATCTTTTTTCAAACCTTTGGAGCTCTCTCTCGTCTTCATGTTTACCTGACTCATACAAACTACATCTTTTTAACTCTTCTGTTAACCGTCTCCTTACTCTATAACTATATTATTTTTTTCTAGTAACTCCCAACTTAATAGTGGTTGCTTGCAGCCTTGTTAGGAGTGAATCAGAATAAAATAAAAAAATCATGATGGTAAACATGTATTTAGACTCAATATAGGTACAGTCATCTTGTAGTATATATGTATCAAGCAGTTGATAATCACAAACTTCATTTGGTAAACATATTGGCAAAGATTCATACTTTTTAACTCTGAATGCATGCATATGTGCAAAATAAATATATGTGCATATATGCATATGTCACAAAGTAGCAGCTTACCGCAAAGAAAACCAGAGTTGTCATAATTAAATAATATTTTGAAAAACAAAGGAATTTCATCAGTTTATAATAAAGATAAAAAAAATGTATTGTACAAATGAAACTGAATCCAACTTATATTACTAGCATTACACTTACAAATAGTTTCATTTTTATCAAAAACATCATTGACAACAGTGAACTCCTGATACCTTGAACCCCGGATAACTCGAAAAACTTTCGAGTTCCCCTTGAGCCTTTACTAACACTTTCTTATAAAAATCACTCGATAACTCAAGCCCCTGATAACTCGAACATTCACCTGATAAATCAAACTGTTTTATTTGTCCCAGTGGCTAATATTTTACCTATAACTTGATCTTTAAAAGAAAAATAACACAACGTCTTATTAAAGTGATTAATTTTTTTTATGAAATCAAATTTATTTGATTTTCTGCATATCACTCAAAAGAAATATTTTGACATATTGAATGTTCCGATAACTCAAACATTCTCTAACTTGAATTGATGTCTTGGCCCCCTGGAGGTTTGAGTTATTGGAAGTTATATATATAAATAAATATATATATATATATATATATATATATATATATATATATATATATATATATATATATATATATATATATATATATATATATATATATATATATATATATATATATATATATATATGTATATATATATATTGTTTAAGTGACATCGTTAATAATATATTTTATATTCACTTGATTAAAAACATCATGTTCGGCTATATATTATCTTTATTATTATATGGTGATATTTCGGCTTATATAGTATAAACCATTATCAAATTGAAAAAACTGTTATACAAAATTCATAAAAACTAAAATCAAAAATGACGTCATTGCAATGTTGCAGATTTAGACTTAAGTTTAACAAAAAGTGGTCTCCAATGGCGTGTCATCACTAAGTTACCATTGTCGTGATTTGTTGATAATAAACATAATGGACTAACCAATCAGACAAGAATTTTTTAAGATATGTATTTTGTCCCATAAAAAATAACATTTATTTACACAAAGTTCAATAAGCTTGTGAATATCTACTAATGACAATTTAGTTCGCATCTTAAGATTATCTTTATCTTTGCTTAGAATATCAATTATAGAAATTGTTGCTTTATCTAGTGGAATCAATGGATATAATATAATAATATCAAACGAAACTTGAATTTCATTTTTATCTATAAATCACTCTTTAGCCTCAGATATGAATGAAAAAGAATTTTTTTGTAGTAAATGTAGGTTGTATTATTTCAAAAAGATGTTGCAAAAGTTTATGAGCTGGTTTACCAATAGTTAAAACTATAGTTCGCATAACTAACCTTTATCACTTTTATGTGCTTTAATGCATCCATATAATCTAAGTGGAACAGCGTCAGAAGGATATATTTTATCATAATTTTTTTTATCAATTTTTTTTTCCTTTTTTAATTTACTGAGAGTTTGTTGAATTAAACAAAGAAAATTTTGTGTAGGATCGACAGCAGAAATAGTGCAGTTACCAAGTTGATCTTTGATTTTTTTTTTGCTGATTCTGAATCTAAAATAGCAAATCCACATCCTTTATCAAAAAGGTATATCTTTATTTAGTTTGAGTTTTTTAGTTCATTTAAAGCTAGATATTGATTTTTAGAAAAATTACTAGCTATTTTTACATTTAAAAACTTGTTTAATGTTTTGCTTACATTTTGTCGCAAAAATTCAGCTTTTTCAACATTAACATTTTCCTACAATTTTAAAGCACATTCTTCAGTTGATACTATAATGTCCATGAATAAAAAATTTGATTTTTTGATGGTACAAATTGTGGGCCAAGATTTAATAAATTTTCCTGGTTGCTAGATAATAACTTAGCAATTGAAATACAATATAATGCTTACAGTGCTCTTATTCACAGGAGTATATCTTAAATTGCGACAATGGTAACTTAGTGATGACATGCCATTGGAGACCAATTTTTGTTAAAGTTAAGTCTAAATCTGCAACGTTGCAATGACATCATTTTTGTTTTTAGTTTTAATAAATTTTGTATAACGGTTTTTTCAGTTTGATAATGCTTTATACTATATAAGCCAAAATATCACCATTTAATAATAAAAATAATATATAATCGAACATGTTTTTAATCAATTATATATATATATATATATATATATATATATATATATATATATATATATATATATATATATATATATATATATATATATATATACATATATATATATATATATATATATATATATATATATATATATATATATATATGTATATATATATATATATATATATATACATATATATATATATATATATATATATATATAAATATATTTATATATATATATATATATATATATATATATATATATACATATATATATACATATATATATATATATACATATATATATACATACATACATATATATATATATATATATATATATATATATATATATATATATATATATATATATATATATATATATATATATATATATATATATACATATATATATATACACATATATATATATATATATATATATATATATATATATATATATATATATATATATATATATATATATATATATATATATATATATATATATATATATATATATAAGTTTGGACCCTTTTTCATTCATATACAAGATGTCAGATAGGATGGATGACTGGAACCCACCTGAATCATGGAAGAGAATAACTTGCATCATGAGGATTCGTGCCGACCATCAAAATAAGGATATTATGGCTGCTGCCCAATGCTCCCTAAACACAGTAAAAACAATCAGGCATGAAGTAGAGACTTGCAATGGTGACTACAAGGATGTAGTAAGAAGAAAGATCTTTAGCAAACGATCTGATTGCATTCGTACAGCAGAATTCCTCGCAAGTCTGCAGGAACAGGTGTTGAAGAACCCTTGCATTGGAATTCGGGTTTTGTCACGTGAAATGAATGTTGCAGTCTCTACTATGAAGCTTGTATTCAATGAAGACCTTCGCTACGACTCATACAAGCGCCGCAAAGGTCAGCTACTCACAGAAAAAGGCCTGTGAAAAATGTTTGATAAACGCGAAGAAACTTCTAGACAAAGTGAAACATCCTGTAGAACCACAAACAATCTGGTTCTTTTCCGATGAGAAAAACTTTTGCCAGGATCAAAAACACAACACGCAGAATAACAGATAGCTTGCATGCAGTACAAAGGACATTCTTTGTGTAATAGAGACCAAATTTCCCTAAACTGTGAGGGTTTTTGGTGTATCCTCTGAAGGCGATATGATGCCTCCGCATTTTTTCCAAGAGGACCTCAGGTTGACTTCAGATGGCTACGTGGAGTTGCTGAACACTGTAGTCAAGCCCTGGATAACAAGGGTAGCTAATGGTAGGCCGTATGTATGACAGCAGGATTTGGCCCCTTGCCATACCTCTGGAAAAAGTCAAAAAGGGTTGTCTGAAAATTTATACGACTTCACCAGTCCAAATGTTTAGCCTCCAAACTCCCCAGACTTGAACCCCATGGATTATTTTGTATGGGGTGCAGTTAAAAAGACACCAATCGCACTTCCAGTAATACAAAAGCCCAGTTAGTGGATAAAATTAAAACAGTTTTTGAGGCCCTTCCCAGGGAGACTGTAGCATTAGCTTGTTCAAAATTCCAAAGCAGGATTGAAGCAGTGATTGATGCTAATGGTTGTTATTTTGAGTGAATTTTGTTCATAGTATTGTAATTTACTATGCCTGTAATTTTTTTGTCAACTCATTAAATTTAACAGATACAAAGAAGATTTTCCTTTTTCTTTCGAAACTGTCAAACTTATCCCGAACACCCTGTATATATATATATATATATATATATATATATATATATATATATATATATATATATATATATATATATATATATATATATGTATATATATATATATATATATATATATATATATATATATATATATATATGTATATATATATATATATATATATATATATATATATATATATATATATCACCGTTTTCCTAAATGAGCCATAAGTGTCAACTCAAATTCCAAAGAAACGACAATATGCCTGTAAAAGCTTATGACTCCAGGATTCCAAAAATATAAAAAATCAAATCATCCTATTACGTCCAAGACAGAAAATCACTTTTGAAAATTTTTATTTTGCACATATTCATGATATGACAGCATTCTCGAAATTTTACATTTTTACAGCATATCTTAACATTCAAAAAGCTCTTTGAAAATAATAAAACCTACCTAACATAATAAAAGAACAAAAAATATGAAAATGTGAAAGATTTTATGTAATAAAATTTATAGTAATCCAAATAGGTAAAAAATCACTTGAAAATGCCTAATCATGCAAGAAGTCATGATGAGAACAGAAGAGTTGTTTGTATCATGTGTCTTAGAAAAAGAAATTGTCAATTGACACCATTTTTGGTCAGCAAAATTCAAAACAACTACAAAAAGCAGTTTAACTTTGATGATTTAAGAATTCCTTAAGGTCTTTGTGATCCGTGTAGACTGGCTCTTGGAAAGTGTGATCAAGGGCAGAAGGTTGTTTTGCCTAAGCTGTTTCAATTTGAAACCATTGATATAAAAGTTCACACACGTGGTCAAGCTTGTGAATGCTTGATTTGTGACATAGAGCAACTTAAACTGACAGAGAAACACCCTCTTGAAAGAACAAAAACTGGAGAGAAAACATCAGACAGAAGATGTTCTACATGTCTCTCTCTTATTGGTCAAGGTTTACCCCATCATTGCTCTTCATCACAGTTCCATGAAAACTTAAGGGAGCTTGCAAAATCTGATGGAATTGTGGCAGAACAAATTGCCAGCTCAACAATTGTAAGCAGAGAATCTTCTCCTTGTGGAACTATTAGACTTGTGCAGCCAAAAGGAGGAGGACTGCTCCCAATCACACAAGGTTTGTATATAATTCTTCATTAAGGTCGACCATCACATTTAAGTAACTGAAATACTATATTTTACTCTTTAACAGGTCCTTCTTGCTCTAAGCAGTTGTTCAAAGATTCAGCTGTATTTTGTCACCGCAAAGGATCTTGCTCAAGTTCAACTAAAACAAATTGTCAAACAGTGGAATAAAAAAACTGACTTCCACCATTAGGCATGTTTCGTCTGCCAAAGTTCTGGAACCAAATATATTACACAAGTTCCAGGATCTCGGAAAAAGTCTAGAAGAACACTTTACACAAACCCCAACAACATTCATTAGTTCAGATCAAAAGAAGTCTCAAAGTGTTGTTGTCCATTGCAAAAATCTCCAAGCACTCACTGAAGAAGTTCTACTTTCAAGGACAAGTACTTTCAAAACACATCATTAAACTTGGAATAGATGGTGGTGGAGGTTTTCTTAAAGTCTGCCTTGGAGTTATACAAAATGAAGCAGATAGTGAAGCTGTGTCTCTGACATCTTCAACGTCCAAGGATTCTGGAGTAAAACAGCACCTTCTGGTTGCAGTTGCTGAAGGAGTTCAAGAGAACTAATCCAATATAAAGCTCATTCTCTCTCTCATTTCAATCAGTGAAATCAAGTTTGTTGTCTTGTGTGATATAAAGTTGGCAAATATAATTTGTGGATTGCAATCACATGCTTCAGCTCATCCATGCACATAGTCTGCTGTGGAAAGCTCTAACCTTGCAAACCGGGGTACTCTGAGGACTTTTAGATCTTTGAAGCAAGCACACAAAACATACACAGCAGCTGGATCCGACATCAAGAAAGCAAAATTGTTTGGAAACGTAATTCATGACCCTATTCTCTCACTTGATAATGATGCACTTGTGCTTGATCTCATTCCACCAATGGAGCTTCATCTACTGCTTGGGGTTGTTTTAAAAAAATTTCTTTGTTAAATATTTTTAATGAATGAGTTTAATACTTATGCAATTCTTTTGTTATGTAACTCTAACTCTTAATAATAGATAAAAAAAATCACGATAACCGCTCGGTAATGTAAGTGTTGTAATTTAAGTAAAAAATACAGTTTCAAAAAAACAAGTTTGTTTTAAAAAAGGTTTTATAAAAATTTTTAATTGGTATAGAATTATCTACATTTTGTAAAAGTTTCTAAAACAAACTGCTTTACTGATTTGCAGAAATGAGACCTATAAGTTAAATTTGTTTTTTTACCTTGTTTTCCGTGTAACATAAGTGCAAGTGGCATTTTTTAGTAATAAGTTTGCTCTCTTTTGGTCGAACTCAAAACTTTTAAGCTTATTTTATTTATTAGACTAACAGCTTTCATACAAAATTGCTAAAAGTTTAATTTAAAAGTTTAAATAAGCTAATATTTGGTAAAGTTGTTGCACATGTAACTTAAGTTAAAAATGGAATTGCCCATATATGTTATTTTAATGTTTTTATTTTCTCATTAATAACTATAATAATGAGTTATAATTATTAAAAAAAAATGAGCAATTAATTTTGTTTTTTCAGCGCGTTTTTAAGATGCGTCATTTTTAATAAATGCAAAAAAAAATCGTGGCTATGTTATCAACAAAAAAATATATATGCGTGGTCATTCAAGGCGTGCGACCGCACGCGTCTCCTGAGAAGGCCTGCATAGGGCACCAAGTTGTCTGTATTCAAACAGTTGACACAAATGTTGTTGCGACCTCAATTTCCGTTTTTAAACAGTTAACGGGTATCAAGCAACTTTGGATAGAATTTGGAGTTGGAAAACTCAAACGATGGCTTCCAATACACTATTACGCACAAAAGATAGGTGAAAAAGCAGAAGCTGTTTCATTGTGGTTTGCATTCACTGGCTGTGATACCGTGTCATCCTTTGCAGGACGAGGAAAAAACTTGCATGGAATCTCTGGAACAATGGAGATGAAGAAATTATTAGTGCATTTTGCAGGTTACCTAGCTAACCTATGTTTAAATAGTATAAAATGGCAGTAGTTTTAGATTTGCTAGCTTCTGCTGCTAACTTCTAAAATCATTTTCCTATAGGCTGCTTTTTTTGTGCAAATTTAGTCCAATATGTGGTTTTATTTTATTTTTCAGCTTGTCAACTCCATAGAGTTATTTCACCTGATACATTTCTAAAGTTTGAGCGCTACGTTATTCTACTTTATGATAAATAAGTTCCACTGCTGACCTCACCATATGCTGAAAAATGCTGTTCACTAAAAAGAGCTGTGTTTCAAGGAAGGTGCATATTTTTTTAAATATTTAAATGGACTTATTATTCTATTCAAAAAATTTTGTTGAATCAAATATTTAAAAATGATACTTACAAATAATTACTTTTTTAGTATTATATAGGGACAATCCTTGGTGCCACAGCAGATTTTACCCGAAGCTACTTAATGGGGTTGGAAAAAAGCAAATAACGCAATGACACCTTTGTGGATGACTCTACCTGAGGCATCAAAATCATGCATCGAGTTAATAAAATGTAGATGCAAGAAAAGTTGCGGAACACAATACAAATGGGAGATTCCATGTGAAAACATCCAATTTTTTTTGAAAATGCAACCATAAGTCTCAGATTTTGCTGATTTTTAAACCACTTAAAGATTTTAGTAAATTATGAACATCCTGAAAATTTTATCGTCTAATTTCAATCGGTTCCTAAGATATAGCTATTTTAAGTTTGCCCCCAACCAACAAAAATCCAACATTTTTAAAAATGGTTTTGGTCCTAGTTTCTGTTATATGTGTGTTGGAAAGCTGAAAATTTGTACCTTTACATATTTTGGGCCAACGAATCCAATGAAACAACTTAAAATATTTAAAAACATGCATAACACCTAAAATTTGAACGTTTACCACAATTTTACTGGGGCGAGTCCGATCACAAAAATGCCGATGTAGCTTGATTTTTTTTTTTTTTTTTTCCTTTAGAAGTTGTTCTGAATAGTTAAGCTATAGTTATATATAGGTTGAGAGTGGTCTTTTCTAAAACAGAAATAAAAATATGGTCAAATCTACTTAAATTTATTGCTTAAAAAACAGGTATTATGACAAATTAAACAAGAAAAAAAATGTGGTAATTTGACAGTTTTGCAACTAAACAGTTTAGGCTACATCAAACTGTTCTTTTAGTTGTTGTTGACTAGCTGTTTCTGTTTTCTTTGTAATTTTTTAGAATCTGATCTTGAAAAAGTTTAGTTTCAAGGGGGAGAATTATATAAATGCAGATGTATATTGCAAATTTAGTTTTTTTTTCAGAAGTTGTATTAAATAGTTTAGTTGGAGTTATTACAAAGAATCAGATTGTGGTCTTAAATCAGAAATAAAAACATCTTCAAATATACTTAAATTTATTACTTATAAAACATTAGTTTCATATTTATCAAACTTCATTTAATAAACTTAAAAAACAAAGACTCCAAAACAAATAGAGCACTCGGAAAGAAGTTCAAGAAACAAAAGTAATATACAAAATTAAAAAATTAAAAACTCAAAAAAATTAAAATTTATCAGTTATTGTGTTATAATCATTCACATCAATGTTATATGTTCGCCCTGATTTTGTTGTTGGGACTTTGATTACTGCAATCAAACTCGACAATGGTACCCAACAGATATCATCTCTCTGTGGCCAAATAAAGTTTTGAGAAGGGCCGTGAGGGTGCATAAACTTAATTTGAATATCATTTAGAATAATATCTATCTCTGTAACCATGCCTATCCACCAAAAGGAATCGTACTTGCATGCAACAAAATCATTTAGATTTGGTACAACAACAACATCAGACATTACTGCTTTTGACAGTATAAATCTGTCAACACATTGATGTTCGCTTGTTCTTTTAAAACTAATTTCAAATTTTGAAATAGGTATGTAATGATGATAACTTCTGGTACCTGGAACAGTTTTTCCTGTTTCAAATCGCTCCTTTAGTTGGTGTCTCCTTGCATTAACTGTTTCTTTGGAAATTTTATAAAATATGATTGTGTTTATATTGGTGATGCAAAATTCAAGCATATCATCAACTGTTAATATTTGGTTTTCCAATGCCCTTTGCAAACTTGCTCTTGCTTTTATTCTTTTAACGATACCACCTATGCCATCACAAGTGGATTTTTCATGGCTGGTTGCAAAAAATACCCATTCAGCTGTAATCTCAAAATCTTCCTTATGGTGGCATAGATTTATAAAGTTTTTATAGTTTTTATAATGAGCAGAACATCCATCAGAAAAATAATAAATTTTATTGATACCAACTAAATATTCCTTAATGTACTCTACAATTTTCTTTTGAAATTCATACACAAAGCATGTATCATGATCATTGTCATCACTTAAAAAACAGAATGACTTATGCTGAATATTTGTTTTAGAAAATTCCTTAAAATATATAACAACAGGATGAAGTGTACATTGTTGTTTATTCCAATGATAACTTTGTATTTCATCCTATATAACAAATTGATAGTTCTCTGCAAAATCTGCCTGTATAATACATTCATTGTATTCTAAATTATTTTTTAATTCTTTCAAATAGCGAGTTTGGCATTTAGCAATATATGAATGTGAAGTTAGATGATTAATGTGAGAAACAACTAGTTCTTTATATTCAAATAAGTTAACTGATTGAGTAATTAATTGTGATCTATCAGTACTTTGCCATTGGTTGAATTGAATTTCTTCTTCTTCATCAATCTCAATTAATTCCTTATCTAAAAATGCCTTTAAGTTATCATAACCTGGACATTTGGCACATCTATGAACCATGCATTCATTATTGCTTGTATCACATACTAATTTTGACATTAAATCTTTATATGTAACATTCCATTGGACAGCATTTACAAGCAATATTGAGTTTTGATGGTAAATACAAACATATACACAGTGTGTACCATTTGGTCCCACACTAATACACCATTTTGGACGCAAACTACAAAACTTTGAAAATCCTATTTTATAATTAGGGTATTTACTTTTAAAATCAATATAAAGCTCATGAAGGTTGCACAATAATAATCTTTTTTGTTGTGGAGGACCACTTTTAACTTTAACACAATCTTTTTTACCAGGCATAATTCTAGAATGCTAATCTTGTTGAAAAAAATCTTGAACCAAAGCTGTAAGAAAGTCAGGTATTTTTTGGCCTATTTTCTTATCAGGTATAGCAAGAATTCCATTTTCACTTTTAAGTTTCCTAGCACGTCGTATAAGATGTTCAGAAACTTCAAAATATTCTGAAGCGTATTTTCTAGACCAAGATTCAGGTGTAAGTGTTAATATTTGAACTTTTTTTTAAATGGTTCAACTTTAAGTTTTTCTTTCATTAAAGTTGTCAAATGATCAAGATCATTTGCTTTTTTTTTATCCATAGATTGACTGGAAAAAGTTGAGGCTACACTTAAGTTATTTATAATTACTCCATAAGCACTTGCTACACCTTCTTCCATTTTTGTGTAGGCTTTGACTAATTTTCTTTTTGCTGTTACAACTCGTTGATGCTTTGCGACACCATGAACTTTAATTGGTGAGACTCCAATTGATATTAAAGAGTTGTCTAACTGTTGTTTATTACAAGATTTATCTTTAACAAATAATACATCGCCATCAATTTCACTATACATTTCATTATCAGAAACTTTAATGCGATTTGACAAAAACTGAATACATGAGCGACAAAATTTCCATCCTGGTTTACAGTCTAGATTTTTGGATTTAAGGTTATGAGCCATTTCAAGAGATATGGTTGTTTGACCTAAAATAAAATCATTAATTTTAAATAAACATACCCTGCTTCTAAATTTATATATATATATATATATATACATATATATATATATATATATATATATATATATATATATATATATATATATATATATATATATATATATATATATATATATATATATATATATATATATATATATATATATATATATTATATTATATTATAATATATTAATTTATATAACATATATATATTATATTATAATATATTAATTTATATAATATATATATATATATATATATATATATATATATATATATATATATATATATATATATATATATATATATATATATATATATATATATATATATATTACATTATAATATATTAATTTATATAATATATATATATATATATAAGTTAATATATAATAAATAATTATATATATATATATGCGGTAGTTGTGTAGTGGTAGACCGCTCGGTTCATAAGCGAGAGGTTCCGAGTTCGATCCCCACCACGTCCCTGGTAGTACCGCACTCAACTTGTTTCTCCGTACAGCTGCCTTATTTGTCAAGGTTCGTGTTTCGGAGTTATAGAGTCAAGAGAGGGTTATAACCATAAATAAGTAGCCTCCTCGTCTGTAGTGGCCTGCTCGGCCTTGAGGAGGTGAATTATCAAAAAATATATATATTACCTTTAACCTTCTTTTTGTGTCTTTTTAAAACATCGCAACACTTATCATTCTTTAGTAGAAATATCGGTCCAAAAACCTGCTCATGATGATAACAAATAGACTTTATCTCTTCGTATGATGTAGTCTCAAGCAAACCAGACCTCCAAATATAAGTATCTTGAAAGTCCTTTTCTAGATTACAAAAATCTTTTAATCCTTGTTTTCGAACAAAACATATTTTGTGACATTCATCTTTTAAAACATTTCCAAACCCACAAGATTCCATTTTATCAATATACTATTATTATTTCTGAAAAAGATGCAAGAAAAATCTATGATTCATTCAATGTGTTCATGGGGTCAAGGTTGTTTAGGACTAGAAATTTAAACTTAATTAGTAAGCATTCTAACTTTAATTTTACAACCTTATAAACATTTCTAAACCATAAAACTACTAAAAAAATAGAAAGAGCAATTCAACAACATCTAAAAGAACATTTCGATATAGCCAAAACTGTTTCAGCTTCAGAACTGTCAAATTATCACATCTTTTTGTATAGTTAAATTTATCAAAATACCTGTTTTTTAAGCAATAAATTTAAGTAGATTTGACCATATTTTTATTTCTGTTTTAGAAAAGACCACTCTCCAATTCTTTGTAGTAACTATAGCTTAACTATTCAGAACAACTTCTAAAAAAAAAAAAAAAAAAAAAAAAATCAAGCTACATCGGCATTTTTGTGATCGGACTCGCCCCAGTAAAATTGTGGTAAACGTTCAAATTTTAGGTGTTATGCTTGTTTTTAAATATTTTAAGTTGTTTCATTGGATTCGTTGGCCCAAAATATGTAAAGGTACAAATTTTCAGCTTTCCAACACACATATAACAGAAACTAGGACCAAAACCATTTTTAAAAATGTTGGATTTTTGTTGGTTGGGGGCAAACTTAAAATAGCTATATCTTAGGAACCGATTGAAATTAGACGATAAAATTTTCAGGATGTTCATAATTTACTAAAATCTTTAAGTGGTTTAAAAATCAGCAAAATCTGAGACTTAGGGTTGCATGCCCTGGATGTTTTCACATGGAATCTCCCAAATGCAAATGTTCAGGATTATCCTGTACAGACCTATGCGAGTGTTCTGGTCAGTGTTTTGAATAAAATGAACAAACCTCATTTTTGTTAACAAGTTTTAAAAAAAATTAGTTCCATTACTCTGTAATATATAAATAAAACTTTTTTTATGCTTTTAATCATATTTTAATTAGTAATGTGGTATAGTTGTTTATTGTTTCTTAACATTCTGCTTAATGCAACCTTATATAATTGGTTCAGAAGATTTTATAGTTTTACAGTCAACTCAGTTGGGGGTCGCCCCAGGACCAAAAAAATATTTTCAGAATGGGGTCTTTTTTTTTTGTATTCTTTTAATTCATAGACAACTTCCTGAAAGTTTCAAGCTGATATCACAATTTGAACTCTTTCGCTAAATATTTACTTTTATTCCCCCCACTAAAAGGTTTTTATGGTTTTTAAACACCATAATATCTGTACCCAGACGGCACAACTCAGAAAACCAAGCGTAAATAAATATTTACGCTTGGTTTCTGTTGCGTTTTTAAAACCTTCAAAAACAAAAAGAATAACACGTATCCTAAATGGTTTTTATTCCGTGAAATTAACTATTACTATTTACCATAAATACCAGTTAAAGTATTAATGGTTTCACCGTTATGGAAACATAGTATTATATTTTAATAACTTTCCGTAAGGAATGTAAAACCACTGATAAAAATATGCGACATTTCCATTTGACTTTAAAACCTCAAATATATATATATATATATATATATATATATATATATATATATATATATATATATATATATATATATATATATATATATATATATATATATATATATATATATATATATATATATATATATATATATATATATATATATATATATATAATATATATATATATATATATATATATATATATATATATATATATATATATATATTATATATATATATATATATATATATATATATATATATATATATATATATATATATATATATATATATATATATATATATATATATATATATATATATATATATATATATATATATATATATATATATATATATATATATATATATATATATATATATATATATATATATATATATATATATATATATATATATATATATATATATATATATATATATATATATATATATATATATATATATATATATATATATATATATATATATATATATATATATATATATATATATATATATATATATATATATATATATATTATATATATATATATATATATATATATATATATATATATATATATATATATATATATATATATATATATATATATATATATATATATATATATATATATATATATATATATATATATATATATATATATTATATATATATATATATATATATATATATATATATATATATATATATATATATATATATATATATATATATATATATATATATATATATATATATATATATATATATATATATATATATATATATATATATATATATATATATATATATATATATATATATATATATATATATATATATATATATATATATATATATATATATATATATATATATATATATCTATGTATGTATGTATGTATGTATGTATGTATGTATGTATGTATGTATGTATGTATGTATGTATGTATGTATGTATGTATATATATATGTATAAAGAACATTATGAATAGGCTCTCCATACAGGGGACAGAAATAAAATTTTAGTCACCCATTTTTTTAAACCTCTGAACCAAAATAGCAAAATGGAAAAAGTTAAACAATCCTTTCGCCATAAGATTATGTCTAATAATAGAAATTGAAAAACAAAGCATGTTAAAGAATTTAGCAAGTGTTCTGATATAGTGCTATATGAAAATGTCTAGATAAATAAATCATGTAGTTAGAAAAAAAAATACAGATCCGTAAATAATAATAATAATTTAAAATATTTAAATTTTCCTTGAAATTAAGTTTAGTATAGGGCTTTTTTTTTATAAGGGCCTACTAACAATATATATTTTTTTGACAAATATAACAAACAAAAAATGTAAGACTTAATTACTAAACAATATACCAATGCTCAAATAAGTAAACAATATCGTTAGATTGCTTTTTTTTATGAGCATTTGAAGTCTGATATTAAACTTGTATGGTATTATATACTAATATATTAACATTATCAAAATTAAAATGGTATCTTTCTTATAGGATAAGAATAGTTTCTATATATAATGATAAATATAATGATATAACAGATGTTAGTACAACAAAGCAAATAAGTAAACATTTCCATACAGTATGCCTAGATATGTAACTAACATAAAGCTAATTTAAATTTTTTATTGAAAATTTATTTTAAATTGGTGTTTATAAATCTAATTAAGTCTTAAATGGCCAAATACTAAAATTATACCAGAATAAAAGAAAACTTTTCCAAAATTTATGTCGAAAAAAAAACTAAAAAATTGTTAAAAAAAGCAATACAACACCAGAAAAACCAAAAAATATATATATTTTTTTTAACGTTTTTTTGCAACTCTAAACACAAGAATTATTTTTAGTAGATGGCACATAAGAAGCTAGCTCTATGGAGCAGCAACTATAGTATTTTTAGAAAAGAGAAAGAGAAGCAACATTACATGTGAATGCATATAAAAAGGTTTTAGTTAGGGCAGGCAATCATTAAGAATAAAATTTAAAAAATCAAAAAACAAAATAAAAAAGTCACGGTGAAAATTATCAAGTCACAAAATATCAAATAGCTAATAAACATTCTTGTTATTATTATTATATGTTATCACAACTATTAGATGTTTACTTTATGTTAGTTAGTAATGTTATGTTATTATAATTATTATAGAACTTTTAAAAAAGACTGTCTTTTCTACCTGCATTTTAAAGCATCAGAAGATGGACAATCATTAGTTTGGCAAGATATGGATAATAATCACAATCATGAAGTTTCTGAAGTAAGTTATAAGTTTATTTATTTTCTCATACTTTTCCATATTACTTGATTGTATTTATCTCAGATGAACCACTTTGATTTTTGTTGTTTTTCTTTTTAAAATCCATCAGATTCTCTATAAGCACCTGCCTAATCAACGAAAGCTTCCAGATTATGCTATTCATAAAGCTAAAGAGTTAATGAATTTAAAGCCAAACAAAAAGCTGCTGCAAAAAGAATTAATTAGTTCCACAGGCAAAGTTATAACTCTTAGAGATATATCAAATATTGCTGCTTCTTCTCACAAAAATGATAGCCGGAATGATATCACATCATTTGTGACAACTTTAAAAGAAAAATATAGTAAGTAGTATTTAAAATACCTTTGTACAGTTATTGCTATTATATTGTTTACTATAAATCTATAAGCATATTAATAAATACTTGTTGTTCTTGTTGTTGTTGTACTCAATTTTGGTCCTAATTGTCCAGATGCAGTCACTATCCCTAATCTAATCAGTCTAAGACTTCTTTTTTTTTCTCTTAGAGTCATATGTCTAACTCAAATAGTTTAAATAGGATTTTGAATCGATCTTTTTAAATTTAATACACCTAGAATGCAGATAGTCTTACAATATAGCTGAAGATATTCATAAAATATAGGTTAAAGTAAATGCTGAAAGGCTAAAAATGTTTTCTAGGGGCAGTTGGGTGTACCAAAAAAAAAGCATTACCTCTCAATTTTTTCTCAAAGGTCCAAATAGGGTAAAATTACCAAAAAAAACTTTTTTTTCCAGACAAAGTGATAGCTGTAAAATTTCATTTTTCAAAAAAAAAGTGCAATTTTTTGTGAAAAATGAAAGTCTTTTAAAAATATTTATTTCTATTTTAAGAAGTTATTCTTTAGTGACCACTATGAGGTTCTTTATTATGTTGCCCAATCAATAGTCTCTAACAAAGTTTTGGATCAGTAAGATAATCTTTTCTGTGCAGCCATTGACACATTCAATTAGCTTCAAAAACCTGTTAAATATGTAAAATAACAGTCATTTTCCGCCGTTTTAACTATCCAACATAAATCTCAGCTATCCTACCATGTCAGTAAGTTCCTACCAGCTTAGTAAGCTCTTATAAGCATGAATCACAATCTATAGAAACCCTGCTCAGTAAGCTCTATTGACCTGCTAATAACTGTTAGTTTTGGTTTCCCCATATGAAACAGAAATTTAAATGTGCCATTTTTAAACTAAATGTACTCTCCCCCTCCCAAAAAAAAAAAGCAATTGATAATATAATTTAGCTAACAATGGAAGGCTCCATATTATCTCTGTGGTCAATGCCCTCTTGAGCCTGTTTCAAAAACTCAATATTCATATAAAATAAAAGCATGCATTACACCATTAATAATATTATTCACTTTACCATTTATCAATAAATGTTTAAAAAAACAACAAGAAAATAAGAAAAATGTCCTAGAAAATTAAATAACATTGACACCAAAACATCATTTTCAAAAGATTATTTTTTTTTAGAAATCACTTTTTGATAACTGATTTTGTTTTTTGGTTGTTAATAGCCTCAGTGGACTTTACAGAATTTTTAGCCTCAATGGACTTCAGAGAATGGCAAAAAATTAAGAGGTATCCTAAAGAAAAAAAAAGAATGTTTTTGGTACACTTTAGTGGACAGTGATATGTATCCAGACAATATTTTAAGACACATTTAAAAAAATTACTAGCATAAGGTGGAGGTCCAATTTCGGAAAACTGCCGCTTGCCCATTATGCTAAAAATAATTTTTATTTGACAAATATAGCATTAATTTTTTTTTTTTATTCAAGCAGTTTCTATTAAAAGTTTTGTTATTACAATAGAACTATAGTTGATCAAAAGTTGTCTCTTTTTTTTTGCGTGCTAGAAATAGAGAGAAAAATACATTTTTGAAAAATGTATTTTATGCTTTGTACTAGGAAAGAAGAAAAACTTATTATTCTTTTACATAAAAGTATAATTTTATTAAAATATTTAATTAAAATATATTTTCAGATGCACATGTTGAAGTTTCAACAGATCCAGAAGGGATTTTAAAAGGAATTTTTTTTCAAGATCTCGACATGCATAATGCATTCAATGCATATCCTGAGTTTATATGTATGGATGCAACATATAAGCTATTAGAAACTCGAATGCCTGTCTATATAATAATTTGTGAAGATAGTGCTGGTTAGTATATTGCTTTATGTATTTTGTGTTTGGTTACAAAATGACTTTAAATATATTTTGCAAAATTGTTAATTTTTTTTTTCTGAAATAAATTAGTGTATTTGTATTTCGTATGTATATTACTTTTTTAGAAACTAATATTTATGTTATTATATAGGTGAAAGTGAGGTAGCTGCTGTAGCTTTACTTAAAAATGAAGATGCAGAATCATTGAGGTTTGATTTGTGTAGGCATATAATACATGCATTAATAATGTATGTATAATACATTACTGATACATGCATTAGTAATGTAGGAATAAATATTCCCAAAAAATGTGTATAATATTTACTTTACTATAATGACTTATACTATAGTGATTTGAAAAAACAATCCTGGTACCTAAAGCTGCAATCCTTATAGTCTTATTACAACCAGGGAATACACTCTGCAGGACTGTGGAATCCTCCAGGAATGTTTATGATGATGATACTTCTTTCTTTTACTTTTTTAAGTTATATGATTAGCATATAAAAAGTTTTTTATTATAATATAAAACTCTTTTTTATTACTTTTAGTTGGTTTGTGGAATCATTTCAAAGAAACAATGTTTCGTGGTCTAAGACTAATGTTATCATGACAGACAAAGACATGACAGAAAGAGGTGTACTACGTGCTTCCTTTCCAGATGCAACTCTGTTACTCTGCTTATTTCACACTCTTAGGTAAAGTAAGCTAATAATATGTATATATATATATGTATATATATATATATATATATATATATATATATATATATATATATATATATATATATATATATATATATATATATACATATATATATATATATATATATATATATATATATATATATATGTATATATATGTATATATATATATTTATATACATATATATACATACATATTATTATATATATGTATGTATATATATGTATATGTATATATATATATATATTTATATATATATATATATAGATATATATATATATATATATATATATATACATATATATATATATATATATATATGTATATATATGTATATATATATATTTATATACATATATATACATACATATTATTATATATATGTATGTATATATATGTATATGTATATATATATATATATATTCATATATATATATATATATATATATATATATATATATATATATATATATATATATATATATATATATATATATATATATATATATATATATATATATATATATATATATATATATTTATATAAATATATATATATTTATATATATAAATATATATATATATATATATATATATATATATATATATATATATATATATATATATATATATATATATATATATACATATATATACATATATATATATATATATATATATATATATATATATATATATATATATATATATATATATATATTTATATACATATATATCAGGCCTTGCGATAAAGCGTCGAGCAATGTGAATTTTACGTCGTCCAAGAACGATTTTGCGTGTAGCTAGGGCTATTTGCGTCGAGCAAAAAATTTATTGTTTGAGTATATTTAAAGATATTTTTGAGCGGAATTTTAATGAAGTAATTTACGATTATTTTAACATTTAATAAAGTATTTTAAAAACCGCACGCAGTTGAAACAAAAGTTTGAATTAAAAAAAATAAAACGTCAATAGTTTTTCGAATAATTTTTAGGAATAATTTTTTTGCTGAAATATTTCTTTTATACCTATAAGATTTTTATTCTAACATTATATTTTATTTTACTAGAAATAAAATTCCTTGTTAACAATAAAAATCTATTCAAAACGTTCGTTTAAGTTTTTTATTAATACGAGTGATTGTGCTTATCAACTGCTTTATGAAAATAAATATAAATAAATAAATATTATATAAAATCGCTTGTAAAAATATTAGCTATTGCACAGTTTTTAATCAAACAATATTAAAGTTTCCAGTTTATTACTCGCTGACTTTAAAAAAAAAAAAAAATTATTTGAAAAACTTTAAATTACATATTTAAGGAAAAAAAAATCAAATATTAGCATATTTTATAATCTTTTTTAAATTTAAGTTATAATGTTTTTTAAGCGTTTAGTATAGACAAAATGTGACAAACGTCGAGAAAATAAATAAATGTTTTTACAATTAAAAAAAAAAAAAATTCCAAAACATTTTTAAATAATAGCATTTCTACTTAAACGATTTAAAGTAGTTTTGCGGTAATTAAGTAAATTGGTGCAGTTAACGTCGATAAATATGAAAAGCAAATAAAAAGAATTTAATGACGTCAAAAATCACGTCGTGCTTATGCGTCGCGCAGTTCTTATTCATCGCAAGGCCTGATATATATATATTAAGGGGAAAAGTAAGAGGAGTTCATTTTTAGGGAAATTTTATCTGAAAATTTGAAAAATAAATAAAAACAAAGTATATCTTCAGGCTTGGTCGGGAAGCGGGTGTGATCGCACTTGAAAATTGAACACATAAATAATATTTAGTTGCGAAAAACTGGCCAGGTTTTTTAACACGTTTTGAGAACATTTCAAAAACAAACAAAAAAGCGCAATAAGATTAACTGGACCAATGAGAGACTGTTAAAGAAAGAAAAATAGCTTTTAAAGCGAAAAAACTTTAAGCAAAATAAATACGATTAGAGCAATTATTTTTGAAACATCGCTCTTTTGTAACTTTTTTTATAAAATTAAGCGACATTTTCTATATAAAGTAACAACTATAAAGAAACAAATGTTCTTCGATTTATCAAAGAGTTTATATAATTTTTATTTTTATACTTATGTCTAATTTCCAGTTGCGGATTGAGAAGGGTGGGGGTAGTAGGGCTAAAGCCCCGGGACTCACAATGTCAGGGGAAATAGTCAAGAGAAGTTAGTTAAGAGTTAAAAATAGTTAAGAGATTTATTTATAACTAAAAAAGTTTTTTTAATAAATATTTTATGCTTTGCGTAGTTTAAAAAGTTTAACATAGTTTAAACATTTGTTCTTAGTAAGATGAAAAAATGAAATAATTAAATCACTAAGTTACTGTAGAAATTCAATTAGCTAGATAGAAATTAACTAAAAACGTTAAATTACTTTGTGAGGAGGAAGCGGAACTGTTTCACAATAACGCTGATGATGTTTAGTGAGTGGGCTTTTTAATTTTAATTAGTATTTAAAACAGAAAAAAGTAACTTTAAGTATAACGAGTTTGTAAGATTGGCTGAAGCAAAAATAATTGAAGTTAGTAAACTAATTTCTAAGAACTTAAAAACTTTTTTTTCTTGCGCTGTTAGCTTTTTTTAAGTACTGCCTAGGATTGGCGGTATGGTGACTTTCTGTGGCACATGGCCATTCAACTTTGAGAGAAAAACTCGCTCTCTAGTTGGCATTGATTGTAAAAGCTTTTACAATTTTTGTACTGTCCTGCACAACTATCAATGAGTAAATTTTATTTAGACAGCTTGAAAAATTTTGCTTTTAATATTGGTATGATTAGTAAGAATATTTTATACACATAAGTTACATCATGTGAAATGTTGCCTGATATAAAACAGTAAAAAAATATGTTTTAGTACACCTTTATCATCTTTATAGTATATCACTGAGGGTTGTAAAAATCATTGTTGGGTGTTTCAATGATAGCTCTATATTTCATCTTAAACTTTAAAAGCATAATTTTTAGCAAAGTCGCCAATAATGATAATGTTTGATTGATCCATATTTTGTTTTAGTTGGTACTGTGATTGAGAGTGAGCATTAAAAGAATGAGCTTGTAGCTTTTCAAAGGAAGATGCAAATAGTTCCACAAACATTGGAAGATCTGCTGTTAAACTTAATAGTGTTGCATGATCAGTAGTTTGCCATTGCTTGTAGTGTATTTCAAAGTTATCTTCTTTTCTCCAAAAATCTTATACATATATTTGGTGAGGGGTTCTTTATCAGGACAATTATCACACTGTGCAAGCATGCATTCTTTGTTTTCTACTGAGAAAACAGTTTTCAAAAGTAAATCTTTGTACTTTAGTCCAATATTTAAGGCATCCACTAGCAATATGGCATTTTTGTAATAAGAACAAACGTTTTTACAAAAAAATTGTTTGCTATATATAGCATTTAAAAATACAATTTGTGACTCTTGTCAACAATTAAAGATCGTTATACAAAACATTATAATAATAAAAGTATGCAATGTGTGACTTTTCTCAATAATTAACAAAGCTAATTATTGACAAATTATTGATGCACATTAAAATCACATTACTTTTTATTGTAGCAATTTATTTAACTTTATTTTATTTATCCCTCCAATAGTGCATGATCATTCTTGTCTTTAAATGGTGAGTAGTCTAGTTTTACGTCTTGTGCATTCAAATTTAAATTTTTATATTTTTGTATCTATAGGTCTTTTAATCGTGAAATTACTACTATTAAGCTTGGTATAACAAGTGGGCAACGAATATCGTGTCTTGAGCAAGTTCAGAAATTAGCTTATGCAAAATCAGAGGAGCAATATAATGAAATTTATGAAATATTTATTTCTTCAGCACCAACCCCAGTTTTGGAATATTTTAACAAAAATTGGCACAATATACGTAATGAGTGGGTTTTAGGATTAAATCACGCTTGCTCAAAATTTATGAACACAACTAATAATCGCTTAGAAAATTTCAACGGAAAACTCAAGGAGGTTATTGACTCTAATAGTACTTTTGAAAACTTCCTTGATATGTTTTATGTTTTGTTAACCTCAATGCGGAATGAAAGAAACCATAAAACTATTTTTCAAATGCAGAAAATTTGTGTTGATCTATTTGATTCTAATTCTGCTGAGGCAGGTTATAGGAATATTCTTACATCGTATGCATTCTATCAAGTACTAAAACAAATTACCTTGTGTTGCAAAGTCAATGTTTTATCAGCTGAGAACCAAAGTTATGTTGTTAATAGCAGTGAAGGTCTACTTAAAGTTACTTCTAACTCGTGTGATTGTATGTTTCGCAAATTTATGAGTCTGCCATGTCGCCATATCTTTGCTGTTCGCCAGTTGCAAAAAATAAATCTGTTTGATGCTGAGCTATGTCGAGAAAGGTGGACCAGGAATTATTATCGCCAGCATCAGCGAGTTTTTAGTACACCTGCCACAACTGAAGAATCTTGTATAGCGTTTCATGTAGCTCCAAAAAAAAAAAACTCTCTCAGCATGAAAAATTTAAACTTGCTCTTCAAGCAACTTCATCTATAGCAACTCTAGTATCAGAGTCTACAGGACATGCTTTTGAACAGCGAATGAATCTTCTTAAAGCATTGCAAAAGGGTTGGGAACAGGGAAAGAATATGGTTGTAAATGAGCTTGAAGAGATAGACTTGAGGATATCTGATAATTTCTTATCTCCAGATTTTTTCATTCCTATAGTACCTGAGCATACACCAACATCATCATCAACTGTTAAAGAATTACTTTACAGTGAAAAAATAGAAGATATAATTGGAAACCCTCTGAAAGAGGATAGTTTAATCAGAGAAGTGGCATCAGAACAATCTGTTGTTAATGAAACACAACGACACCTAGAAAAATGTTTTGCTGAAAGAAGCAAGTATTACAGGTAAATATACTTGCAAAAAAAATTTCTGATGCAATTGAAGATTAAATAATGGCAATATGGTTCATGATAAGTCATAAGATTAAAATGGAACTAACTATGGAACTTGCTTAAAGAAGGTTCAGTTGCCTCAATGTGTTTCTCAATGTGGACATCCTAAAAAGTCAGCACTTACATTTAAAGATTTTCCTAAAAAACGTCATCGACACTTTTCTGATGTCCCAATTTCTTTTTTGAAACTTAATTCTAATAAAAAACATGGTAGTATGTCGAAAAAATTGCTTTAAATTTTATAAAGACTATTGTTGTGTTGTGTTGATACTCTTTAGGATATAGTTACTATATAGGGTATAATTTCTTATCTCCAGATTTTTCCATTGCAGGAGTACCTGAGGATACACCAACATCGTCATCAACTGTTAAAGAATTACTTTACAGTGAAAAAATAGAAGACTTAATTGGAAACCCTCTGAAAGAGGGTAGTTTAATCAGAGAAGTGGCATCAGAACAATCTGTTGTTGATAAAACACAACCACACCCAAAAGATTGTTTTGCTGTGGAAAATGAAGCAGGTATTACAAGTAAATATAAAATTAAGAATTTTTATCTGCAATTAAAGCATGAGCCATGGTCTTGTAATGTTCAAACGTTTGTTATAGATTCTTTTTTAAAAAAGATACAGTTGCCTCAAGTTGTTGCTCGATGTGGACGTCCGAAAGGTGCAACACGCACAACTATAGGTCTTCCTAAAAAACGTCACCAACACTCTTCTAATGGTCCGGTTCCTTTTGTGAAACTTGAACTTGCTAAAAGACATGCTAGTTTGTTAAAATTATTTGTTTTACATTTTATAAGTTATATATTTTATATAATTTTCATACTATTTTACAGTTTTTTGTTTATTAATATCAAAACAAGTACAAACAAAATCCAGTAATTGCAAATATTTTTTAGAACTTATTTTTAAGTTTAAGTAAAAAATTTTGTTTTAAGCAGTAATATACATTTCATTTCTACCTTTTTACCTTATTCTATAGTTTGATTTTTTCCTTAAGCTTATTTTTTCTTTTTTTATACGGTTTTAGTAAAAATCTTTTTTTTCTCTCACAGTGATGCTCGGTTGGTTTTTAAAAGCTGAGGATGTACAGAAAGCCCTTACTGGCACCCTTATTGATAGAAGTGCTATAGAAAGAAGACCAAATTGTGTTTCATGGTCAATTCTTGATGAAAATGCATTAGGATTGCTTTCATCAATTCAATTATATTTTACTTCGTATGCATGGAAAGCCATCACCAAAGTGATTAATACTAAAAAAAAACAAGACATCTGGCCTTGTGCTGTATGCCAAAAAAGTACAAGTGAAGGGAATAAAACTGGCAGCGCAATCGCGTGTGATTCATGTCTTTTGTGGTCACACCAAAGGTGTGTAGGTCAAAAGGATGACTCTCTTTTGAAAACAAAATTTTGGTATTGTCGCACTTGTTATGCAAGGTGATTGTTTAAGTATTATCTATAATTATTTTAGTTTATTTTTTATATAACATTAGATAGATTATATAGATGCAAGTATTATATAGATTCCTATATATATTGTATAGATTATTTACAAATATTGTAACTGTAGAAATATTTATAAAACAGTCTTGTATATTATGATTATTTTTTAATTTAGTTGTTGAACCAAACAGTCAATCAGATTAAATAGAAATCAACCTTAGCTATTAGTAAATAAAAAATTAGCTTTTAAAAAAATTAGAATCTTTGTTAATTTACAAGTAGTGTAACTGATTATTTACAAGTATTGTAACAGATTATTTACAAGTATTGTAACTGTAGAAATATTTATGGACGTTTTATAAACAGTCTCGTATATTATGAATATTTTTTTATTTAGTTGTTGAACCAAACAGTCAATCAGACTAAATAGGAATCAACCTTAGCTATTAGTAAATAAAAAATTAGCTTTTACAAAAATTAGAATCTTTTTTAATTTATTGACTAGTTTTTTTTTTCTTGTTTTTCTTACCTCCTGACTGTGTTTTTGTTTTCCTTGATGAAAAGATACAGATTGTTATTTATGTGTGTGTGGTTTAAATTAGATCCGAGTATAGTATAAACTGTAGAAATATTTATAAAAGTTTTATAAACAGTCTCGTATTTTGTGATTTTTATTTATTGAACCAAACAGTCATTCAGAAGTAAATAGGAAACAACCTTAGTTATTAGTGAATGAAAAAGTAAATCAGTTTTTACAAAAGTTAAAATCTTTTTTTTAATCATTGACTAGTTTTTATTACCTTTTTTTTGCCTTCTGAAAGTGTTTTTTTTCCTTAATCAAAATATATGAAATGCAAAGTCCTATGGTTAACCTTCTCGTGGTGCATTTCGTTAAATAAGTTACATGAGTTTCAAACTTTTGTAACTTATGAACCAAAAACCAAGGCAATATTTTTAGTAAATTATTTAAAATACGAGTAAAATTCTAATCATATTACTATATCATATTCATACTTATATATGAAACCAAGGCCGAAATTTGGGGTCCCTACGACCGTTTTTTTTTTTTTTTTTGGGGGGGGGGGGAGGGGCTCCAACCTTCTATTCACGGCGTTGTATGAAACTATATATATTACGATAAATTGAAAAGTCAGCAAAATGATCAGTCTAAATTTAATTTATCTAAATCTAAATTTATTGATAAGCTCAGTAAAGAACACCAACTGTATTTTTTAGTTTTGCCAACATACACCGATTGTATATTTAAAAATTACCAGTTATCTAAAAAATAAAGTCACCATTGCAAGCATATTACCCTTATTTTAATTCTTAGCCTCAAGTTAAAGAATAAATTTGAAACCGAAATGGCATTTTGTAGTTGGGTTTAATGTTTTAATTTAAACAGTGTTTCATGAATGCAGTATATTTTTATTTCAAAAGTCCCGTATCAATAATGTTGCAATTATCTATTGGTTTTCAACTGAAAATTCCCTTCACGTCATTCAAAATAAGTTGATTAATTAAAATTTGTGTTTAATTATATGTATGAGGAAACAAAATTACAACATTTTCAAAGTTTTCTAGCTAATCTGGAAGATTATGAAAAATCAAATGCAAGATTCTACGTCGTTTTACAACTTATACCGAACAAAAAACACATGAGTTTGAATAAAAGGTTGTAAAAACGGAAATATGCATCACGCTTACCATGTGCAAAACCTCTAATTTATAAAAATTAATTACTAAATCTTGTAAATCTGTGAACCTGTAGTAAAAATATTTATTTGGTAGAAATATACATATTATATTACTGACTATACCTATATTTGTATTACTTAAACTACCGAATACGCGTTTTCTTATATTAATGAATAAATTCAATTTGACACGTGACATTCTTAGCCAATAAAACGGACTTTCGGTAGGATAATTTTTTTTTTTTTGGCTACCGACAGTCGGGAGGCTTTTAAAATTACTTATTCTACCGAAAGTTGATTTTGACACGTGACATTCTTAACCAATGAGAGGGACTTTCGGTAGGATAAGATTTTTTTTTTTGGCTACCGACTTTCGGTAGGCTATCCACGGCGAAAAAAATTACAATTTCTATATATAAACAATTTATTTGGCTGCATTAAAAATTTAATATTTTTACAATTGTTACCATAATTACTTTTTATAAGATAAGTAATTACCATGAAGAAACTCTGACAATAATAGAAAAAGAGTCAGTTGAGTTTTTTCTTTTTTGCGTTGAAGTAAGATGTTTGTAAATATAGGATGCCTGATCTAAATTTAAATGTTCTGAAACCGTTGTTGTGTAGTGTCTGGTGTTTTCACCAATATATCCAGCATTACAGCTGGAGCAAACAAATTTATAGACAACAAAGGTTTTTAAATTTGGGGGTTAGGGGTCTTTGATGAAATCATACTACTTATTTTAAAAGTTGTAAAAACTTGTCTTGCTTTTATATTATCTTTACAATATTTTAAATGTATTTAATTAATTGATGTTAAAATGTATTTGAAAATTTTCCAATATAAGGGAGTTTAAAGTAATGTATATCAGATGGTTTTGGAGATGACATGTTTTCTTTAGGAGAGATAAGATTGTTTAGTCAATTTTTGAAGGTTTTGTCAATTAAGTTGAAGGCAAAAGAGTTTTTTTGGAGAGTTTATTTAATTTTTACAATTTCTAGATGAAAACTTGCTGTTTTTTGAAGGCCCTATTGATCAGAATTTTAATGAATCCTTGTTCATAATTAATATTAGTGAAGCTTTTAAAATTAGTTTGTAAAACTGTGTATTTTTGTTTTGAAAAATTTTGAAGTATTAAATTTATAATTTACAGAGTTAATAATAATATCAATAAAGTTCAATTTGCGATCAATCTCTTTCTCTTTATTAAGTTTGGGGTAACTTAATAAACTTAAGAGCAGTCACAGTAAAGGGATGAGACTTCATTGACGCATAAATTCATGATAATGAATTTTAGTAGATGGCACAAGAGACACTAGGGCCATCATAGTATTTGTAGAAAAGAGAAAGAGAAGCAACATTAAGATGTGACAATGTTTGGAGATTGGCTGCAAGAACAGGTCCAACTATGTTTACGATTATACACTTTATCAAAAAGAAAAAGAGCATCATTGGAAGATCCACTCCAGATATGGCAACTATTTCATAAAAGTATGACAGAATCAATAGTAAGAATGTGACAAGCCTGATAAGGAGATGCATGCTATTTTATTTTGAAATGGATTTGATATATGGTTTCTGAGAATGATCAGAGGTAAGAGTTAATTCTAGGAGCCAAAGTGTAGATGATTCATCAAGTATATTACCGTTCATAAAAATAGAAAGATCTTGATTATTGTGATAACGATTAGCTAAAAACTATTAAGTCTTATCTGAGTTAAACTTCATTAGCCATTCAAAGCATATATATATATATATATATATATATATATATATATATATATATATATCACCGTTCTCCTAAATGAGCAATTAGTGTCAACTCAAATTCCAAAGAAACCACAATATGCCTGTGATAGCTCCTGGATTCCAAAATTATAAAAAATCAAAACATCCTATTATGTCCGAGAAAGAAAATTACTTTTGAAAATTTTTATTTTGCACATATTCATGAAATGACAGCATTCTCCAAATTTTACATTTTTACAGCATATCTTAACATTCAAAAAGCTCTTTGAAAATAATAAAACCTACTTAACATAATAAAGAAACAAAAAATATGAAAATGTGAAAGATTTTATGTTATAAAATTGGTAGTAATCCAAATAGGTTAAAGATCACTTGGGTAAAATATTGCTTTTCTGAAAGTTTTTTCTAATAAGTTAACTTTAGAATAATTTCATTAATAGTTTGGTAGTAATCCAAATAGGTAAAAGATCATGTAGGTAAATACAAAAGAAATATTAAAATAAATTCCACATTTAAAGCAACAACATTCTTGACAAAAAAATTATTTACAAATTCCTAACTTTTCACAGACTTTTGCTGTTAAAATCAGCTAGGCACATTTCTAGCCTTTTTCCATAATCTGGATGGCTGATAGGTCGTTTGTATCGTTGCCAATGGTTCTGAAAACAATGATGAATAGATTCTGTTGCTTGCTCACTGTAGATTCCAAGAGGAGACCTTGTATTTTGGATGAAGTCCTTAACATGGAAAAACACTGCATGTACTTTTGGAGTGATGCTTCCTCTTGGCAATGCCAAATATGAATCTCTGAATGAATCAATTTTTTCTGCATAAGTGCAATCCAACTTTCAGAAACAATGGGACTAAACTTTTGAAAGCTCTCAATGATGCTGAAAACCTGAAAGGCACTGTCATTTTCAGCCAGTGTTTGGAGAAGGTTGAAATTTTTGAGGAGCTTGTGGCAATCATTCCCAGCAAATTGACCACCATGAAAAGGTTGGGGCTGAATGTGCAAAGCTTGTAGCCATTCAGCTGATTCGGGCCAAAGGTCTGTTAAAATCTTGAACAGATGGTTAACAACCCCAAGCAGTAGATGAAGCTCCATTGGTGGAATGAGATCAAGCACAAGTGCATCATTATCAAGTGAGAGAATAGGGTCGTGAATTACGTTTTCTAAACAATTTTGTTTTCTTGATGTCGGATCCAGCTGCTGTGTATGTTTTGTGTGCTTGCTTCAAAGATCTAAAAGTCCTCAGAGTACCCCGGTTTGCAAGGTTAGAGCTTTCCACAGCAGACTATGTGCATGGATGAGCTGAAGCATGTGATTGCAATCCACAAATTATATTTGCCAACTTTATATCACACAAGACAACAAACTTGATTTCACTGATTGAAATGAGAGAGAGAATGAGCTTTACATTGGATTAGTTCTCTTGAACTCCTTCAGCAACTGCAACCAGAAGGTGCTGTTTTACTCCAGAATCCTTGGACGTTGAAGATGTCAGAGACACAGCTTCACTATCTGCTTCATTTTGTATAACTCCAAGGCAGACTTTAAGAAAACCTCCACCACCATCTATTCCAAGTTTAATGATGTGTTTTAAAAGTACTTGTCCTTGAAAGTAGAACTTCTTCAGTGAGTGCTTGGAGATTTTTGCAATGGACAACAACACTTTAAGACTTCTTTTGATCTGAACTAATGAATGTTGTTGGGGTTTGTGTAAAGTGTTCTTCTAGACTTTTTCCGAGATCCTGGAACTTGTGTAATATATTTGGTTCCAGAACTTTGGCAGACGAAACATGCCTAATGGTGGAAGTCAGTTTTTTTATTCCACTGTTTGACAATTTGTTTTAGTTGAACTTGAGCAAGATCCTTTGCGGTGACTACAGCTGAATCTTTGAACAACTGCTTAGAGCAAGAAGGACCTGTTAAAGAGTAAAATATAATATTTCAGTTACTTAAATGTGATGGTCGACCTTAATGAAGAATTATATACAAACCTTGTGTGATTGGGAGCAGTCCTCCTCCTTTTGGCTGCACAAGTCTAATAGTTCCACAAGGAGAAGATTCTCTGCTAAAAACTGTTGAGCTGGCAATTTGTTCTGCCACAATTCCATCAGATTTTGCAAGCTCCCTTAAGTTTTCATGGAACTGTGATGAAGAGCAATGATGGGGTAAACCTTGACCAATAAGAGAGAGACATGTAGAACATCTTCTGTCTGATGTTTTCTCTCCAGTTTTTGTTCTTTCAAGAGGGTGTTTCTCTGTCAGTTTAAGTCGCCCTATGTCACAAATCAAGCATTCACAAGCTTGACCACGTGTGTGAACTTTTATATCAATGGTTTCAAATTAAAACAGTTTAGGCCAAACAACCTTCTGCCCTTGATCACACTTTCCAAGGGCCAGTCTACACGGATCACAAAGACCTTAAGGAATTCTTAAATCATCAAAGTTAAACTGCTTTTTGTAGTTGTTTTGAATTTTGCTGACCAAAAATGGTGTCAATTGACAATTTCCTTTTCTAAGACACATGATACAAACAACTCTTCTGTTCTCATTATTGAAATTATTCTAGAGTTAACTTATTAGAAAAAACTTTCAGAAAAGCAGTTTTTTACCCAAGTGATTTTTTACCTATTTGGATTACTACCAATTTTATAACATAAAATCTTTCACATTTTCATATTTTTTGTTCCTTTTTTATGTTAGGTAGGTTTTATTATTTTCAAAGAGCTTTTTGAATGTTAAGATATGCTGTAAAAATGTAAAATTTGGAGAATGCTGTCATTTCATGAATATGTGCAAAATAAAAGTGATTTTCTGTCTCGGACGTAATAGGATGATTTGATTTTTTATATTTTTGGAATTCAGGAGTCATAAGCTTTCACAGGCATATTGTGGTTTCTTTGGAATTTGAGTTGACATTTATTGCTCATTTAGGAGAACGGTGATATATATATATATATATATATATATATATATATATATATATATATATATATATATATATATATATATATATATATATATATATATATATATATATATATATATATATATATATATATATATATATAAATATAAATATATATATATATATATATATATATATATATATATATATATATATATATATATATATATATATATATATATATATATATATATATATATATATATGTATATGTATATATATATATATATATATACAGGGTGTTCGGGATAAGTTTGACAGTTTCGAAAGAAAAAGGAAAATCTTCATTGTATCTGTTAAATTTAATAAGTTGACAAAAAAATTACAGGCATAGTAAATTACAATACTATGAACAAAATTCACTCAAAATAACAACCATTAGCATCGATCACTGCTTAAATCCTGCTTCGGAATTTCGAACAAGCTAATGCTACAGTCTTCCTGGGAAGGGCCTCAAAAACTGTTTTAATTTTATCCACTAACTGGGCTTTTGTATTACTGGAAGTGCGAATTTGTATTACTGGAAGTGCTTTTTCAACTGCACCCCATACAAAATAATCTATGGGGTTAAAGTCTGGGGAATTTGGAGGCTAAACATTTGGACTGGTGAAGACGTATAAATTTTCAGACAACCATTTTTGACTTTTTCCAGAGGTATGGCAAGGGGCCAAATCCTGCTGCCATGCATACGGCCTACCATTGGCTACCCTTGTTATCCAGGGCTTGACTACAGTGTTCAGCAACTCCACGTAGCCATCTGAAGTCAACCTGAGTTCCTCTTGGAAAAAATGCGGAGGCATCACATCGCCTTCAGAGGATGCACCAAAAACCCTCACAGTTTAGGGAAATTTGGTCTCCATTACACAAGGAATGTCCTTTGTACTGCATGCAAGCTATCTTTTATTCTGCGTGTTGTGTTTTTGATCCTGGCAAAAGTTTTTCTCATCGGAAAAGAACCAGATTGTTTGTGGTTCTACAGGATGTTTCACTTTGTCTAGAAGTTTCTTTGCGTTTATCAAACATTTTTCACAGGCCTTTTCTGTGAGTAGCTGATCTTTGCGGCGCTTGTATGAGTAGTAGCAAAGGTCTTCATTGAATACAAGCTTCATAGTAGAGGCTGTAACATTCATTTCACGTGACAAAACCCGAATTCCAATGCCAGGGTTCTTCAACACCTGTTCCTGCAGACTTGCGAGGAATTCTGCTGTACGAATGCAATCAGATCGTTTGCTAGGGATCTTTCTTCTTACTACATCCTTGTAGTCACCATTGCAAGTCTCTACTTCATGCCTGATTGTTTTTACTGTGTTTAGGGAGCATTGGGCAGCAGCCATAATATCCTTATTTTGATGGTCGGCACAAATCCTCATGATGCAAGTTATTCTCTTCCATGATTCAGGTGGGTTCCAGTCATCTATCCTATCTGACATCTTGTATATGAATGAAAAAGGGTCCAAACTAAAAACTTATTAAAACTAAAAACAAAAATGATGTCATTGCAACGTTGCAGATTTAGACTTAACTTTAAAAAAAATTGGTCTCCAATAGCATGTCATCACTAAGTTACCATTGTCGCAATTTAAGATATACTCCTGTGAATAAGAGCACTGTAAGCGTTGTATTTCAATTGCTAAGTTATTATTATCTTGGCCAACAATTTGTACCATCAAAAAATCAAATTTTGTTCATGGACATTATAGTATCAACTGAAGAATGTGCTTTAAAATTGTACGAAAATGTTAATATTGAAAAAGCTGAATTTTTGCGACAATATATAAGCAAAACATTAAACAAGTTTTTAAATGTAAAAATAGCTAGTAATTTTTCTAAAAATCAAAGATATACCCTTTTGTTATCAGATTCAAAAACAGCAATAAAAAAAATCAAAGATCAACTTGGTAACTGCACTATTTCTGCTGTCAATCCTACACAAAATTTTCTTTGTTTAATTCAACAAACTCTCAAAAAATTAAAAAAGGAAAAAAAAATTGATAAAAAAACTTATGATAAAATATATCCTTCTGACGCTGTTCCACCTAGATTATATGGATGCATTAAAGCACATAAAAGTGATAAAGGTTAGTTATGCGAACTATAGTTTTAACTATTGGTAAACCAGCTCATAAACTTTTGCAACATCTTTTTGAAATAATACAACCTACATTTACTACAAAAAAACTTTTTTTCATTCATATCTGAGGCTAAAGAATGATTTATAGATAAAAATGAAATTCAAGTTTCGTTTGATATTATTAATTTATATCCATTGATTCCACTAGATAAAGCAACAATTTCTATAATTGATATTCTAAGCAAAGATAAAGATAATCTTAAGATGCGAAGTAAATTGTCATTAGTAGATATTCACAAGTTTATTGAACTTTGTGTAAATAAATTTTATTTTTTATGGGACAAAATACATATCTTAAAAAATTCTTGTCTGATTGGTTAGTCCATTATGTTTATTATCAACAAATCGCAACAATGATAACTTAGTGATGACACGCCATTGGACACCACTTTTTGTTAAATTTAAGTCTAAATCTGCAACATTGCAATGACGTCACTTTTGATTTTAGTTTTTATGAATTTTGTATAACAGTTTTTTCAGTTTGATAATGGTTTATACTATATAAGCCAAAATATCACCATATAATAATAAAGATAATATATAGCCGAACATGATGTTTTTAATCAATTGAATATAAAATATATTATTAACGATGTCACTTGAACAATATATATATATATATATATATATATATATATATATATATATATATATATATATATATATATATATATATATATATATATATATATATATATATATATATATATATATATATATATATATATATATGTATATATATATATATATATATATATATATATATATATATATATATATATATATATATATATATATATATGTATATATGTATATATATATATATATATATATATTGTTTATATATATATATATATATATATATATATATATATATATGATATATATATATATATATATATATATATATATATATATATATATATATATATATATATATATATATATATATATATATATATATATATCTCACTCAAAAGAAATATTTTGACATATTGAATGTTCCGATAACTCAAACATTCTCTAACTTGAATTGATTTCTTGGCCCCCTGGAGGTTTGAGTTATTGGAAGTTATATATATATATATATATATATATATATATATATATATATATATATATATATATATGTATATATATATATATATATATATATATATATATATATATATATATATATATATATAACTTCCAATAACTCAAACCTCCAGGGGGCCAAGAAATCAATTCAAGTTAGAGAATGTTTGAGTTATCGGAACATTCAATATGTCAAAATATTTCTTTTGAGTGATATGCAGAAAATCAAATGAATTTGATTTCATAAAAAAAATTAATTACTTTAATAAGACGTTGTGTTATTTTTCTTTTAAAGATCAAGTTATAGGTAAAATATCAGCCACTGGGACAAATAAAACAGTTTGACTTATCAGGTGAATGTTCGAGTTATCAGGGGCTTGAGTTATCGAGTGATTTTTATAAGAAAGTGTTAGTAAAGGCTCAAGGGGAACTCGAAAGTTTTTCGAGTTATCCGGGGTTCAAGGTATCAGGAGTTCACTGTTGTCAATGATGTTTTTGATAAAAAAGAAACTATTTGTAAGCGTAATGCTAGTAATATAAGTTGGATTCAGTTTCATTTGTACAATACATTTTTTTTATCTTTATTAAAAACTGATGAAATTCCTTTGTTTTTCAAAATATTATTTAATTATGACAACTCTGGTTATTTTGCGGTAAGCTGCTACTTTGTGACATATGCATATATGCACATATATTTATTTTGCACATATGCATGCATTCAGAGTTAAAAAGTATGAATCTTTGCCAATATGTTTACCAAATGAAGTTTGTGATTATCAACTGCTTGATACATATATACTACAAGATGACTGTACCTATATTGAGTCTAAATACATGTTTACCATCATGATTTTTTTATTTTATTCTGATTCACTCCTAACAAGGCTGCAAGCAACCACTATTAAGTTGGGAGTTACTAGAAAAAAATAATATAGTTATAGAGTAAGGAGACGGTTAACAGAAGAGTTAAAAAGATGTAGTTTGTATGAGTCAGGAAAACATGAAGACGAGAGAGAGCTCCAAAGGTTTGAAAAAAGATAGATAGTTTTAAGGGTTGAAAGAGCTTTAAAGTGTGTGGAACTAGAGATAAAAGCTTCTTAGAGCAGTGACCATGATAGTATTTGTAGAAAAGAGAAAGATCTAATATTAAGATGATGGGAAAGAGGCTTGAGCTTAGAAGATAGACTAAGTCCAACTATATTTACAATGCATTTTTCATCTAAAAAAGAAAGAACATCATAAGAAGAGCCAGCCCAAATATGACAACAGTTTTCCATACAGGGGCTAATAAGAGATTAGTAGAGGTGAAGAATGGAATCAGGAGAGATGAAATGATGAGCACGAAGAAGTGAGATCAGATTCGAGATTGGCTGCCTGTTCTAAGCAATCTAAAACAGAAGACTTTTTGTCAAGACAGGAGTATAAAGTTGAGTCATCAGCAAAAAGAGTTACCTTATATGTAATGTTGCTGGAAAAATTAATAATTTAGATAGAATAATTTAGAAACAAAACAAGACAAAGAATAAAACCTTGAGGTACCCCAGAAGTTACTGGAAATGAATAAGAGTGTTAGCTTTTGATGATGAGCTTTATAAAACCATTACAAAGAAACGATTTGATAATCTCAAAAACTCTTCCAGATATTCCATATGAATCAAGCTTATGGAGAAGACTAACATGCCAAACTTTGTTGAAAACCTTAGATATGTCAAGAGCAATAGCCATTGCCTCTCAGCCTTTATCTAATGCACAATCTTTCAGTCACAGTAGTTAGCCAGATAGCAAATCGATGAGCGAGAGGATTCAAAACTGTATTGATTGTCTGACAGCAAGTCATTTGACTCAAAATGGAATATGAGATGTTTAAACGAACAGGCTCCTTTCTGTCTTAATGAGAGCACAATCATAAGTTCTCATACCTACATTGAAGATTGTCTTCATATTTATACTTTGAAATTTGAAAAAAAGAAATGTGTTTATAAATTGTATTTGAGTTTCAGGTGATGAAAAAGTTTTAAAAAATTGATTATTTAAGCATTTTGCAATAGATATCTTATCTACTAATTGCACTCCATCGTGCATTCAACATCGTGGTCGAAAAGAGATCGAATTTCACTTTAACAAGCCTTTTTTGGACAAGACTTACAAGCATATATATATATATATATATATATATATATATATATATATATATATATATATATATATATATATATATATATATATATATATATATATATATATATATATATATATATATATATATATATATATATATATATATATAAATCTTTATTCAAAATTGATTAGCATTACAAATAATGAATTGTACAATATTATCTATTGTGTTATTTCTCTCTCTCACTCTCTCTCTCTAATGAATATATATATATATATATATATATATATATATATATATATATATATATATATATATATATATATATATATATATATATATATATATATATATATATATATATATATTCATTTCATTATTGAATTTTAGATAATTCTTCAAACGAATGCGACTTCAGAAATCTCACGTTTATTCGTACAGCTAATTTCAAGCAAAAACATTTATATATTGGACAGTGGATTTAACACTAGAAAACCTTTTTTATAATTGATGATATATTTTTATAAACATAGATATATTGGATTGTAAAATAAAATTTATTTTTGTTAATTTTTTAAAAATATTTATATCAATTGTTTAAAAAAAGTTTTTTTTTCTTTATTGCCGTATTTTGAAATATATGTAAAATACTTAGGAAAGTCGTTATTTGCATTTCTATTTTGGCCTTAAGTAACTAGCTTAAATATCTTAAATAATTATAATTAAATATTAAAAATCTATTAAATAGTTATAGATTATATAAATATCAGATAATAAAAAATGTTCAAGAAGTCAAAAAAGTATCCGTGCAACGAAGTAATAATGCAAAAATATTGAACGGTTCGTTAAAAAACTATAACGGGTTCTTTAAAGAACGTTATTTTAAGGTTCTTGCGAAGAGCCTTCGCAAAGGGTTCTTTGAAGAACCTCTACGAGCTCTCCACCAGCGTCAACACGAAGAACCCTTAAAGATTTTTTGAAGAACCATTCGGGTTTAGAGTATAGATACGATATAATTGAAATGATTATTATTAGATTTTAGCAGCCGTGGTGCAGTGGTTAGAGCAACCAAAGGTTGCGGGTTCGTTCCCGCTCGAAGCACTTAAACGGCTCGAAGCCGTTTTTATTTATTTGAAGACATTTGCTAATTTGAAAACATTAAATGTTGAGAAGCGCTTTAAAATCTATTGTTTGTTTACCTGTTAAAAAAAGAACTAAATTTATATGAGTAAAAATTTATGCAGAACTTCTTTTTTTAAACTCTTTACAATTAATTTCTTTTGTTTTTAATTTAAATTTAAAAGTATTATCACTATTTTTACTTTGTAAAACTTAATGGCCAGGAATAAATTCGCAATGGCCATGTTTTGGATCTCTGGCCAAGATTTGATGTTTTTCACGCCTTCTAATATTTGTGCTAAAACTTGTTAACTTATTAACAAAAACTTCCAAACTTGTCATAAATTGTATCTCAAGAGGTTTTTTAAGAGTTTAGAAATATTTTTAAGAATCTAAGCGATTCGCGGTAACACGAAGCAGTTTAAAATTAAGCGGCCATGATTTGATGATTTTACCCTAAAAAAGTTTATTTAAAATTAGAGATCGTTATTTTAAGCAGTATATAGTGCATTTTTGGTACTCAAATCATTTTTAAACATTGCTCATTGTTAGTTTTGTTTGTTGTTATTCTATATTTTTATTAAATAGCACCGTTATTTAAGGTAAATTTAATAACACTTCAATGTCATTTAGAAAACAAAATTGTCGGAAATAGTGCAAAACCGCGTAACTAGCATTGGATTATACCGCGTATCTACAATACATTTTTTTTACTGAAGAAATTTATTCATATTTTTTGTAATCTCAACAATAAATATTTGGTGTTAAAATTATTAATATCCGAATAGCCAATGCTAGTAACGCGGATTTGCCGAAATTTTTACTATTGTTTTTATCTCGCTTGCTTTTTAAGCTTTTATCTACCTTGCAATTAAAAATACGCAAATATAAATAATCGTTCCTAATGGGATATGATCTAAACCACTGATCTCTATAATAACTGGATAGCGCATCTCTAATATCAAAAGTGAAGCCAATATTTTGTACGGCGGCCATATTGGAAAGCCCCAGAATACCGAAAATACAGTGATTGCGCTTGAAGATGTACCTTTTTACTTCGTTTATATCTACTCGACCAAGTCACATATTTCAATGATATTATTATATTTAAAATGTTTGAAGGTGTAAAAATTATAAAAGGGAATCAAAAACACGCAGAACATTAACGACGAAGAGAAATATCGCTATAAAGAAATAATAAAATTTGTATTGCTTTCTATGAACTTGTTAAATTTATTGAATTCATGATATTCTTAATAAAACTTTTCTAAAAGACAAATTGATATTTGATCTGGTTACTTTTGGGTGTTTGTTTTAACAACTTGATGCGACCTTACTTAGCAATAGTAGCTGGAAAGTAACTTTACAAGTATAAAACATGATAAAAACATTGTATCAAACATTTTTGTAAATGGTTTTCTAATTTTTGAAACTCTGAGGGCATGTTTATATTGTTCCACAACTGAAATATCATCAACTATGCAATACTTTATTAAAATTGTTATCACTTAATAACAATGTTTTGTTCTGTTGCTTTGCTAACTTTAATTACACTTTGTGAAGGTTTGAAAAAGCCATCTCTAACTTTAAAAAATACTGGATATTTGGTGATAACTAGTTATTTGCAGTTTTACATTAAAGTATTTAGTGTTTTAGACTAAATAACAGCATCACATACATGTTGATTGTTTATATGTAAATATGGTATAAATGAAAACAGACATGGTTTCTTTCAAGTTTTTCTATTGACTCTAAAGTAAAATAATAATGATTCAGCTAACATCTATCAGTTTTATACTGATAAATATTAGTTGTATAATTAATAAATATTTAAAATATCTCTTGTGAAAACAAATAAGCAACATAAAAAACCAAAATGAAAGGTGAACAATTTTTTTTCTAAGTGTACATACTTTTTTACTTTTCCCTACCACATAATACCTTTTTATTCAATGTTTATTTTGTTATTCAATGCTTATACAAGTTATTCAATTATTTTGTTCAAGATGATAGAGCTAACTATTATTTTATTTATATTTTTTTACTTTAACATATTCTTTTGTAATTGCAATATCTTATACAAATGTTCTGGTGTTGTGAAAATGTCTAATGGCATTTACAAAAATGTCTTGAAAGTATTTTTCGACAGTTAAGCGTTAAGTTAATTTATATATATATATATATATATATATATATATACACGCAAGAACAAAATTATTAAAAGTAAATATAAAGATTTGCTATATGTTGCCTGAGGAACCTTTAGGTTGTGTTACAATCACATTGCCTAACTAATGATTCATACAACAAACTTGTAAGCTGTTTACCTTGCAAATATGTTACAAGCCTCAGGCATTTTGCAGAGGGCAATTAAGAATCAAAAGGTGCATACTAATATACACTTGCATGCTATTATAATAATATTATACCAGGGTGGCCAGCTAACTGGAAATCATGGAAAAGTCAGGGAATTTTTTTCTGGTCAGGAAAATCAGGGAAAAATGTCTTTTTTGAAAATTTAATTTTTTTTAAAGGTTTTTATTTACTTACTCCCAAACAACAAAACTTAAAAATTTACACTTCAAAATATAACTGAGTCAGGGAAAAATATAAAAAGTCAGGGAATTTAATTCTTGAAAGTGGCTGACCACCCTGTATACATAATTTATATATATATATATGTATATATATATATATATATATATATATATATATATATATATATATATATATATATATATATATATATATATATATATATTTATGTCACTCTCCATGAAATAATCTGAACATATAACATCAGATTTACTCAGTTTTTAATAATCAATGCATTTATAAGGTTTTTGCATTTTTTATTTATCAAGCGAAATCTGTGTTTTAAGCGCATATAAGTTTAACGCAACTACGGATTTATTAATTCTGGGGCTTTCCAATATGGCGTCTTTTGGCTTCAAAAATTTCGAAATTTTATTAGGAGATGCGCTATCCAGTTATTATAGAGATCAGTGATCTAAACACAACCTTGTTATGCTAATAAAAAAAAATTTAAGTCACGCATGCGTATTTTAGTTCTCATATTGCAATTACGAACGGTCGATCTCGTAATATAGACGATGAATTAACGTGGAATCAACGTCGATTTTATTTGATAGTTTTAAACAAATTTTTCAACGTTGATACAAAGTTGATTTTTAGTTATACGACGTCGCGACTAAAAATCAACTGTAAATCAACGTCGAAATAACGTCGTGTGCCCACTGGGTAACTCTCAAAAACAAAAAATTTTGGTATTTAGAGATACTTTTAGGTAAAACGATTAACATTTCTGAAACCCCCATATATTTAATTGTTTAAATCAGTTTTTTTTTTTTTTTTTTGATTTTTAAAAAATTTCTTTCTATTTTAATAATGACTATTATTAAAATAGAAAGAAATTTTTTAAAAATCAAAAAAAAAAAAAAAACAACGAGTGTAATCGATAACAACAACGAGTGTAATCGATAACAACAACGAGTGTAATCGATAACAACAACGAGTGTAATCGATAATAACTATCAGAAATATATTTTTCTGATTTTTTTTTTGATAAAAAGTAACAAGAAATTACTAAAATTTAGCCAAGTTCATCATTTGTCGCGTTTTTTATAAACTAAAAGAAGTTTTTTTTACTATTGTATTGTATGATAAAACATTTTATTTTTGTTTTTATTCTTTTTACAAAACAAAATTATCTCAAATATTTCAAAAGTTATAAATATTTTAGTAACACCCTCAAAGTAAATATTTTCCAAAAAAAACAAGAAGCTGTAAAGCTCACTCTGAAACAGCCGTGGGAAAGAAGTCAAAAAAGACATAGAAGAATTAAAACATACACTCTAAAAACAGTCCGTTAAAAAAAGTAACGGATTGCGCTTTTTCGTTAAATTAACGGATTAATTCGTTACCAAAAACCAGAAAATTAACGGAGTAAAATTAACTATTTACGGATTCTTTGAAATTTCGTTAATTCAACGGATTAAATATTCTAATCGGTCAAAAAAAAATTTTCTTTATATTAAAGCTTTTTATTTTGAAAATGATAAAGTTTTGAATGCGTTTTTCTCACATTTACATTTACATCGTAAATAAAAGTTGGTTGCAGTAAGTGTAATATGCCATTTTTTAAATGCTTTACATTTAGTAGACAAAGCAAATGGATAAATATAATTTAAATTACGCTCTGTTATTTGTAATTTCGAAGGTTATTTATATTATTTTAAATTTTCTATATAAAGCTTTATATAGAAAATTTAACAATAAGGTTTATTTTGTTTTAAATTAAAAGCCATTAGTATTACTAAATAATATATAATAACATATATGGTAAGTTAATACATATCATATATGGTAAGTTACTACATGTCTAAATCTAGAAAATTATGCAAGAATATATGCAATCCATATATATGCTATATTATAGAAATAAAAGTTCAACTAATCCTTTACTAGTAGTAAAGGGTTAGTTGAACAATTATTTCTATAATATAGACTAAATGGATTATTTATAGTCTTTTTTAACTTTATATTTTAGTCATATGACATGTAGTAACATACCATATTAGTTTAAATCAGTTGTAAAATTAAAAATGTTAACATTTTTGATAGGTACATTTATTTAGGTTAGTTACAGCTAAGTTTACATGGCTAGTTAATATGCTTTTATAAATTGCTATTTTTATTAATTTCCAAATTAAACATGTGGCATCCAATATCATAAACTAAGTTTATACTGGTTTGTTTATATTATTTCAGAATTTTTTGTTTTAGACGCATGGCATTTGCTATCCCACTGTAAGTTAAAACTAGTTGTAAAATTAAAAAATTTATATTGGAACTTCTATTTTTTTTAACAACTAAGGTTATATATGAGTTATTTATACTATCTTAGAATTTGCTGCTTTAGAGGCACGGCATTTAGTGTCACATTGTAGGTATAAATTGGTTTTAGAATTTATATTGGAACTTGCATATTTATTTAGTTGAGTTTAATGTAAGTTATATTTGATGTATTTGTATTATTTTAGAATTTACTGTTTTAGACACGTGGCATGTGGTATCCCACTGTAAGTTTGAATTAGTAAATTAAAAAAAAATTATATTTTTACTTGCATTTCTTTTGACGTTCATGTTTATATAATTAGATTACAACTAAGTTTGTGTATATATTGCTTGTTTATATTATTTCAGAACTTGCTATTTTAGACTACTATATTCTATATTCACTATTATTTTAGAATTATCTATTTTAAACATGTGCCAAGTGGTATGACATTGTAAGTTTAAATAAGTTGTAAAATTAATTTTTTTATATAGTTGCTTGCGTTTTTTTTGGTCTGCATATTTAATCTTGTTTTGATTTATTATAGTTTTTAAAAGGTTAGAGACCTTATTTTTTGCTCCTGATAGGTATTGATGTATGTGAAATGTATAGAGTCTTTCAGTTATCAGATAATGTCAAGGTAATCTTATACTTTTTGTTAAATTTACATTTTAATAAAGATATAATTTACTTGTTCCATTTAACTTTATCTTTAGAAATCGATATCAGAGATAATTTAAATAACAAAATTTAGAATAGAAAATTATATATAATGAATTACCAAAAACATTTTCTATAGTGTTATCAATAACAATTTATTTTGGTTTTATACTAGGTATGTTATTAAGTTTCCATATTTTCCTTATTTTATTTTATATTAATCTTTAAGGAGTTGACAGCATGGTGTTCGATTAAAAGTGCGAACCTGTGTACGAGTAACGACAGTATTCAAAACCAAAACCTATTTAAACCAACCAAACCAAAACTAGCGACCAAAAACTAATATCTTGGCATTGGTTTATTTTAAACATCTATTATTATAAACATTTGATTAGTTTTTAATTTTTGGTTAAAACGTTTTAATGTAAAATATCGAAATAAAATAATGCAAATAAATAAAAATGCAAACATTAACAAATATAAGGATTATTTGGTTATGAAGTCACAATTCTGGCCTCTCTAATTTTAGATTTTAGTGATTTTAACAAAATAATCACTAAAATAACTTATTAACACATTTATTTCATAAAAATAACAACCGCAGAAAAATTGCTGCCTAGTGTAATAACTCCTTAATTTTAACGGATTATTAGTTGCTCTAACGAAATAAATCCGTAAATTCAACGGACTATTCCTAACGGAGTTCAATTCGTTAAAATTTTAATTCGTTAACTTAACGGATTTTCCGTTAGTGCAAAAGCGTCAGATACAATTCGTTGAATATAACGGATTTTTTCTTAGAGTGTAGCTTAAATTTTTATGAACAACTAACCGATGAAAATATTAAGAAAGCAACTGTTTGCAGAAAAGAAGACAATTGAGAAATTAGACGCATACAAAAAAAGTTACGAAGATGTAAGATGAATTTAGACGTTATAATTCAAGTGTAGATGGAATTAATGAAAATGAAGTTGAAAGCTGGGAGGAAAGCAATCTGATGGTAAAAAAAGTTTTTAAAGACTTATTATCTGTTAAAAATGTCTAAATTGAACGGGTCTATAGAACAGGAAAAAAAAGAGTCAATTAGACCGATATATAATATTGATTAAACTTTTAGATTTTAAAGATAAAGTTGCAATTTTACGCTAGTTAAGCAATCTGAAAGGGAAAAACATTTATATAAAAGAGAATTTCTGCTCTAAAATAACGCAAAACAGAAAAGGTTTGAGAGAGATAAAGAAAATCAAACGAGCGGCTGGTAAGTTTGCATACATATCTTATGATAAATTGATAAATTGCGATTGGGTAGCAAAAGTTTATCAAATTAAAAAAAATGAATTCTCGGATAAAAATGACATTTTCAGTGGTAATGACACCGACTCAAACTATTTTAATCACAAAATGTTAGAAAGTAAATATTTCTTCGTTTCTGAATCTTTGCAACATCTTAGACTAAGTAAAAATACTTTTTCAATTTTAAATATCAACATTCAAAGTTTTACAGCTTTGTTGTAAATGTAAATCAACCAACGCTAGAGATTGTTTACAGAGAGGTTGGTTAGTATTACTTTTGAAGTTATGTGTGCTGACATTGCATTGAAACTTGAATTACTCCAGCTGAGCCAACCGTAACTTAAAGGTTTTTTTTTTCTTGTTGAAGTCTACAACAAAAAGACCGACTAAACAGCATTGAGATTTTCCCATTGGTGTCCTAGCAAATTTTCTTCTTTTATTGAGATTAGGCGATCAGGATTGTTGGTGAAAATAAGGTCAAGCGTAATAATTGGCATTGCAATTAAGTTGTTATGGTACGTTGGAAATGTTACTAGTTGAGTTAGATAGCAGTCTTTATAATACTCTTGGAATTCGATGTCACTGGGACTTTAGTCAGTTACATGAGTGGTTGTTCTTACACCACAACCAAAGTTGCATGATTTGTAACTGGTTTGGCTAAAAGTAAAATCATTATACAAGAGCATTGTTGAATACTTTAATTCTTGCAATACTTGTCGCGCTGCTTTGATATTCTTAGGGTATACAACCAAGAAGTATTTATTCGTTTTTAAAATGGATTTTGCGTCTCTGGTTGGCAAAACACACATACGACCCCCCCCCCCCCCACAATGAGAGACATCTTGTAGACGGTCCTGAATGTAAAATCCATTTATCTCAAAATGTATTTATAAACCTTATTCTATTATTTAATGTAAAATCGTTAAATAAGTGCAATCTTTGTAATTGAAAAAAACTTCAAGAACCTTTCTGCAAAACTATATAAGCTATTTAATTCTTATCGCGGCCTTTTTTATCGACTAAAAAATGACCGCGCCTAACTTCGCCCTCTTTTTATTTGTCTTTGAAGTACACTTTACTTTTTTCTAGCGAAAATTAAAAGAATTTATCTTTTCAACAAAAAATATTTTGTTTGTTTTTATTTTATCTTTTATTTTTTTATATATTTTATCCAGTATACTTATATTTTATATGAACATTTATGCATTTTGGCTTAATTTCATTGCTTTATTTTAATTTTTTATTAATAATATTTTTGATACTAAAAAGAGTTTTTATGATAAGATCGTATAATCTTCAGGATGTCCTTGTATACTATACATGCAGACGCAGTGCAGTAGTTAGCTTGCTCGCCTCAGAAGCTAGAGATTCAACACCACCTCTGGGCAAGATTTATAACATCAGTAATGAAGGAGACGTAAACTTCCTTTTAAATGCTTTTACACTGTGCTCTGTGATAAGACCTTAAGAACTTCTTGGGACATTTGAAGTAAAAAAATATATATATATTTGTGATAAAGCTATTCTGTAATATTTATTTATTGAAGGCTAATAAATTAAAAAAAAATGATTTATAATATAAAACTGTGATACTGTGATATATGTGCATGTGTGTATAAATTACAAAAACACACAAATATATATTTGATTTATGATTTTTTAACGTTTTGTGAAATAATTAAGTTCCTGTTTTAATAAACAATAATACATCGATGAACTTTTGCTCAAAAGTAATGAAAATGGGTTTTATTCTATTTAATTTTCAAAAAAGGTTACCCACAACATGAAATTTTTAAATGGTATATAAGTAGTATTTTCAGGCAGTAGCTTTATGACTTTCTAAAACCTAGAATTTTCTGTATCGCGCGTATGGCCTTATGGAAACTTTTAAAATTTTTTGTATTGTTTTGGATGTTCTTAGAAAACTGTAAAACATTCTAGAGTTTTCTAGAGAACATCATGAAAAATTTATTTTTTCTTCTGATCATAAATTATTCTATAAATATATGAAAATTATCGATAGCTATCCTTTACTTTTAAAGAAAATTTTTCATACATTTTATAAAAATTGGTTCAGAAATAAATCATAAGCATTAGTTTTTTTTTGTTTTTTTTTTTCCTTTTTTTTAGGTGCTCAAAGATGTCCTTACGGACTTATCAGAGAGCACCGCAAATGAGGATTTAGTCTGAAGTTAACGCCTCTTTGCTAACCGATGTCAAAAAACTTGCCCAGAGGTAGGGTTTGAGCCACTAATCTTTTGTTTTTAAGCAAGTACGCTACCACTGGCTACGGCTGCTTAAACTAAGAATTGCATTGTGACATTTTAGTTTTTAATTCCAATTCATTTAATAATTTTTTAAATTGACGTATGACACTTTCATTTATTTGTCTCATAAATACTGTGGATTCAAAGGTAGTATTGTTAAGAGTTATGCTTTCAGTATTAAAGAATATAGAAAAATAATCAATTAAGTCAGTCCTGATTATACTCGTTATATAACGGCTGTTATGAAATTTTTTAGTTGTTATGTTATCTAGCAATGTTGATGACATTTTAGTTATACTCTTGTTGCTTTGTTTAGGATGAGACTATATTCGAGAACAGTATCAGTAAAAAAGTCTCAGCATTTAAAGCATGGTTGAGTAAGTCAATGTTTATATCTTCAACTAAGTAAACATGTTTCTGTTATACTTTTTTGTGCGCAGATCAGTTTTGAATGCTTTTAAACTACCAGCTGTTATTCAACTACCAGCTGGTAGTCAACATCATGTTCTAGACCGATTCCTTAGCATAGTAAAGGATGAAGAACTTGGAGGAAGCAATATGTCACCCAATATCGAATATCCGTTTATTCCAAAACTTGTATAGAACTACAAACAACTCAGGATGAATTTCAAAAATGGTAAGGAAGTAATTGCAGAAACAGCAGGTTGACTTGAAATTTAATTTCTATTTCATGTAACTTGGGTATTCTGCTTTTTTGAAGAATCTCAAGTATTTCCTAAAATGAAGTTTTAGAAAAAACTTAATTTAAATAATGCAAGATTAAATTCCCAAGCAATACTAGCTCTTTCTCCATTTATTCTTCTACCAGAGAGAAAAGACTCAGCACTTGATACTTCTAGATTCACCTTTTATATATCGGCGGACTATAAGTTAACTGACCAAATGCACAACGCAGATATATAAATTTTTTATGTTAATTCACCTTCCTAAGGCCGATAAAACAACTACAGCCAAAAAAACTATTTTAATTGTAGTTAAAACCCTCTCTCAACTCTATAATTTTAAAACACAAATCTTAAAGAACAAGGCCGCTACAAAAAGAACAACTCAGTGAAAAGTGTTTTAGAATCAGGACTCATCAAGAATGAAAATTCCCTGAAGAAATCAAATGGTGCTTTTACAAGTTAGCAGCTCAGTAGAGCAGTGAAAAAATTATGTGCAGTTGCAGCTGCTAAAATATTTAACATTAAGGGAATGATATTAACACATATCTCACAACTAAGCTGTGTTGGTAACTAATCTATTGGTTATTCAAAACCAATGAAATTCATATTTTATGGATATACTGCAAAAGATGTACGTTGACTTGCTTTTGAGTGTGCTTTTAAATACAAAATAAAATTATCCATTCTTGAAATCTTTCTTGGTTTAGGACAAGCACAAATCTTAAAAGAATTTATTCTCAATCTTTGTGGCTTCGGGTTCCAATGGCGCTAATTGCATTTTTTGGTCTTCAAGATCTTCCAGACATGGAGCAAACTCCAAACATTTATATGTTTATACTTATGTCAAATAAGAATGCTTTGCAAAATATTTTGATGATTAGAGCTTGGGAACAAAAAAAGCTCCAAAGTTTTGGCCCTTCTTATATTGATCGATAAATTTTAAGTTTCATATTATTATCTCTCAACATTTAAAAAGAATGACCATATAAAAGCTGCAACCCCCTCAAATTGAAGGGGATTTAAACTTTATATGGCCATAAATTTTGAACGCTAAAATATTTTACTATGAAACTTAAAAATTATTGATGAATGTAAGTCTAGTTGAAAATAGTACAAAAAAAATTTCATTAACTTGTTGCTTTCACGTTTGGGACAGGGGAGGCCAAAATTTTAAGGCTTTTTTGTTCCCAATCTCCAATCATTGAAATTTTTTGCAAAGCATTCGTATTTGACAATAGTATAAACATAAATGTTTGGGGTTTGCTCCATTTCTGGAAGTTAGCTAACTGGTGCCACTGTTTCGGGAACATATTTTGGACAAGTTTTAGACATTTTGGCATTACCTTTAAAACAAAGCATTAACAACAGTAAAAACAAAATAAAATTTGTTGTTAAAAAAATACTTTACTTGTACTTTATTTAAGTGAGACATAAAAGCAAGACCAGATGTTAATGATACTCCAGAAGAAAAAAAATCTAAAACTTGAAAAAATAAGTATTTTTATCAAAGAAAAATGATTTTAAAAACTAGATTAATCTTATAGAAGTCAATCAGGTGCATACCATTGGGATGATTTGAAACAATGTTATTTATATTGATATGTTAATACTTCTTCTTATTGTTTTAGTTAATAAAAAGTTGAAAAATTATGAATTATTGTGTTTTGTGAAGTATGTGAAAATTATTCATTTTTTTAGTATATGAAAAACTTATTCATTTTCTTTATTATTTTGAAAAATATTGTTCATTTTAATATAAAAATATTAGTATTTTTTTATAAAAAAAAAGTTCTAATAAAAAACAGTATTTTAATCGAAAATACATTTTTACCTTGTTTAGGATTAAAATTATTCCTTTTTTGTTTTTAGACAACCCTGTTTACGGTCTCTGCATATCCGGTAAATTGAGAAACTTCCCGTTTAAAACTTGAAGTGATTCTTCAAGAAGATCCTTTTTTTGCAAGATATTTATTTAAATTTTTATATTAGATCAAAATATTTAAGGATTCAATTTCACATTAACATTATTATATATGGATGCTCGAAGAAATTATAGGACTTTTCTTTAAGTTATTATAAGGTCCAAAAGTGTTTATTTTGATTCATGGCGCAGTTATTGGACTGACACTGGAAGTTTTAAATATACAGGAAGAAATTAATTTGATAAATGCTTCGAAGGTTTTTTTATTCATTTCATTAATTAATACTGGCTCGATATTCATTATCAACAATTTCATTTAAGTTAAAAACTATTTGTTTTCAGTTTCTTTGTAATTCTGTTAAAGATCTAATTGATTGGCTAATACTGTACAATACTATGAAGGACAAAGAATATTCGAACCATTAATATTAATAGTTTTTTCAAAAAAAAACACTCTTTTAAATCTAGCTAAAAAATAAAGCAATATAAGCAATTAGAAAAATTATTTGAAAATTTGAACTTTCTATGTTTTTAGATTGTAACTCTTATAAATTTGGGTTGCTTTTTATTTTGTATATGTTTGAAGAAATATGTAGAGTGAATCAATAACCAAAATCATTTTGAAGTGCATTTTAATATACCAGCTTCAAACCTAAAATATGTTTATGGAACTATTAATTTTAAATCCTTCCTTCAAACAATCGTGTCTTATTATTAAACAAATTGCTAATTTAAATTTTAATTCAACAAATAAGAATTATATTTTTATAATTCACAAAAAAACAATAAATGCAAAAGTTTAATCGACAGTTTTTCAATTATTTTCTATATATAAAATATTTTCTATAGAAGGTATTATCATGAGATGTCAAAACGAGATCTGTTAACAATGTAAATCGTAATGTTCTATGATATAAGCATTTAATTATACCTGAGGGAAATCTTAAAATTCATTAATTTTAGTTCATTTAATTTAATTCATTTAATTATTACTTTTTAAATTCGGTTAAACTTTTTATTTCCTTTAATAAGAATGTGATTATGCATAATAATTTCAACAGTCGTAGAATAAGTAACAATAGTTTCTCAAGAATTAACAAAATCCAGTTCAAAATAAAACAAATCTCATTTCCATGATGTGACTCAAGACTATTTAGATTATTATTTTTAATTGTTTTTTTCTAATTAAGATTAATAGATTTAGTATAAAACATTATATAATACTTAATAAACTAAGAAGTACTTCATTTAAATTGTTTGTAATAAGTAAACTGTCAATAATATATTCAAATATAATCAAAACTAAAAAAAAATAATCAAAGTCAAAAACAACTTCCATCTTCCTTTCTACTAATGAAACAGAGTGTAATACTGAATTTTATCATAAATGTTGACGGATGGTTGATACCTAAAGTTTCAGTCAGGGCCGGTGCACCCTATAGGCGAACTAGGCAATCGCCTAGAGCGCCAAAGTTTAGGGGCGCCTAAAAATTGATAAGTTTTTTTATATGCTAACAAAAAACAACGCTTTTGCTCATTGAGCAATATGTACGTACATTTTACCGAACGCAATCTAAATCATAACAAGGCGTCTTTACAATCAAAGTGATTTTCATAACAACTTTCAATAGTTAGTCGACTATATTCTTTATATAATTTATTATACTGACAATATATATATATATATATATATATATATATATATATATATATATATATATATATATATATATATATATATATATATATATATATATATATATATATATATATATATATATATATATATATATATATATATATATATACACATATAGATGAATAGTGACATTCTATATACTATTATACATTTATATTAAGTTTTAGACACTTATTAAGAAAAGTAAAATATTTTTTATATGAATATATAATAACTAGCTTAAATCTAGGGCTATTATATATTACGTATTATATTATTGTTATACTTCACCATACGTATAACTTTGCTATACAAAATAAAATTTTAATTATTTAAACACAATGCATCTAGCAGGTTAAATTTTTTGTTGAGTCGCTTCTACAATATGTCTTGATCTGCACCAGCTAATTACACATTGAACCAGTGTAATTAGACATTGAACCAATTAATTTTGCACCAGCTAATTACATATAGCTAACTTCCATTTCCGTTTAAAAAAACACAAAAAATACTAGCAGGACGTATAACTTTGCCAAGTTGTTTTTTGTATAATACAGTTAAATGATAACCTGTTAAAACCTTACAGAGCTGTTCAGACCTGTTGGAAACTATAGCTAGCTATATATAATTTATTCTTGAAGCCAATCACAGAAGACCTATTAATGTATTAGTTAAACATCGCAACATTCATTTATTTTATTATTTTCTTGTTACATTTCAGATATGGCTGAGAGAAAGAAGCCTTCAGGAGCTCAATATCGTAAACGAAAAGTTGAACAGCAGAGGGAACAAGAAAAACAGAAGGGTTCATTGCTAAAGTTTATATCCCGACAAGACTCTACTAAAGATGATAGTAATGGTGGACAGATTCCCACTGATATGGAAGCTGAAGAAATATCTAATGTTGTTGATAATGATAATGTGATGATGAGTGAAACACTTTCTTACTCAACAGTTCCCGTTTCCCATGCAGATAATGGCCAATTGAATAATTCTCTCAAGGAACATGTACAGCAAGCAAGTGAAGAAAAAACGGATAATGTTATTCCACAGGATCCAGCACTTTGGCCTCTACTAATTAATCATAATACACGTGCAATCATTGTAGAACGTGGACCTTAGCAAATAAAAGATATCAGTTTCCCAAATGATAAGAACAATCGAAAGTTTTTAGTATTTCACTACTTAAGAAAACTTCCTAATGGAGAAGAATTATGTCGCATCTGGCTCTTGTATTCAGTATTAAAAGACTCAGTGTTTTGTTTCTGTTGCAAACTTTTCAGTATGAAAGCAATTGGTATATCATCACTAACTCATACAGGTTCAAGTGACTGGAAAAACATGGCGGCAATTCTTTCTTCCCACGAGAAAAGTCCTGAACATTTGCAGAACTATCAAAAGTGGAAAGAACTACATCAGCGATTACAGAGGGATAGTACAATAGATGCAGAAATTTTGCGCAAGATGAAGAATGAAGAAAAGTATTGGCAGCAAATACTAAAGCGTTTAATAGCATTAGTGAGAGTTTTGGGTGAACAGAATCTAGCTTTTCGCGGTACAAATGAAACATTGTACAGTGCCAATAACGGGAATTTTTTAAAATTTGTGCAATACTTAGCCATTTTTGATCCATTAATGAACGAACATCTACGAAAGATATCAAATAAAGAGCTTCATACACACTATCTTGGCAAAGATATACAAAATGAACTTATTCAACTGTTAGGAAATGCTATTAAGAAAGAAATCATACAAACAGCAAATGCAATGAAATATTTTTCAATAGTTCTCAATGGTACTCCTGACTGTAGCCATGTTGAGCAAATGACAATAATTATTCGTTTTGTTAAAGTTGATTAATTGAAAAAGGAGTTTAGTATCAAAGAACAATTTTTAGGCTTTGTACCTTTAAAGAAAACAACTGGAGCCTATATGGCAGAAACGATAATACAACAACTAGAAGAAATGGAGTTACCTATTGATAATTTACGTGTCCAAGGCTACGATAATGACGCAAAAATAATGGTGTTCAAAAAAAAATATTAAACATTAATCCTCGAGCATTGTTTGTTCCTTGCAGCGCGCATACTCTTAATTTGGTTGTCAATGATGCTGCAAATTGTTGTCTAATGGCTACAAGTTTTTTTGATATTGTCCAACGTGTGTATGTATATTTTTCGTCTTCAACACATCGGTGGGTAGTTTTCACTAGTCATCAACCTACGTTAACTGTTAAACCTCTAAGTGAAACAAGATGGGAAAGCAAAATAGATGCTATAAAGCCTTTGCGATATGAACTTGGTAAAATATATGATGCACTGCTAGAAATAGCTGATGATACTTCTTTAACTGGATCCTCAAGAAGCACTGCACGCAGTGATGCTAAAGCACTTGCGAAAAGTGTTGCAAAGTTTAAGTTCGTGGTTTCAATTGTTGTATCGTACAACATACTTTTTGAAATCAATATAACAAGTAAGCAGCTCCAAGCTAAAGATTTGGATATTCATGCTGCTGTACAACAGTTACAACACACACAAGCCTATTTGGTTGACTGTAGGAGTGACATAGGTTTTGCAAGAATGCTAGTGGATGCTGCTGAAATTGCTAAGGATTTGGAGATACCACCAACCTTTGAGGCAGAACCACGATTACGGCATAGAAAAAAGCAATTTGCATATGAAGCTGAAGATGAGCCTGTGCAAGATCCAAAACAAAATTTCAAAGTGAATTTTTTCTTTGCTATACTTGACACAGCAATAAGGTTGGTTGAAGAAAGGTTTGAACAAATGAGAACAATTGAATCTGTATTTGGTTTCTTATATCATATTCATGGTCTACAGAGTAAAACTTCACAAGAAATATTGGAATGTTGCATGAAACTAGAATCTGCTTTACAACATGGTGATAACAGAGATTTAGTTGCATCAAATTTGTGTGGCGAACTACAGTCTATTGCACGACGACTTTCTGAAGAAACAAAGTCTACTCAAGATGTTTTTCGATTTATTTTTTGCCAAAACTTGGAAGACAGTCTACCCAACATTTGTATTGCTCTTCGTATTTTGCTGACATTACCTGTTTCTGTCGCTAGTGGAGAGCGTAGTTTTTCCAAACTAAAATTGATAAAGACATACATTCGATCATCCATGTGCCAAGACAGATTGGTTGGGTTGGCAACTCTTTCCATTGAGCACGAACTTGCAGACAAGCTGGACCTGAAGGACCTTGTGATTGATTTTGACCAGAAAAAGGCACGCAAAGTAGAGTTTTGATATTTTTAAATAAATAAATACTTACCTGGTGTTTTCACTTTATTTTGCATTTTATTTTGATTTTTTTACGTAAAAGGGGTGCGACCTTTGAAGCTTTGACTAGGGTGTCATAACCCCTTTGCACCGGCCCTGGTTTCAGTTTTTGTTTTATCAACAAAATAATAAATTTCTAAAGCTTCGTAATATTTTCCCATTATATTTTTATATTTTTATATTGTTATATTTTTTCAAACAGATTGCAATACTATTCTTTGTTTCCATTGTTGACGGATAGTTGATACCTAAAGTTTCAGTTTGTATTTTATCAACAGAATAATAAATTTCTAAAGCTTCATTATATTTCCCCATTTTTCTCAAACAGGTTGCGATATTAATTTTTGTACCAATTGTTGACGAATGGTTGATACCTAAAGTTTCAGTTTGTATTTTATCAACAGAATAATGAATTTCTAAAGCTTCGTTATATTTTCTTATTTTTCTCAAACAGGTTGCGATATTATTTTTCGTACCAATTGTTGACGGATGGTTAATACCTAAAGTTTCAGTTTGTATTTTATCAACAGAATAATAAATTTTTAAAGCTTCGTTATATTTTCCCATTTTGCACAAACAGGTTGCGATATTATTTTTTGTTGACATTGTTGACGGATGGTTGATACCTAAAGTTTCAGTTTGTATTTTATCAACAGAATAATAAATTTCTAAAGCTTTGTTATATTTTCCCATTTTTCTCAAACAGATTGCGATATTATTTTTTGTACCATTTGTTGACGGATGGTTGATACCTAAAGTTTCAGTTTTTATTTTATCAACAGAATAATAAATTTCTAAAGCTTCGTTATATTTTTCCATTTTGCACAAACAGGTTGCGATATTATTTTTTGTTGACATTGTTGACGGATGGTTGATACCTAAAGTTTCAGTTTGTATTTTATCAACAGAATAATAAATTTCTAAAGCTTTGTTATATTTTCCCATTTTTATCAAACAGATTGCGATATTATTTTTTGTACCATTTGTTGACGGATGGTTGATACCTAAAGTTTCAGTTTGTATTTTATCAACAGAATAATAAATTTCTAAAGCTTCGTTATATTTTACCATATTGCTCAAACAGTTTGCGATATTATTTTTTGTATTCATTGTTGACGGATGGTTGATGCCTAAAGTTTCAGTTTGTATTTTATCAACAGAATAATAAATTTCTAAAGCTTCGTTATATTTTCCCATCTTGCTCAAACAGGTTGCGATATTATTTTTTGTACCAATTGTTGACGGATGGTTGATACCTAAAGTTTCAGTTTGTATTTTATCAACAGAATAATTAATTTCTAAAGCTTCGTTATATTTTCCCATATCGCTCAAACAGTTTGCGATATTATTTTTTGTATCAAGAGTTAGTTCATTATTTTCTCCATAAGTTTCTGCATTGAAACTTTGAACAGCTTTTAGTATTTCAATTACTTCTTGAAATAAACCTTTACATGTTAAGAACTCATATATAATGCTTGATAAACGGTGAAAAGATTCCGTCATACTTTTTTTATTTTTTCGAAACATTTGCAAAAAATGAAAAACAAAGTCTTTTCCGTAATTAACATGATTGTCTATATCTTTTAACTCAAATCTAAAATAATTTTCCATAAGACTGTAGAATGTTTTTGTACTGGAATTCTTACTTTGAAAATATTTACATGACAACTGTGTTAGATCGTGCATTGAATATTTTTCATCGCCTAAATAATCTAGTAAAGAACAACTGACCAGTACTCTTATGGCGTCATCAACCAAGTATTCATCTTTTATTCCAATATATTTCGAAATCTGAACTATAAAATGTTTGCTGATATTTTGACCATCACAATGTGATAAACAGTTCAGTAATTTTAAAAAAATGCTTTCATCATTTTCTAATTTTATTAAAATTAAATTTATAGTTCGCACAGCAGACTTCGATTCTTCTTCTGTTGGAAATTTATCATTATTTAGTATTTTTACGGGATGCAATCTATATCGATATAAATATGTTTCAATTGCAATTGAATGTGCGTTTATATATTTTATTGCCTGAGTGATGGCAAAAGGATGAAAACCAAGCTCTTTTATTAATTCTCTTAACTTTTCGTCTGAATTTGTTTTAATGTTGTTTTTTATATAAACTAAAGCATCTTCAGGGGAAAAAATATCTAATGACATGAGATTTACGTTATTTGACCATGTTCTCCATAGAGTGGTGATCAAAGTAAAAGACTTCGGTTTCTTTGAAATGTAAATTTTAAAGTTTCTAACACTTTCATTGTCAATGTTGTCAAAAATATACAAAGTTTTTTCGTTTTTAAAATAGTTATGTATTTTATCAATAGCTAAAATAATATCAAAAGAATTGTTTTTTGTAAATTTTTTTGAATCTTTAACAATAAAATCTAGTTTTTGATAAAGGGCTTCCACTGAAGTACTTAATTTTCCAAATGCCGCATCTATCCATATAATGTTTTCGTAAAACTTCCTATATTCTTCACAATATTTTCTGGCTATTTGTGTCTTTCCAACGCCAGACATTCCACATAATACTAAAGGCTTTTTTATATCTTGTTTTTCGACTAAACAACGATGTATTTCATCAAGTTCTTTTTTACGTGAATGGAAATTTTCCATAGAGGGTTGGACACGAAACATTGAATTTAAAGATAGTTCTATAATAAAAACTAATTTTATTAACACGAGCAAAACATAACTAGTTAACGATTATTAATTAAAAAATATTTTGTTATTTACAAAGTTTGAAGTAGAAACGGATATTTTAGTTTTAAAATAATACATTTTACCATATGAAATTGCTAGAAAAATTTTTAATACTCTCGAGAATTCAGATATAAGTGAATTATGAAAATTTTAATTTACTTACGTTCATTTTAACATTTTAATTTACTTATATTCACTATATTCATCACTTATATTACTTAATTACTTATCGAGAATTCCGATATAAGTGAAGTAAGAAAATGTGCTTAAGAAAATCTTAATTGTAAACGTTTATTTTAAAGCGTAATTCTTAAAACTTATGATTTGAAAACCAGATTTTTAATACTGCAACATTTTGGTTAAAAATTTCTATAATGAAATATGCTGCCAAAGTCAATTATTTATGTATTAGTTACAATTATAATATATAATTTCTAAGTGTTATTTGCATAATTTCTGAATATTTTTTTTCAATCTTCTGGCCAAGGTCGGCCAAAGAGAAAGAAAGGACGTGTGACCCCAAGATCTCTAAAAAATAAATCATTTGGGAATCATTAGTTGGCAAATTGAGAAATTAAAGAAACATTTCTTTTGTTTGTCGGCGAAAACACAAAGGAAACCTTCTCTACCCCACAAAACTAACACAAAAGAAACCTACCCTTCCATCTCCTCCTTTTACTTAACACCTACTCGCGATGGCCCTACTTCTAACAAATAAAAACTTATCAACAAACACTGTCACAATTTTTCGGAGCTTGAGATTAATTTACCATTAATGAAGCAAATTCAAATACTTAACTAATATGTCAAAAGTGCTTTTTACATAATATGTAAGTATTATTGTATGAGTATATAATAATTATTTTTTTTATAACAAACATTACAATACATTTACAAAAAACAATATTTATATTTCTCCAATATACCAAACTAAAAAATAAAGTTATTAACATTGGTTATATAGTTACGGTGATAAATGAGTATAATTTACAAAACAATAAGTCATTCATATGCGCAAAAACTCTTTACAAGTGTTCTAATTGTTGGTGATTTTAATCGTAGTGATATTAGGTGGAATGATTTGTGTGACCAATGTAAAAGTGGTAAACAGTCTAGTCAACTTTTTTTAGATACTTAGATATCAGTGATTATTTCTTTAAAATTTCTTTGATATAATTTATTTTGTGTAGTATGCAAGTTCTAGTTGATTTAAATCATCAACTAGAACTTGCATACTACACAAAATAAATTATATCAATAACAAAGGTGATTATAATGCAATCAATGAGGGTCTAAGTAATATTGACTGGCTAAACTTATTTAAATTATTTAAAAACGCGTATATTTTTTTGATCGAACTGCACATTCCAAAGTTCATTGTGTCCTTTAGCTTAAAGAAGCGTAGTTTAAAATGGTTTAATTCTTCTATAAAGGCAACGACTGAAGAAAAACTTACACTATTTATTAAGTTACGCTGTGCTTTTAAAAAATTTAAAGACTATATTAGAGTCTTACAACAAACAAAATTGTTTAGTCAAATAGCTTGTGGCTGACGCAGAATTAAAATTTGAGAGTGAAATCTTCTATGCTTGCAAGTCTTGCCTGGAAAAGCTCTACTTTTATGTAAATAGATAAAAGTCTTGCAAAAGTGACATTCGATCTCTGTTTAACCACAATGGAGCATTATTGTTTTATAAAAAGTCTATTGCAGACTGTCTACAATCAGTTTTATAAAAGGTTTATGTCACCTGTAACTTACTCTCAGTCCCCTATTTTTCGAAGTTGTTTGTTTTTCATTTTTAAGCTCTTTGTTTAGTAGCTGTAGTATTGAAAAACTCTGCACTTAACATTTCAAAAGCCAGCGGTAATGACGGAATTTATTCTCGAGTGGTCAAAACTTGTACTAAAGAGTTCAGTGTGCCTCTTTCTCTAATATTATTCAAGCAGAATTTGACATCTCCCTGAAAGGGACAAATTGTAGACGCATATCTCTTGAAGCTGTATCTGTTGAGAAAACATTGGGTACCCTAGTTAATAAGAAACTCAAATGGTCAGAACAGATTAACAAAGTTACTCTTAAATCAAACTCTGTACTTAGGATACTCAAAAGAACTTTAAAAAAATGAAGTCCAAGTTTTTGTTATTAATGCTCTAGTAGTTTTGTATAATGAAACAAATCCTTAAAAATGTTGTTTTATTATTACTGCAGGCTCAAACATCTCACTATCTAGATGTTTAATTCAACAAAACATATATTCCTAATCATCAGTTCAAAATAAATTTTTTTAATATGAAATTAAAAATAATAAGGTAATATTTTGCGGATTTTACGAGAGACAAAATTTTAATTTATAGGTTCTGCAAGAATCTGCATATGTTCTTTTTGAATATCTTTTACGGTAATAAACCGTAATTTCTTGGTTTTAACTTTGCGCAAATGTTCGTTCATTACTGTTTCAATTAGGGGTAGATATTTTACAAATACTCTTTCATTACAGTATCAATTAGGGTTAGATATTCTACAAATGTTCTTTCATTACTTTCAAACTTGAGTTTTACAAACTCAACTTACAAACAAACTTAAGTTTGTAAAATACCTTGACCCACTTAATATTTGGTCCTTATTTCCTTTAAAAAAACAAGTTAAGCTATGTTAAAAATAGCAATCGTCTCAAAGAGTGCACCAATTTTTCAAATAGAAATTCAGCTTTCATGATTCTCCATCTTGCAATAAGTGTTTTTATTTATCTTTACATTCAATAGACAATGTAAAAACCTCACCTTTCTGGAATATTATGTGATACTTCACTTGTTACAAATAGTGTTTATGATAAAAATATCGTGACTTTGTACAAAGAAATACATCGCTACTTATACTTTCCTTGAATATGCACATGGATTTGTATAAATACTCAAAATATAGTGTATGTAATGTTTCATTAATTAAGTAATGCATGTGTAAAGTATGTTTAAAAAATATTTTTTAAGCATTATGTTTATATTTAAAGTTATATACATAGAGTCCCATAAAAAAGTATTTTTTAGCTGAACATAATTTTCTGCTCATTTACAACTTATTAGTTTAAAAGCGATTGTGGTAATTGTTTGATAGATATTTTTATATTATAATTATTATATAATTTTTATATATTATTGTTATTATTATATAACTATTATTATAATTATTATAATTTTTAATAAATTTAAAGGTTTTTTGTGTCATTTTTTTTCAGTGATCTAATTTTGTGTTCACACTATATTGATTGCGCTGGGTAAACTATGGTGCTATAGGTTATACCGTTTTTTGTATTTAATTCGATGGGATTTAAAATGAAAAATAAATTAACTTATCTTATAAGTTGCTGCAAGTATGTTATTATAGTGATATAACAAAATAGTCGAAAGTTTTCTTGATTGGAACATTAAAGTTTTTTTTATCTAATCAGTAATAAAATCGAAGGGTTGTAAAATAGTTCCCGTGCAATTAAAAAATATTTAGTAACAACCATAAACCTTAAAATTAATACTTTATTAAGTGGTTTTTAACCAATAAATTAAGAAGACGTCATAACAGTTAATGCTTTTATACAATTTTTTGTTTGTAGACTTTAAATTTATCAGGGTAATAGTACTAATCCTATAACAAGTTTTGAATTAACTGTTTAAATTTTCACTGTAACAATCAAAACCAATTTTTTACAAATTTTTGGAGATTTTACTTTTTTTTTTTTTTAATTACCTGTTTTGAATAAAGAATCAAATTGTTTCAATTTAGGGAACCAGTTGTCTTGTTTGAAACAAATTGGTATTTTTGCAAAATCAAATCTATTTCCAATAACAGTGCAATCAATTAAGTCAAATTGTGGTTGAAAGTATAGTTGGGTTGTCTGTTTGTATTATAACCAAATCATTAATGTTTTCATAGTTATGCCATCTTTGGTTAATAAATATTTATTCCTTAAGTGTTCCAATTAAAGCAACTCTCCCCTATATGTATTACCTGAATTATATTTATTTGTGTGCATTTAAATTATACATGATAAATTATTATTAAATATATCAACTCAAACTTTTTCAAAGTTACTCTTTTTGACAGAAAAAGTAGAAAATGTTGACTAAGAAAATTAAAATGTCTGAAGAGACATGCATACTTCTGAATATGATATTTTTTGAATTATTATTATTTTTTTTATTATTTATTTATTTTGCTATTGATAAATATTTTTGTGTAACGGAGCTCGGTGATAAGACAACCTGTCTTCATCTTGCTCTGGCCAGGATTTTCTTTTATTGTAATTTCTTTTTTGTAATATTTATCAATAGCAAAATAAATAAATAATAAAAAAAATAATAATAATTCAAAAAATATCATATTCAGAAGTATGCATGTCTCTTCAGACATTTTAATTTTCTTAGTCAACATTTTCTACTTTTAACTGTTATGACGTCTTCTTAATTTATTGGTTAAAAACCACTTAATAAAGTATTAATTTCAAGGTATATGGTTGTTACTAAGTATTTTTTAATTGCACTGGAACTATTTTACAACCCTTTAGTTAATAAGAGTGGTGATCAAAGTAAAAGACTTCGGTTTCTTTGAAATGTAAATTTTAAAGTTTCTAACACTTTCATTGTCAATGTTGTCAAAAATATACAAAGTTTTCCAATAGAGGGTCAATATTACTTAGCCAGTCAATATTACTTAGACCCTCATTGATTGCATTATAGTCACCTTTGTTATTGATATAATTTATTTTGTGTAGTATGCAAGTTCTAGTTGATGATTTAAATCAACTAGAACCTGCATACTACACAAAATAAATTATATAATATATAAGTATTATTGTATGAGTTTAAAATAATTTAAATAAGTTTAGTTAGTTAAATAAGTTAACTAAGAAGACGTCATAACAGTTAATGCTTTTATACAATTTTTTGTTTGTAGACTTTAAATTTATCAGGGTAATATTACATGATAAATTATTATTAAATATATCAACTCAAACTTTTTCAAAGTTACTCTTTTTGACAGAAAAAGTAGAAAATGTTGACTAAGAAAATTAAAATGTCTGAAGAGACATGCATACTTCTGAATATGATATTTTTTGAATTATTATTATTTTTTTTATTATTTATTTATTTTGCTATTGATAAATATTACAAAAAAGAAATTACAATAAAAGAAAATCCTGGCCAGAGCAAGATGAAGACAGGTTGTCTTATCACCGAGCTCCGTTACACAAAAATATTTATCAATAGCAAAATAAATAAATAATAAAAAAAATAATAATAATTCAAAAAATATCATATTCAGAAGTATGCATGTCTCTTCAGACATTTTAATTTTCTTAGTCAACATTTTCTACTTTTTCTGTCAAAAAGAGTAACTTTGAAAAAGTTTGAGTTGATATATTTAATAATAATTTATCATGTATAATTTAAATGCACACAAATAAACATAATTCAGGTAATACATATAGGGGAGAGTTGCTTTAATTGGAACACTTAAGGAATAAATATTTATTAACCAAAGATGGCATAACTATGAAAACATTAATGATTTGGTTATAATACAAACAGACAACCCACCCAGTGGGCACCCGACGTCAATCCGACGTCGGATTTACGTTTGATTTTCATCAGCGATGTCAAAAGACCTATTCCGACGTTGTTCCGATGTCAGTAAAATGACGTCGGGCGATGTCTTTATCTCAACATCCCCTGACGTCGTTTCGATGTATTTTGACGTTGTTCCGACATCTTATAAAAGACGTCCAAAAAACGTCGCAGTACTGACATCGATCCAACGTCGATAAAAAGACGTCGGGCAACGTCATAATATTAACGTACTCCGATGTCTTTTGACGTCTTCCGACGTCAATCCAACGTCCTTAAAACGACGTCGGAACAACGTCGTAAGACATCGCTGATGAAAATTTAATCCAAACCCAACAATATGTGTGCAATTGCGCTCTTCAATAATTATGTGAACTAAGCGTGTTTTTTTATTAATGGAAAAAAGTTTGAATAAAGGTTGATAAAACATCATGAGGTTTTGTATGATGCACTAGCATAGTTTTTTAACTATTAACATTTTCGAGTATACATTTTTTATAATATATAACTATTCGTTTTAATATTTATATAATATTTAAACAAAATTATTTCTTATCAAAGTAATAATTCCCAAATAGCTACAAGTATAAATTACTAAATAAACTCACCAATTCATATGTCCTTGTGGTGTAGTGGTAAGCGCATAGGATATACTTATAAATAGACTGAGGTTCGATTCCTGCTAAAGGCAGCGTTTTTTAGTTTTCAAAAAACACGTTGGATTTACATCGGAATGCCGACGTCGCGCGATGTCAGTTTATCCGACGTCAAATAACATTTCCATTTCCAACGTAAACCCAACGTCGATCCGACGTCGAGATCCGACGTCGCTCGACGTTCGTTCGACGTCGAAATGCCCACTGGGCAACTATACTTTCAACCACAATTTGACTTAATTGATTGCACTGTTATTGGAAATAGATTTGATTTTGCATAAATACCAATTTGTTTCAAACAAGGCTACTGGTTCCCTAAATTGAAACAATTTGATTCTTTATTCAAAACAAGTAATTAAAAAAAAAAAAAAAGTAAAATCTCCAAAAATTTGTAAAAAATTGGTTTTGATTGTTACAGTGAAAATTTAAACAGTTAATTCAAAACTTATTATAGGATTAGTACTATTACCCTGATAAATTTAAAGTCTACAAACAAAAAATTGTATAAAAGCATTAACTGTTATGACGTCTTCTTAGTTAACTTATTTAACTAACTAAACTTATTTAAATTATTTTAAACTCATACAATAATACTTATATATATATATTTGAAATCTAATATATCGAATTTCATGTTCAGTAAATGCCGTTTTGAATCATCCTAAAAACTTTGCAAAGTGCAGTTTAAAACGAAGTTTTGTTTTTTATTAAACATTTTTTTCAAACTATAGGTCCCCGATATTGAATTTGGTACGAACTTAATTTAAAAAAGTTTATGGGAATCACAAAGTTATTCACTAAAAATTTGGTTGGATATTTATGGGAGATTTCATTAAAGTAGGATTGAAATGTTACTGGAGAAAACCCTAGTTTTGCTTTAAACATAAATAACATTACTTGATAAATATTAAGCTTATAAATATTTAAAGCTCCAAACTGACGTAAGAGAGGTTTGCATTGTGTTCTTCTGTTTGCCCCAAATACTATTCTGCAAGCATGTTTTTGTTTACTATAAATTTTTTTAAGTTTAGTGTGATTAGTGCTACCCCAGGAAATGTTACAGTATGAAAGATAGCTGTGTATAAACGAAAAATTTAAATTTATTAAAGACTCGTTATTAAGAAAAGGTTTTGTTCGATATAACATGGCAATATTTTTTGAGATCTTACCTTCAAATTATTTAATATGAAATTTCCATGACAGTTTTTTATTCTAAGAGCACTCCCAGAAAGTTTGCAGTCAATTCTCTTTTAATTATTTTATTATTGATCAAAAGATTGGGTAGTTTAAGAGGAATATTCTCGGCTTTACTAGGGTTATGGAATAGGATAAATTTTGTTTTCTCTACATTTAATGATATTCGCTTACTTATAAACCACTCGTTGATCTTATCTAATTCTTCGTTAAATATTTTAAAAAGAACAGTAATATCTTTGTAAGAATAAAACAAATTAGTGTCATCTGCAAATAAGATATTATATTTATCATCAAAAGTATTTAATAATTTTGATGATAAATTTAAGTCATTAATATAAACTAAGAACATTAATGGCCCCAAAATAGAACCTTGGGGTACTCCACAAGTTATTAAGTTATTTTTTGAGTCTTTTTATTCTTTAAGTATAAATTGCTTTCTGTTAGTTAAGTATGATTTAAACCAAAGTAAACTTTGGTTTTTAACACCATAGTTTTCTAATTTTTTCAAAAGAATTTCATGATTTACTGTGTCGAAAGTTTTGGATAAATCAATAAAAATCTCTATTGTATGTCAATCACTATTAAATTCATTTGATATATACTTAACCAATTCAATTATTGCATGGTCAGTAGAATGATTTTTTTAAAACCGTATTGATTATTATATAAAATTTTATTTTTAGATATTTATAAATTCTGTTGTACATAATGCGTTCAATTAGTTTAGAAAAGCAGGGTAAGGCTGAGATTGGTCTGTAGTTTGAAATATTAGTATCACCGCCAGATTTGAAAATAGGTGTTATTTTTGCAATTTTTAGTTTATCTGGAATATGACCTAATTTAAGGGAGAGATTAAAAATATGGAAAAATGAGGGATCGATAATATCAAAACAGATTTAATTACATTAACATTAATTTGATCTATACCTGCACTTTTATGTTTTTCCAGACTATTAAAAGCAGTATGTAGTTCACTTTTGGTTAAAACCGGTTCTTCCATAATTAAATCAGTTGTTGCAAGATATGAATCAAATTTTTTTTGACCTACTGGAATTTTAGCTGCTAGGTTTGGGCCAACATCAAGAAAAAAATTTCTCAATAATAACTTCTTTATAATAAATAAATAAATCATTTTTCCCTCAATAATAAGTTTTTGAGATAAGTTGTTTTTTTCAATTTTATTTTTCCTAATTAGATCTCTAAAAACACTCCACGTTTTTTGAGGGTTTCCTTTGATTTTTTCAAGCAGTTTAGCATAGTAATTTACTTTTGATCGTTTTTTAGTTTTTCAAAAAAACTTTTATAATTTTTGTTATTAGTTTCATTTTTATAAGTTTTATTTTATAAATATTTATCATACAATTTTTGTTTTTTCCTTGATGATTTAAGTAGGCCTTTGGTCATCCATGAGGATACAACCGACTTTGAGTTTATTACTTTCACTTTTAAAGGAAATGCTTTATCATACATTTTCGAAAATTGGTAAGCCATTTTCACAAAGATTTTACCATAAAAGATAAAAACAAGGTCAGCATAAACTTACCAACCTCGGGCATTTTTATGTTTTTGCTTGGTTAGCTTTAGAGTTAGGTACAATAATGTATTGAAATAATTAATTATTAAATAAGGAATGTGTTTTTAGATACTAAAGTTAAACACATAATAGAGTACTTGCCGCAATTACTTGCAAAAGGCTAAAGCTAAACATATTGTTTTAAAAAATGCTGTATGTTTGTATGATTTTTTAAAAACACTCGAATATATATATACACAGCAAAATCCAAGGTTCTAGGTTAAGAACTTTTGTTTTTATTTTAAGAACTTGATTCTTATTTTAAGAACCTGATTCTTATTTTAAGAACTTGATTCTTATTTTAGATATTTCAATAAAAAAAATTGTTCCTAATTTTATAATATAATAAAACATTTTGTTTGTATATAATATGTATATATATTTATATATGTACACATATTATATACAAACAATGTTTGTATATATATATATATATATATATATATATATATATATATATATATATATATATATATATATATATATATATATATATATATATATATATATATATATATATATATATATATATATATATATATATATATATATATATATATATATATATATATATATAATCAATAGATAATCAATAGATACCTGCAGGTATACCTAAAAAAAATTAAAGAATTCAGAAAAATTAAAGCCACTGAATTTCCCTTTCTGAAAATCCTCCCCACCCTCTGATAGATCTTGTGTTCATGATTTTATGTAATCAAATTGTCTAATCCATTTGATCCATAAGACTAAAATACAAACCAGAAAAGTCGTATACTTCAAGAATTTTATAGAATTTGTCTTTTATAAATGCAATATTCATATCTGCAAATCTGCATAAATCTAAACAGCATAAAAGTAAATCTTTTTATGGGCGAAGTAATAGCAGAATAATATAAATGTAAGGTGCAAGCATGCATAAGAGCGATTTGGTTTAAAGTGCTCCAAAGCTGTGCACTTCTTTATAATAAATGAATTTAATAAAAATGAATAAACTGCCGAGCGACGGATCAAGGAGTTTTTGTGTGGCTAAAGACTCTGCCCCTTTCGTTCATAAGAAATTTTGAAGATTTTAAAATGGCTGCGGATCTTAGCTACATGTTCAAAAAGTTCAAAAGGATCTTAGCTACATGTTTAAAAAGTTCATAAGAAAGTTCAGAGATTTTAAAATGGCTGCGGATCTTTAATTTTGGTTTTGTAAAAATTAATGCTGCAACTTATTTATTAAACTCGTGATAAAGTATTTGGATCAAATGTTGTTTGTTGTATTCAAACCTAGCACCTAATTTTTTCATAAATAGAATAACATCAATAAAACTGTATTAAACCAGCAATATATTTTTCTAAAGTAAAAATAGATTGTATTACTAAAAAGCAAATCTCTTTTAATATTAGGTATGCGGAAATCACGATTTACGGAGCCGATTGTGCTAAAATTTTGTGGCTCGTTTTTAAACTTTTTTTTATGTAGCATTAGGCAAACGTATTTTTTTGAAGTTTTTTTTAGAAATATATATACAGATAGATACTTTTTCAAAAGAAGAAAGATTAATCTTGATTCTTATATAACTTTCATGCATGGTTACTGAATTTTTTTATGGATTATTTTGGTTCTGAAATATAGGTTGATGTTCTCACATAAATATGTAGTTGAAGGAATATTGATCCCGGTCTATTCATTATTCAAACAAATTTCTGCATGCAATTTCTATGCACATATCAAATTTCAACGAAAAAAAAAAGGGAGCAGATAGGTTTCAAAGGGTTCTACTACGCATACTGCATTTTTTTGGTAGTCTTAGTAAAACGTACTTTTGTGGTATTTCTTTTTAGAAAAATATGCAAATAAAGGTTTGTTTTTGAAAGAAGGAAGGTTTTGCGTGACTTCTGTCTAACTTTTATGTATGGTTACTAAACTTCTTTATGTGTTATTTTGCTTCAAATTTTGCATGAAAATTTAGACGATGTTTTCACTTGAATTTGTAGTAGAAGGAATGTTGATCCCAATCTATTTATTATTTAAACAATTTTCTACATGCATTTTTTATGTAAATGCCAAATTTAAACGAAAAAAAAATAGAGCAGGCAGTTTACTAAGTGTAACTCTTTTGGTACCTAATTTCTGTTTTTCTGAATTATTTTTCCGGGTATGGGGCTAGGGGGGGCCAATTGCAAAACAATTGTTTTGCGAGAATGTTTACTCGCATATTTTTTTAAATAAAAGTTTAAGTAATAATTATTTTTAAAACTAAATTATGTTGATAAATTTAAAAATCTTTTTTAAATTCTTAACGTTTAAGACTAAAACTTCAGTAAAACTGTTGCTTTTGAATTAATTGTTAACTCAATTGAGTTACAATTGAGAATACTTTGATCAAAGTATCTGTGGACAACTTTATAAAAACACCATAAATAAGTGTAAAGGTCACATACTTTATGTAATGTTACACTTATTTATCTTTGCACTTATTTACTTTACTAACAAAGGCCTTGTTAGTGTTTTTAAAATATATTATCATCATCTAATTATCATTTTATAATAAAACCATTTAATTATTGATCACAATAGCCTGTTTAATAGGCTATTGTAAACAATAATTAAAATATAAACTTTATATTTTAATTATTGTTTTATAATAACTTTATAATAAAGTAGTATACAATTTTTATATTCCATTATCTAAAAATATTAATTATTAAATACAAAAATAAAGTAGTATACAATAAATTAATGTAAAAAGTCAATAACAGTTATAACTTTTTTTATTAAAATACTTTAAAAACATAAACTTAATCATTAAGTTAATGTTTTTAAAGTGTTTTAATAATGTTAAAGCAATATTAATAGTATAAAAGATAAAATTGTTATTAACTAATAATATTCAATAACAATTTTATCTTTTATACTATCAATATTATTTTATATTAATAATTTTGAATTTTAAATTTCAAATTAATAAAAAATTAATAATAATTAATTTATTGTTTACTACTTTAACTTTGTAGCAATGTTCCAAGTGTTAGTTTGTTGTTTGTAATTAGATTTTTTTATATTTTCATTGTTAATTTTCTGTTTAAGTTTTCATTTTGCCATTTATGAGGGTAGATTTGAAAAAAGTAAACAAGAAATAACATGGCAGAATTTACACTATTTCTTATTGGAAACAAGATAGAACTGATATTTAACTGTCAAAAGATTAGAAACTCCAGCTAGTTGCTGTTGTTATATCAGGGAAGTTTAATTTTCATAATTGGAATATGAAATTAATGTAAAAATGCTCACAGTATAGCAAGTTTTGTAACCAGCAAAATAACTGCCACAAGTTTTATGGCTTGCAAATAGGTTTTGCAAGTTTTGTAACTTGAAAATAAGTACAACAAGTTTTTTGACTAGCAAATAAGTACCACAAGTTTTGTTGCTTGCATATAAGGTACAGCAAGTTTTGTGGCTTGCAAAGAGGTACCACAATATTTGTGGCTTGCAAATATAGTACAGCAAGTTTTGTAGCTTACAAATAGGTATTGGAAGTTTTGTGGCTTGCAAATAGGTACTTCAAATTTTGTGACTTGCAAAATAAGTATCGCAAGTTTTGTTGCTTGCAAATAAGGTACAGTAAGTTTTGTGGCTTGCAAGTAGGTACCGCAAGTTTTGTGGTTTGCAAATTGATAGTTGGCTATGGCTTACCTTTACGTGGTGTCTATTGTTAAAAATTATTCATTTTGTTTCTTAAATGTAATTTAAAAATTAAATTATTTACTAGAAGCCCAGACGAGAAATAATTACATTTTTTATTTCAAAAAACTTGTTTTTTTTGTGTGTTTTTTTCTCAGGTTGGAGTGGTTGATCTGTTCCTTTACACGATAATGTATACTCAGATGCATCTTGTAATGTGGTAAAATAGTTTTTTATTCTTATTTCTTTTTCTTTAAAAAAACATTTTAAGATTTCTTTGTTAAATTGTAATTAAAATTTTTTTATTTGGTTCCGACAGAGGAGGGGGATTGCTTGCTCCTCTTTTTATAAAGACAGATTATACACCTCTAGGTGTATAAATTGCCTTTATGAAAGGGGGTGCATAAAGGCAATTTATACATACTATACTACAATTTTTATTTCGAAAGGCTTGTTGCTTTCGTATATTTTTTTTTTAGGTTGGAGTGTATAATCCGTCTTTTTTGACAAAATGGTTACTCTGATGCATTTTGTAATGTGTTAAAATATTTTTTTATACTAATTTCTCTCTGTTTTTTAAAAAAGCATTTTAACATTTTTTTGTGAAATTTTCATAAATTATTTTTTTCAGGTTCATTGCAGAGGGGGGGGGGGCAGTATGCGCCCTCTTCCATCAAAGCAATCTATACACCACTAGTTACTCTTTGTTATAGTGTTGAAATATGTATTTTTGTTTTTTATAATAGATTTAATCATTTTAGTAAAGATAGTAATCATTAAAAGAATGAAATTTTGATAGGGTGTGTTAAACCTTCCCCAAAACCCATGACCCAACATTAAGATAAACCTGTAATATTTGCTAGTGATGTGGAATAAATAATAACTTGTTGTATTTAAATATTACTAATTTTATAAAGAAAACACTCTATTTTAAAAAAAAATATGTATTTTTGTGAGGTGTAGGTGGCAGATTAGCATACTTCTGTATCCGTCCATGCACTCTTTATCTAGACACTAGTTTGAAATTATAGCCTATTTTTACATCTATCTTTTGATACTAAGTTATAGATATTTAAATAAGAATTGTCAAAGTTATAATAATTTATGTAGAAAATATTTTTTTTTTACCACAGTTTTATCAAGAAATCCACATATTGAAAAATTGCTACTAAAAACGTTATATTTTATTATAGAATTGTCTAATTTTCATAATTTTTTAACCTTTAAAATACTGTATTTGAGGGCTTTCCAATGATATATAGCATTCTAGTATTGGATCAGTTTTAAAAAATCAGTCCACGTACCTATAATTATAAATTTTATTTCTCAAACATACTAATATGATATATTATATATCACTCATATGATATATTATATAACACTCTAATATAATATATTATATATATACTACTAATATGATATATTATATAACACTACTAATATGATATATTATATAACACTCTAATATGATATATTATATATACTTATAATTTATAAACCAATAATGTTTTATGAATATCTAATCTAAAAACAAGATATTTAAGTTAATTTACTTTCAAGAATATCACTCTTATTCTAATATTCTTTTCTTTCTTTTTAAAATCAAATTGTGTGCTCTTGTTCATCTATTAAATTGTCTGTTTGTCTGAAATCACACACAAGTTACCCTACCTCTTCCGATCTGTAATTTCTTTTTTCCAATCTGTAATTTCTTTTTCTATAAAAAATTCTCAAAATTATCTTCCTCTTTTAGCAACCTTAAATTATATATTCTAAAACATTGTTCAGTTAAGTACAGCATAACAAATCACATCACAAACCAATGCATAAAATCATGAAATAATTTATCATTTTTTATTCATAGAATAATTTATTTTTTATATTCACTTTGTATCACTAAACTTTACTACTAAAACTCATCTTTATGTCTTTTTATTTTGAAGAAATGTAATTACTGTTCGTAAAATGTTGGACTTATTGTGGGTCATTACTATTGTTCTTAGTATGATTATATGTAATATAAATATCAAAGTTATTTTACTTCTATTCATATCACTATTACTTATTGTTATTGTTTAATATTAAATTTAATATTTATCAATATTATTGTTATTATTATTGTTGATATTGTTATATTAATATAAATATAAATGTTAAGATTACTTACCTCGTTATAATTGTTTTAATATTGTTATTGCTATTATTATACAATTGGTTTTTACTTAAGATTAGTATTAGTACTAATTTTAAATATCCATGTTTATGTTGCATACATACACATATATGACATATATGTGTGTGTTTTCTTTTAAGCAATTGCAAGTTTCCAAATACATGCAAAGTAAAGTAAGTAAATGCACTAGAACATTGTTCTGGTGCATTTTAATTGAACTAAGTATAGAATTTTAATTTATTAACCTAGGTAAATAAATTTCCAATTGAGAGAGTTGACAGAGTTGCAGTATTTTTAGAGAAATAGCAATGTTTCCCTAATGTGCTGTTGGTAAAAAAAAAAAAAATTATTTGTGATTTCATATATTTATTGGATAAAATGAATTAGTGTTTGAAAATCACAAATCCTTTTATAAATTAGAAGGTATTTTTAAAACTGCTATGTCCTCTAATGGGTTATTCTATAAGTTTTCTCTGCTTTTTAAAGTTGTATGCTTTTTTTATTATTATTATTTAATTCAGATTGTTGGCGACATGGCACATGTATTAAAGTCTTCTGTCACAGTTGACTCAGCAAGAATGAAGTCATTGATACACTTTTACGTTATGGAATACACAAGGTGGCAGTTCCTCGCCCACTGCTACCCAAATACAGGTAGGTATGCATGCATACACAACCCTCAAAATTAGTAAAACTAAAATGGGTTATAAATTGTCGACATAAGATATGAAAAGATATTATTGTTAAGTTTTAAGTTTGTAAAATTTTTTTTCAGGTATAAGAAATCCTTATCTGTACGTAACAGACGCTGGAGACGAAGTGATTATTATGTGTGGCAAAAGATTATTTTATGAAGTTTTTCATTTTCTGACTTCGTGATGGAACTTATTGGAGTACACTTAAAATTTTTTTTTTTTTAAATATTATTAAAACAAGATAATAGAATCTTATTTTAAGTAAAAATAATATTGAAATAAGAAAAAAATTCCTTTTTTTTTTTAATATAAGTTCTTGAAACAAAAAAAAAAAAATCTTATTTTAAAAATATAAATTCTTGAAACAAAAAAAAAAAATCTTCTTTCAAGAATATAAGTTCTTAAAACAAGAAAAAAATATTCTGTGGCGGACAAGTCTTTTTTTTCTTGTTTTAAGACTTTTTTTTGCTTAAAACAAGAATCTTGGATTTTGCTGTGTACTAGAAAACCCAGTGGGCATGCTTCGTTTTGAGGACGTCAGACGTTTCATGGTTGCCTAGACGTCCATAAGACGTTCAAAAAACGTTCTCCGGACGACGCAAGCCAACTAGAAAGGCACTAACAGAAGAGGGGTGTTGTGTCCAATTATTATTGCTAATTTATTTAATTATTAATTTAATTGTCAACATCTAAAACACGATCGTGTCGCATGTCACTAAGTCCAATTTAGCGCGCCACTTTTAAACTTTCTAAACGTGGCGTAAAAAATCGGGCTTGGTGACATGCGACACGATAGTGTCTAGATATTCCGTGACAAATGAAAAATTTTAATGTCACGCCACACTTATTTTAAAAAAGTCGCGTGACTTATAAATGTTAGGTCTTACTTAATATTAAGTTAGGTTATAAATTTCACGTCTTACTTAATACTAAGTAAGACGTGACATTTATAAGTTACGCGACTTTTTTAAAATAAGTGTGGCGTGACATTAAAATTTTTCATTTGTCACGGAATATCTAAAACACTATCGTGTCGCATGTCACCAAGCTTGATTTTTTACGCCGAGTTTAGAAAATTTAATTGTGGCGCGCTATATAGGGCTTGGCGACATGCGATTATGCTATGCTATTATAATAGCTATAAGACGGCAATGTCACGCCAAACCTAATATCTAATAATCGCGTGACAATTTTAAATTTTAATATCGTGTGTTAAATCGGGCTGCGTGACATGGCGGCTTTATTAAACAATATGGCCTGACTTTTTTTATAGTGTACGAAAAACTCCATGAACGCACTCACTAACAAATCTACTTTTAAAGAACACGCATGAACTACTTACAAACTTAATTGAATTGTTTAAGATTAAGTTTTAGTTTTAACTTTCCATATCACATTATTTCTTACTACTCATGTGTGTTCTTTATTTTATTATATTTAAGCGAGTTATATATAACTCATGCGATAAAAACATCGGATAACTTAGTTCATTATAATAAAAAAAAAAACTTACTTCGTTCACACTTATCAATTACATCGTTCCTTTCGCAATAAACCAATCCGTTTTTAATATCTTTCCATACTTTGTTAGGATACTTTCTAATCCAACTGTTTAGAATTTGATAGGTTTGTTCAAAGGCAGTATTAAACTCACTCAACACACAATCAATTTTTTCATCGCCAATATCCAATCTACGAGCAAGCTTTTTCCAGTCATTGGGTAATTCATGTGCAAGCGTGTTCAACACTTCTTGGGGAAGTTTTTTAACTAAAAAAATGAAATGGTTTTTTTAAACAATGTCGTAAACATTGTTTATTTATATAACAAAAACAAAAATCACCCTTTAAATCATCGAATTCGTTGCAAACACCTTCTTCCTCCATTTAATTTTAAACAACGGTTTGTTACTAAAGAATGTTTACTGAAAATAACTTTTCAAACTCCAATATCATCTGTAAATGAGTACTTCTAATATCACCTGTAAAAAACTTCTCAATTTTTATGTTTGCCAACAAAATTGAATTTGTTTACTTAGACGTTAATATATGTCAAAAAAGAACAGAATATGTTTTACAGTTTTTAAAATAGTAAATAAATTTCTTGACGTGGCATTTTAAAAGACATGTACTTTTGATTTATAATTCTGCAAAAAACGCGCTTTAAAATGTTAATGTTTGTGGATCACCATTTTTATCTTACAACAAACTAGAAACAGCTTCACAGTAAACTCACAACAGATATAATCTATTTGCTAAATCTACAAAGTTGGTGTCAACAACAAAATTAGAACAATCGAGAGGACAGAGAGGTAAATACAAATTAGAGTATAGTTGCTAGCTGCTATAGACTGATACAATTTAGATAAGTTAATCGTTTATTGTTTCATCTCTTTTAGATAATCATGATGGTATTCAAAAAGGGATAAAACGATTTAAAAAATGAAATTTTTACAAGACGCCGTGTAAAAACATTTTTATAACTTATGTATCCTCCGTAATTTTTTTACTTATGTTTCATACAGTAGAAAAACATTATAACACAATAACTCCATTTTTCAAAAAGTAGAGATGATCAAGATATTTCTAACTTTGCGATTAACTATAAATGATTTTTGTAACAAGTTGTTTAACAAAAATAGTTTGTAAACCGTAGAAAAATTAGATCTAAAAGACCAGAAAAATATTAAAGCAATCTTTAACTTCACGTGAAAAAAATACTTTCTATTTAGACAATTATCTGACCTGGATAGAATTTGACATATGTATATCTAAAAAAACCATAAAAACAACAACAATTGATTAGCGATTGCAATCCCGGGATCCCGGTTTTTTATATATTCCGAAATCCTGGGATTCTCTATTATCAAATCCGGGATTTCCTATAAGATTGAGCAAAAAAACAACGTACTGAAAAAATATAACAACGTACTGAAAAAAAATTACAACAACTTATGCGTCTCAATAAAATAACTTAGAAATATTATAAAATTGCAGAAAATAATTGTATTTTTAGCTGTGCAATTAAAAAAATTATCAAAAAGGTTTTTTTTGCAAAAAAAAAAAGGTCAACGTTTTGTCTTTTAAAAGGAAGATTAAATAACTAAAGAAATTAAGGTCCAAATACAAATCCTAAATTTATTTAAAAGATTAAACAGGAATCAATTTAAACTTTATACAATACTAAAAGTTAATTTTTTTAGCCTTTAAATCTTCAAAGTTCTTGATTTTTTTGGTTATGTCTAATTGTGTCGCTCTTTCATTTTCGATGGATATTATAGATTAAGTTATTCAATCGTTCGACACTCTTAGTAGATCTTACATATTTTTTTATTAGCTTCAATTTGCTAAAATTCTCACTTGCAACAGTAATGAGTTTGACAGACATTCGTAATAAAATCCAAATAATAAGAATCACAATTTGCCATTCACTTGATTTTATAAAGTTCAAGACATTTAGCGGACGTCCAAGAGTATCTTTAGGCAAAAGGGTAGATATAAATTTCAACTCGTCAAACAATTCTGTGCCATCAATATCGCAATTATTTTCCATTTTTAATTTCAAATGCAGACCTTTTCAAAATTTATGCAAGTCATTGTCCGCAGGTAAATTTCTTCAGATTAAATAAAATTTCCCATGTTTGGTGAAATTCATTCAGTTGTTAAAATCTTTCTTGAAAAGATGTTATGACATTAAAAATGTTCTTTGGAATTATTACAATTGCATCTCTACTCTCAAAAGCAAACATTTTTTTTTACGGCGTAATCTTTTTATAAATAAGCTCAACTTGCAAAGATTCAGCCAATTTTTTTTCATTCACGAGAGAGTTTTCAAAACCAGTTACCTTATATTCTATCACAAAATCTGTACATGATTTCATAAGTGAAACTACTGAGGCTATATCCATGGCTGTATGGATTTGCTAACAATATTTGCACGATATAAAATATTAAACCAGGTAACAAGCATTATCAAAAAAGAAAAAATGTTTATCAGAAAATGTTTAAGCTTCTAGTTTAATGGAAATACGAGTTTCACTCAAAGTTACTAAAGCATCGTAAATTTTCACTATTTGATACCGTATTGGTTTTTAACATTGAATTTGACTTTTTAATTGAGTTTCACAAAGAAGTAAAATTGGATAAATGACCTTTAGGTATATTCCATCTAGATACTGAAGCTGAAAACAGTGTATATATTTGTTAGAAAAAATGATATCGACTCAATAAAAGATGATGCACAATCACTTATAACTAAATTTAGAGAATTACATCCACAAGCAGGGCTGTGGAGTCGGAGTTAGAGTCGGAGTCGGAATTGCAGAGTTGTGACATTTTCAGCAGAGTCGGAGTCGGAGTCATTAAACAAAATCGCGACTCCGACTCCAATAGTAAAATTTCTCGGTATTGCACGTGCCTGTACAAAACATTCAGTTTACCTTATATTCATAATCAGTCAGAGTCGAAGTCGTTACTTTTTTTTACGATTCCATACACATAAAAAATCTCTTGGATTTAGTTCACAAACTCAAGCTTGTACGCCTTTATTTTTACCCTTCATATTTGCAGCATTATCATATCCTTGCTCTATACAATTAATTAGACTTAAATTTACATCTTTCAACAACTTTTGAAGAGGAAATAATCTGTCTGAAGAAACACGAAAAGATAAGTTGTTTTTCGATAGGTACAAAGTTTTGTTGCACATGCGATCTAACACAAGTCGCCAACGATCTCTTTCTCTAATAATTAAAGATTGCTATTTTTTATCAATAGTTTTGTTTGTTTCAAAACTACGACTAGCATCAAACCAATTAGTAAAACACCTCAAATAATCAGTGGAATTTTCATGTGATTTCAAATATTCAGTAACACGTTACCAGTTATAGATTTAAACTGTGGCCAATGATGATTTAGGTTTATTTGAATAATAAAGCTTACAACAAACACAAAATACTTTATTGGAACTTAATGAATATAGTAGCCAGATTTTCAAATAAGATTCGCCATTATTTAATTTTCTGTACAATAATAATTTCAGAAAATAACAATTGTTACGATCTTGTGGAAACTCAATAACACACGAATTTTAGAATTGAGGGGAACTGACGCATTTATATCTATTTGAACGTAACCAGCAGTGATGTTCAATTAAATATAAATGATTCTTAACTATAGCCAGCAACTAGGAGACTGACATGTTTTTTTAAGACTACTTTTTTCCATTTTCTTGTCTAAAAAAGAATTACTAATGACACAGGGCAACCAATTTCTTCACTTTTATTGAACTCTACTTGAAAATATTTTGTAAATAACTTTGCAGATATTTCATTTTCTCGCTTAAATTGCAATTGTCTTTTTCGATTTGCTGCTTTGATGGTTTATTTTTTCTATGAAATTATTTTGAAATTATCATCTTTGTGAAATAAATCAGATACAAGCAATCGCTGCTAGAACTTACGTCACTGACAGATTATAGACAACTCGCAGTGATGCTAAATTATATTTAGGCTGTGCTGTCAACCTCCTTTCAACGAAAACTATGACATTTTAAGCTACTTATTTGTAAACTACTTTTTATAACATTTCATGACGTACGTGGCTTAGTTATATTGTGCAACAACTGCAGTAATCACAGTTATACAGTATGACTTGTTAATTATAATCGTAAGCGATTTTAAGCGATTACTGTATTAGTCTATAAAGCAGTAATGACTTTAACTTTTTGTTAATGAATATTAAAATTCAAATATAAATAACAATGATAACTAAAGGAAAATTTTGCCATATTTTCGTACAAAATCAAAACAATTTTTTTCCCAAGCAAGAAATTGAAGTTTCGCCAAGAAAGAAAAGTTTCCTATTTTCAAACAAACCTAGAAATTTAAATTTTTCCTAAATTTTTGTAAATGTCTCCTTTTCTTTAGGCAAAGATGAAATAAATAAATTATAAAGTAAATTTTTATTTTGACCGCTTTATGTACATTTTTCCCTTCATTTTGTGCTCCCAGTTTTTCGGCGTTCCTGTCGTTCCCTAGCTTGGACAAGCCATGTATGAATATTTACGTTCATATATTTAAGACCTAAAATTGAACTAAATGAACTTCTTTATGACCCACTAAAAAAATATACGCAAATTGATACTAATATATAGATGATTACTTTCCATGAACGACATCTTACAAAAATGTATCAAGGCTGAGTTTAGAAAAAAAATATCTTTAATAATGGACTGCAAAAAACGTTGGAGCAGCCTTCTGTTAATGCTTAAACTGTATTACAAATTAAAAAACTATACAAAAGTCATTAATTGATCTTTACTTAGTCCAAGATAATTCTATAGCTTTGTCACATGATATTCTGATATGCTGAATTTGAGTGAGGAAACGTTACCTGAAGTCAGTAATACCTGAAACGTTACCTGAGTCAGTAAATCTAATGATCATGAAACCGACAAGTGTTAAGGCTAGCCAGGAATTTTCTTCCAATGGACTTTTCATAAAACCTTGGGCGCGTTGTGCTTCATTACGTTGCAATTCAAATCGAGTATAACATTATTTATTTCCTTATTTTTAAAATAATTTCTAAACATTAATTATCATCTTCAATTAAAAATTTTAAGCGGGTTTTTACTCAAATAATAAACATATTTAAGCTTTTACTCAAATAAGCGTAACTATATTGTAAAACGGGTATAAAAAGAAAAAACATAAAGAAAACTCATTCAAAAAAACAATAAAGTCATAAGTAAAAATATTCTTTTTGTTAATTTACATCCTTGATATAGTGATGAAAAAAAAACTAAAATAAAATAAAATTGTGGGTCAAATTGCATTCTACAGCTATATGCCCGCTTTCTCTATGCTATCATTCCGACTTGACTTCTTCTGTTTTTCACACTAATTCCTTCATTCTTTTCAAAATCACTTACTTTTGGTCTGCAAGCGGGTAATTATGCTTTTTAATGAGCTGAATTCGTCTTTACGGGCCTTGGAAATTTGGCCTCTGAATGGCAACTAGCCGGATGAGGATAAACCACATTACCTATAAGCAAAAGTACTACTATCGGATAAACTTGTACCAACTTTAGAGAAGGATAATGCTCTAGCGCCTGTTGCATGCGCGCATTAACGTTTAAGGAAAATATAATATAAACTAATCTATAAAATATAATCTTCTATTAATCTATCAGTTTCTCGTCCGATTCTTATTGATAGTCTTTTAGACCGTTGTTTAGTGTCGCGTCTATAGCCTATACAGTATATTTAATCTAGAGTATATTTAATCTATATCGCGTCTATAGCCATTAGAGTATATTTAATCTATATAACATCTACTTAATTTAAAAATGCAAAACTGAAATATCTTTTGTTGGTAATCAAAAGACCTGTCCAAATGATTTCGACAATACCTTCAGTTAATATTATAAAAAGCTACATTATTGATTGGGTGAAAAATGAAACAATTTGACTGTTTAATTATTTGATCTCTGTGTTGATGGATATTATCCATTGTTGCAAAATTAAATTTGAATTATTTATCCATTCTTTTATGAGCTTCCGCTTACGAACTCATTCAATCACCTTTATATATATATATAATAATGTATTCTTTTCAATGTTATTTGCGGAATTTCTGCAGAAATACAGAAATATAAAATAGCCACTCTCGCCAATTTGTCTTCTAGCACAATAGCTCCACTCTTTATGTAGAGTTTCCTTTAAGTGAAACAATAAAATATTACAATAATAATAGCTCATCAATATAAATTTGCAGTTTAGATGCAAATAAGGTTTTCGATAGCTGTAACTGGGATTTGTTGTTCGAAAAACTATAACACAACAAAAAGTTACTGCTCTCATTGCTCTTAACCTAAAATGCATTATTTGGCTACCAAATTTTCTATTGCTATAAGAGGTCCTAAATTATGGAACGCTTTATTAAGTGACGAGCTGAAAAAGTGTTATTCTCTTTTTTTTTGAATAGGTATTCAAAAAAAAATTGAAACAAAAATTTGTTAACGATGTTAATGAATTAAATTCTTTTTAAAAAAATTTTTTTTTTATTTTTTCTTAATTTTTAACAACTATCTTATTAACTCTATAAACTATCCTATAAGCTTATCTATAGTTTTGATTTTTTTTTTTTAATTTCTTTTTACTATTTTCTTTTGATTATAGATTAGTAACTAGTCTTAACATACTTGTAAACAATTGTATATAACTTTTTAAATGGCACAAAGTAATTGTATATTTAACCTTTAATGGTTGTACACGCTTGCTTATGAAAGCACGTCGGGGTGTAGTGATAAGGCAAGTATTGTCTTCTTTTAACCCCGGTCATGTAGATCTTATTTATATTACACGGCATTGTATTCTTTTTTTTTTACTGACGAAATAAATAAATAATAAAAAAAAAATTCAATTTCAATCAATTTGCAGAGCTCTTATAAAATTTGGCATTCGTTTTTGTCAACCATTAACTATAGTACATTTGTTCAAATCTCTGGCTGTGCCGAGTCTATCATAGGGCTTAGAAAGTTGTTGCTATTATAACTTAGTTCTTAATAAATTGGACGCTGTTGATTAGCATTAAAGTTCCTCTTTAATATATCAAAGTACAGCAAAAACTACCTGCATCCTTTACTTTAAAATTGATGATATATATACCAACCTCAATCGAAACAAATTTTATGATAAAATTTCATCAAAATATAAGAACTGAGAAGTTTAAATATGATCGTAAGATCCTATCACTAAAACTGTTTAACAATATAATACAGGGTTTTGCAAAGTTGTAAGTGCATGTTTGCAAAGTTATAAGTGCATGTTTGCAAAGTTATAAGTGCACGCCTGCAAAGTTATAAATGCATATACATTTTTTTGAAAATTATTTTTTCAGCTTTAAAAATATTGTGCAAAATATTAAGTTAAATTACAGCATAGCAATCAATAATAGTTTTTTTTTTGTTTTTTTTAAAAAGTTAGTGAAAATTCTTTACATTTTTACTAAATTTAGCATATTGTTTTATATCAATAACTTTTCTAGATTACATACTTTCATAATTTTTAAAAAATAGTATACATTAATTTATCATAATATTTTAAAAAGGCATGCAAAAATATTCATTATTAAAAAAAATAAACAAATCATTTTAAATATTTTAATTAGGTAAATCCTTCTCTTTTTATTGCCTTTTCCAACCATCTTCTCATATTTATATAAAAGGCATTGCACTAATGATTATAATTATTATCAGGTGATAAAATATATTCTAGAGTTTCTTCAACAGTCATATCGGGATTAGCATTTCTCGTGGATTTGAAATTGGATTTTAACATCGAAAAGAACTCTTTGATTGGGTTTAATTCAGGGGAATATGGTACTAAAAACTTGTGAGTAATATTTTTTTCTCTTAGTAATTGAAGTACTACAGCTGCTTTGTGAAATTTTGATTTATCTAGGATAAGAATTTTATTTGGATTTATTGCAAAGAACGGTACTAGTTTGTTGTTGATTAAATCAATAAATGATTGTGCATTGTATGCGCCGCTTTTGTATTGGTAACATTCAACTCCTAAATTGGAAATTAAACACATGAGGCTAACATTCTGTCCTTTATTTGCAGGAACTGTCGAGTACGCTTTTGTATCTTTTGGATAATAGCCATATGCAGTGCCGGATTAAAGCTTTGTTGGCCCAAAGGCACGTTTTAATAAGTGGCCTGAAAATACAGATAATACAAACTTTCCCACAAAAAGAAGAAAAGTAAAATTTAAAAAAAAATATTTATTAGGCAAAAACTACATTTTTTAAAATTTTCGCGCTTTTATAACTGCAAATTTGTCAATTAGTTCTTTGAAGTTGACCTTGTTGAGCAAATCACATTCAATGCACAGAAGGGAAGGTACAGAAAGACGCTGTTGAACCATTGTTGATCGTTTTGCATCTTTAATTCTTTTCAATTGAGAAAACGAACGTCCTCCTGAACAACTGGTTGAGATCAGCATAAGTAGATCCGGAGTGCTATTTCAGTATTTGGAAATGCTTGATATACACCAGAATTGTGTAGCATTTTAACATCTTCTGAGCAATTGAATCAATTTGATTCTGTGCACTTGATCCTTCTTCATAGGTTCTCTGCTCTTCATACCAGCACATAAATTGTCTAAATTCTGTTGGAAAATCAGAATAAAGGTCTTTCAAGTACACAGGCCAAACACATGGATACTATTGAAGTTGCTCTATTGTGTAAACTTTGGAATGACATTCAGCAGAGGTTCAACATTAATAGGAATTGCTATTAATGTTGAACCTCTGCTGAATGTCATTCACACAATAGGGCAACTTCAATAGTATCCATGTGTTTGGCCAATGAACCCGCTCCATTCCTTGTGCTACCATTCTGATTACACTCCTCTGAGATCTCCGGAAGAGCACTTTGTAATTGGTGGTACCCCTTGAACAATGCTTTTGCAGCATCAGCTCGAGCAGACCAACGGCTATCTGATGCGTATTTTGGAACAAGGCATTCTGGTTGGTTTTTAACATGGGTTATTATGACATCCCAACGATGTGTTGATGCTACAAAGAAAGTATACAATTGCGATTCAATATGTTAAAAAATGAAATTGCTTCAACGCAACAATCCACAGCCAATATATTTATCAGACATATTGTTGACATTATTATATGTCTGACAATGTCGGCAATTTTAGTAGTCGATGTCCTGATCTGACAAGTACTGAAGCAGTGTGTCAGCAAGATTCTGCCCTGTGTGACTGGATATATTGATAATTGTCAAAAAACGCTCCACAGGCTGGTAATCCACCATATTAATATAACGAAGAATGATAGTCAGCTGGTCACAATGGGTAATATCAGGAGTGGAATCTACTGAAACTGAAAAATACCGTGACTTTGAAATCTCATCTTTTATGAAACCCATAACTTGTTCACCCATCATTGCAATTAATTCTTCACAGATTTTTTTTGATAAATATGATGTGTGACCGCGTCCGCGATTGCCATGAGTACAGATGTGCTGGGACAAAAATGGATCAAATTGACCAATCAGCTCCAAGATGCCCAAATAATTCCCATTTTCTCTGGAGCCAACAACTTTATTGCTACCTCGAAGAGGGAGACTTCTCTCACAAAGAAAAGTAAAAGTTGCAACACAGCGTGAAAGGACATTTCTCCAGTAATTGCGCTGCTCCAACATATTGTTGTGCAACTGCTCGTCAACTCTCCCAGCAGAAATACTTCTTTGACATAAAGTGAGATTGTATGTGCTTTGCACTGAATTCATGGGATTTTAAGAATTGTGTCATATTTTTCCAATCCTTAAATCCTAAGCCAGACAACTGTGACCGGTCAGATGAAAACAGAATGCAGGGAAAGCAGAAGACACATGTCTTTGTTGGAGAATAAACAAGCCAGTCACGATCAACGATATCACCATTTGGCAAAACCCGTTTGAAGACACTAGAAATTAGGAAGCGATTCACTCCACTGTAATCCCGAGTTGTTTTTGGATAACTGTCTGCCAAGTTTCGAAAATAGATTGTTCCAAGGGTGATGCACATGTTACGCACATGATCTTTTATGTCATCAAAACTCCCAATATCATTGGGAATGGTTCCTGAACCAGTATCAGCTCCGTCTTCAAATTTTTCAGTATGTTCAAGTCAAAATGCAATTTTTGCAACCTCTTCCTTGTGATCAATACCTACCTGAGATGTTGATAAGGATGGTGGGGAATTGAAAGTAATATTATCAGTAGCATCAACCTTGTTTGTGGCAGTGAAAAATGAATTGATTTTTTTGGGTATTTTCTTTAACAGTTTAACTTCATCGTAAAAGTGATCTTTAAAAACGTATTTTTATGTATTCAATAGCATAATTATTCGATTTAAAAGTAATTGATTCATAAAGTCGTATTATAAATTGATGTAGAATTTTAAAAATTGATTTCTTGTGAACTGAATGATAAGAACATACAAAACCTAAATATAATTTTGATATTTAAAATAATAATTTAAAATCAAACTACCAGTATACCAGAAGTAAATCATTTAATGAACTTGGCTTTGAACTACTAGAATAAACACTAATTATGAATTGAGATGATGGGATTTCTAGAATGCACCCATATATAACTCAAAAACATTTCGCTGTGCTGTTAGATGTAATCCATCAAAAAATAGACAAAGACTCAGCTTGGAAAGATCAGAATTTATATTTTGTTCAATTAAAATAATAATTACAACAGAAATCTAACAATAATGATAAAAAATCATACATATATGTATAGAGATAATAATGTATGATAGTGAAAGTCAAAATGAAAGTCACTCCGTATAGTTGAGATACCTGGATCTAATCCATATAATATTAGTGAGCTTTATTATAATAATATCAACAATAAATAAAATATGTGACAAATATGTTTTGATAGAAACATGTAAATCATGGCATGTTGAACAAAAAAGCTATACCCATTTCTTTCTGCAGTAAATGTGATACTTTTTTTTTTATTTAAGCCTACTAATAAAATTAAAGGGTTACAATTTTATAACAATAGTTATATCTAATAGTATGTTCATTTGCTAAAACCATTAATTTTATTACTTCGCTTTGTTATTGTTTACGAAAGAGTTCCACTGTTTAAAACAAATGTTATCGAATTTCAAAAATATAAAAAAACACAATATTTTTTGAATATTTTATTCGAAATATTTTAATTCGATATTTTAGAAGAAAAAAGTTTTCACTTATAAGAATGAATTAGTTACAATTTTTGATATCGTAAAATTGATATATGAACAAAATGTGTGTAATAATTGAAATAATTATAATAACTTCATCAATTAAGATAACACATAAATATAAATTTATGTATAATTTTTTTGTGGCCTGGATTTTTTGCTGGCCTTAAGGTATGTGCCTTAATTGCCTAACGGTTAATCCGGCATTTAAAGATCGATCTCCTTTTTTTCTAGTTACTTTTACATTAAATTTAAACAACTGTAATTCATTATAATGAATTGATTACAATTTTCTTTATTATTATTTGATCTTGTAAGCTTGGCATTGTTAAAAAAAAAAGATTTATTCAAAATTATGCAAAATTACATTGTCCCATGTCAATACAGATGTTGTTTAATATTACTAAAATAGTTTAAAAGTCTTTGATATAAATTTTCTTCAACCTAAAAAATGACTTTAAAATAACTATGAAAATTAGAGACGGAAAAATTGCAATAATTGGAGCTTGGAAACAACATAGCCCCAAAATTTTTGCCTAGTCTGCCCCAAACGTGAGAGCAACAAGTTGATAAAATATTTTTTGTACTATTTTTAACTAGCCTAATATTCATCGATAAATTTTAAGTTTTATAGTATAATTTCTTAGTGTTCAAAAATTATAACAATATAAAATTTGCAACCCCCTTAAATTGAGGGGGGTTTAAACATTATATAGTCATAATTTTTGAACGCTAAAGTGTTTTACTTTGAAACTTAAAATTTATCGATGAATATTAGTCTAGTTAAAAATAGTACAAAAAATATTTTATCAACTTGTTGCTCTCACGTTTGGGGTAGACTAGGCAAAAGTTTTGGGGCTATGTTGTTTCCAAGCTCCAATTATCGCAATTTTTTGCAAAGCATCCTTATTTGACATAATTATAAATATATATATATATATTTGGAGTTTGCTCCATGTCTGGAATTTAGCTATCTCAAAAACCAAAAAATACTAGCACTGGCCCTATACTTATTTCACCTTCTACAATAAATACAATTTTCATATATATACATCAAAATAAGTAATGTCTGCAGCAAGAGGAAGACATAATTCTGTCTTAACATCGAGACCAATTTTTATAAAATCATGATATATAAATATTATAATATATTGGCGTAATTGCTAAATTATATGACCTAGATACTAAGATATTAACAAAAACTAATTAAAAACCAAATAAGGAAAATGGAGGAAACATTTTTTTATTTTCATTTTTTTTATTATTATTAATTACGTATTTTGCCTATAAAAGAAAAAAAGTTACAAAAATACAAATATATAAATACATGACTGGTGCAAGAAGAAGTCAAATTTGGTCTCATCGCCAAACAACTTCAAAATTTCAATAATAAATAAAACAAAAACAACGTAACTTCGTTAAAAAACAAGACATATATTACTCTATACTACAGTGTAATATATCCAAAAGTATATATATATATACAAATATAAAAGAATTTTAATATTTATTTTTTTTTAACTTTTTTTTAATTTTTTTGATTTTTAAAAAAGTTTAACAATTGATTTGTTTTTATTTTTTTAAACTTGTTTTAATTTTTAAAAAAAACTGAAAAGAACTAAAAAGAACTGAAAAGAACTAAAGATAAATAAACAAATAAATGGATTTGAATGTTTGAAAAAAGATTTGTTTTAATTTTTTAAAATTTGTTTTAACTTTTTCAAAAAACTGAATGAAAGGTAAATAAACAAATAAAGTGAATAAAACAAACATGATTACTCTTAAAAGCTTAAAATTAAAAACCTAAGGAAAAGTATAATTCGTTGTCATTTAAAATATGCTATAACAAAATCTTCTAATACACACTGTTCAAAGAATATTAGAATCAAAAGAAGCGCAAATCACATCTAAAATTATTAATAAGAAGAGGTCTGATTCAGTTGATTTTTGTTGTAAATTGACGATTTAATAGAGCCAGTTCTCTTTCCCAATTCAATTGAAAATTCTATAAGTTATTGTAAAGTTTTTCAGACGATTCGCTTTTTTTCGTTACAATTGTACTCATAAACTTCAAACATATATCTGGGATGTGTTTTAGGCAAACCCAACTCCTAATTCTGCTAAATTTTGAAGACCAGTAATCTTAAAGTATGCTAAAGAAGTTAAAGGACTTATTCTCAAAACAAAAAACTTTGTTGAACGACAAAATATATGAACTTCCTGATATTATAATTCAGCTATCAAATGGAAAAGTTGTTAAATCATGGACATTTCGTAAAGCAACACGTACGTACACAAAAAATTTTAAAACTTGACCCACTCCCTCCCCTGTTGCCATGCGTATTTATAAGTTCTCTCTGTTTCCCTCCTCCCCCGCCCTTTAAAAAGTACGTGCGTTTTTGATATACTTTCCCTTCCCAAACTTTTTTTCTCAATGAAAAAGTTTTGGAAAAAAAAATGAAGGTGGTAGAGGTACCTTAGATACTTTATACAACCCAAAAACTTTTTGTTTGCGGCATAGGATTCCAATTTAAAAAACATCTTTAAATATATATGCAAATAACGATTTTAATAAAGTTAAATTTCACACTATCCAAGTGTTTGTTTGGCCGAGCGGATAATGTTGTGGAATGCGGCAACGGAATCCGGTGTTCGATTCCCGGTCGGTTTCATAATGTACTTTTTTTTGTTTAAATGACGAATAATGAAAAAAAGTCTAAAACCCAGTGCCGAGGATAGGCTACCCGTACCCTTTAATTTGAGATGGGGAAAGGGGGTGGTGAAAGAGAATGGGGGCAGAAAATTTTGTGCCCTTTTGCAAATTTAAGGAGCTTTTTATTTTAGCAAAACCTAGCGGTAAAATTTGGGAGATTTTAAAACCCAAAAGACACATTTCTTATTTTTTTTTTAGGGGTGTCCTTCAACCTATTACCAACGGCACTCCTAAAACCTGTTTTTTGTCGACTCAAAAAATAGGCTTCCCGAGATTTACTCAGGGCCAGTATATATGAGGTGTCATGTGTGTATGGGTGCCCGCAGGATTTTTTGATGTTCTTGATAGGACACTTCCACCCATTTGGCATAGGTATACTTAAGTTCATTTTTTTATTTTATTTTTTATTTTATTGTAATTTTTGCCGTAGAAAAATACAATTTATAAAATAACATAAAAATAAAACAAATGACTGGAGCAAGAAGAAGACATCAGTTTGCCTTATCACCGAGCCTCATTGTGACTTCATTACAGGTCGTTTTTTATAATAAAATATATAAAGTCGTAATAAATGCTTTGCACAAATTAATTCCGCGGTCTTGGATTGAGTATGAATTTAACTTTAATGTAAATTTTGGGATGACAAAGTTGTTATATGTAGGGTCTTTTTGACATTCAAAGTTTGGAGCTTGCACAAGTTCCAAACTTAAGTATACCTACGCCAAATGTGTGAATTTTGTGCAAGCTCTATAACTTAAGTATGCCAATAGAGAAGGCTTTGCAAAATATTGGGATGGTGGAGGCCTGGGAACAAAAACGCCTTAAAGCGCTTGTTACTCCCCCCCCCTTTCAAAAAAAAAAAAACAAAACGCGAGGGCACTAATGTAGTAAAATTTCAACTTTACCATCTTGAACTAAATTAAAATTTATCGATAAGTTTTAAATTTCGTAGAAAAGTATTGTAAATTACAAAAGTAATAACCATGCAAAAATGACACCCTCTCATTTTCTTTTTTGGGTGGGGGTGTTTTTTAGGGCTTTCTTGCTCCCAAGTCTCCGTCTTTTTATTTTTGCAAGACCTTCACACTAGGTATAGTATGATTCAATTTCCTATCTGGAACAGCAAAAAATCCTGCGAGCCCCCGGGGGCTCGCAGGATTTTTTGATGTTCCAGAAAGGAAACTTTCACACATTGTGCAGACTCTAACCTTATGTATCTTTACACACACATGTACCTTATGTATCAATACACTTATGTATCTTTACACACACATGTAACCTTATGTATCAATACACACACATGCATGGGGCCCCATGCATGTGTGTGTATTGAGGGAAACTATACCCTATACTCTATATACTTATATCTTTCTTGCTCTTAGGTCTCCGTCTTTTTATTTTTGCAAGACCTCCACATTAGGTATAGGTAAAAAGATACATAAGTTTAGAGTTTGCACAATGTGTGAAAGTTTCCTATCTGGAACATCAAAAAATCCTGCGAGCCCCCATGCATGTGTGTGTATTGAGGGAAACTATACCCTCTACTCCCTTAGTTATGTAAAGGATACAATCTTATGGAGACACAAAAAATTTAACTTTATATAAAGTTGATTCCTTATAAAAAACAAGACTTTTTAATCTGTGCCAACAATTAATTTTTGAATAACTTTAGCATTTCAAAATAACCAGTTTTTGCAGGGAGTTTTTGAATTTTTTCTTTACCAAACATCTTTTTATGTTGTCAAACTTGGATCTTTAGTCAGAATTTAACTTTCTATTGATTAGCTGGTTAATTCTAATAAATTAGAAAATCGATGTATTTACTTTTATATTGAACCCTTAACCCCCCTCCCCTGTACGCTTTTGTACTCTTTTTCAAGACCTTCCTCCTCTCCCCTATGAGCCTACGTACTTTATAGACAACCCCTAATGAGTATCATTGAAAGTTACACGAACAAATTATTTAACAATAAGAAAACATATGTACTCATTGGGATAAGTCCACTTCATCGCTAGATTTTTTTTCATGGAATATCTCCTTTATTTGTCGTATAATTAAATATTAGAAGAGGTATACCGGATATTTATACCAGATATGCCGGATAGTGAACTTTTCTGATTATACCGGATATGCCGGAGAGTGAAGGTTCTATAAGTGTTTATGAAGAAAAATTTTTTGTTTGCTAGTCTACAATAAATAGTAATTAAGATAATACTTAATAAATTTAGTGAAAAATTGTATGATATGGTATATGTGCTTACTAAGTATAGAAAATAGTAACTAAAAAAAACAAAAATTTGGCTAAAAAAAGCGATTTTTCTTTATATATTCATTACTAACGAATATACCTGAGCTATACCAGTTTTTTATTGATTTTCTTTTTTTAAATCTTGAACACTATTTAATGGAGAAACAGCACGGCGACCTTTATCCAAAATTGTTTTCAGAAATTTTGGATAAAGATATAAATCTTTTTTTCCATTTAAGAACAAAGTATTAATGAACAATGTAATATCTTTGTCCTGTCCTTTCATTGGTCCTATAAAATTTTAATATTATTGTCTACAACCAGTTTATATCATCAAGACTAAATATTCATGGTATATCCTACTAGAATTTGCAAACTTTTTAGATCATAGTGCTCAAATTATGGTTGAATTAATTTTGCCAGTAAAAATTTTTTGTGAAACTACTGGAGGAAGGCTTCACAGATGTATGAGAAAAAATCGTTTGGGTCATGCAAGTAAAACCTCAAGAATCAACAAAATTTTTCATGTTTTTTTTATCATTCCGCAAAACAGATGAATACGTATACATACAAATGTATACATTTGTATTTATACGTATGCATCTGTCTTTTTTGTATATATACGAACTAAATGCTTTTAATATTTTATGTTTTATATTTAAATGTAAAACTATTTATCTCAAAATGTATTTTATAAACCTACATAATGTAAAACCCTTATACAAATGCAATTATCGTAATGGAAAAAAACTCTAAGAATCTTTCTGCAAAACTATAATAGCTGTTTATTTTGTATCGCAGTTCTTTTTTTATGTAATAAAAAAGGACTACGCCTAAATTTGCCCAATTTTTATTTGCCTTTGAAATGCGCTTTTACTTCTTTTAAAAGGAAATTAAAAGAAGCTATCTTTTTAACAGACGTTTTATCCAGTATATTTATATTTTATATGAATAGTTATGTATGTTGGCATAATTTTATTACTTTATTTTTAACTTTTTGTTATTATTATATTTGATAATATAGAGGGTTTTTTAATAAGATCGTATAATCTTCTGGAAGTCCTTGCAAATTATACACGAAGCCATAGTGCAGTGGATAGTGCTTGCCTCGGCAATAGAGATCCATTGTTTAACAACACCTATGAGCTTTAGTTTTTTAACGTCGGTAATGAAAGAAGCGTAAACTTCCTTTTAAATGCTCTTCCACGGTGCTCAGTGATATGATTGTAAGAACGTTTTGTGGCACCTAAAGTAAAAAAATATATATTTGTAAAGAAATCTCTGAAACATTCTAGATTTTTCTTGAGTATTATAGAAGTTTAAAGAAATTAGATAGATTTGGACCGCAGACGGTATAACTCAGAAAAAGTTACGCTAGGTTTCTCTTGCGTGTTTAAAACCTTATAAAACAAAAAGAATAACATGAGCTAAGAATGGGTTTTATACCGTGAAATTAACTATTTGTATTTACCATAAATACCAATTAAAATATTTACTGTTTCACCCTTACGGAAACGTATATTATAATAAATTTCCTTAAAAAATGCGAAACCACTGATAAAAGCATAAGACATTTAAGTTTGACTTTAAAAACCTTAAAAAAATACATGGTGTTAAACTCGAGTAAAACTGCTCTTAATATACATGTGTTTTTGGTTTAAGCCTGGATTGTGACAAACACGTGTCTTTACAGGTTTTAATTCCGAATAAGAAACTAGATGTGTTGGTTGAAACTAAATAAGATGCTTGATTGAGCAACTCTAGTAATTATGTATGAATCTGTATTAGCTTGATGGCAGTCAAATAAAACAGAAGCACAATCGCACTTATATTTATTACTCTTGCCTTTAAGAAATATTTTCAAGTATTGTCTTTAACCATAAATTCCAATATGAATAGTGCTTCTACTACTGGAAAAACAATAAAATGAGGACGAAGAATTACGATTTTATTAGTCACATAGGAAAAAAGGAACCATTCAAGTAGAAGAACTATCACTGAAAAAACAGTATTATACCTCTCAAAATCTAAATTGTTGGTCGTGATTATTCTAACGTTGCTTTTTTGCGACGTTAGAATTATTCTGTTTTATCTCCAATTTTAAAAAAATTTGAAGTTTTAACATTTTTGATTAATTTAGCAGTATTTTATTTTATTTAAATTGAAACATATGAAACTTTTAACATGGTGTTGCATGCCATATTGCATTATTCAATCTTCTAAATGTGTAAACTTAAAAAAATATTTTCAAGTTTATATTATTCTTAATGTTTCTCAGATCAAACAATCATATATTTACAATTACATAGTTGTACAAAGAAAATGTGTTGTTTTCAAAATGACTGCTAAAAATAGTAATCAAGAAATGAAATGTGTTGTGAATCAAAACGAAGGTAATTTTTTTACACAATTTATGTAATGAATTTGGAAAAGTAGAACTAAGCTGTGTAATTTAGGGCCATTTTGATTAAATGTAATAGATAATTTATTGTTTATGCATCTTGGATACTCAAATAAAAAAGTTAACGGAGTATTTTAATCTTTAGAACCACTTGGACACTTTCTCGGTATGACACTTTCTCGATATGACACCTTCTCGTCCAAACCTTGACCACTTTTCCATGGTGGAGTATTTAGGAAACGTAAAACTGATACTAGTACTTGGAAACAAAATATATGAAAAACACAAAGTCAGTCGGATAAAGCTTATCAGAGTTTGAAAGGAGAAAAAGTTCCAGAAAGTTATTTCGTAACGCTAAAAAGTTGCAGAAATTTAAGTTCAAACGCTCTACTAATATAAATGAGATTGAGCGTCAAGGAATATTTGATAACTTTTGGACCTAAGATGATGATGGTAAAAAAATATTTTTATTCAAAAACTTCCGAAAATCTGAAGAAAAAACGTCAAGTTTTTGGAATACATATGTGTTCTAAAAACTGAAGAAAGATTTATGTGACACATACTACCCAGTGGGCACACGACGTTATATCGACGTTGATATACAGTTGATTCTTAGTCGCGACGTCGTATAACCAAAAATCAACGTTGTATCAACGTTGAAAAATTTGTTTAAAACTATCAAATAAATTCGACGTTGATTCCACGTTAATTCAAGGTCTATATTACGAGTTCGACCGTTCGTAATTGCAATATGAGAACTAAAGTACGCATGCGTGACTTTAACATTTTTTTATTAGTACAACAAGTAACAACTAAAGACTTAACAAGTTATTTATTAGCCCAATAAAAACAAGTAAAGTCACACATGCTAATAATTAGGCCTTCTGTTGCCTTTTTATAAGGTTTTGAATTTGACAATTTAACAATAACACATGGCTTAACTTGTGATGCAGTTAATTAGGTAAATATTAAATAGATATTTCTTTATGACTGTATCATTTCATGAGTGTGGATTACAAGTAGAGATTACTTGAATTATTTTTACAGTTTTTTAAGTACGTTTTTTTTTTTAGAGTTTGATTAAATTGTTTTACTATGTATGTTAGTATATTTGACTATACTAGTTTATATATATATATATATATATATATATATATATATATATATATATATATATATATATATATATAAACTAGTATAGTCAAATATACTAACATACATAGTATGTGTGTGTGTGTTTATACATTGTAGTTGTTATTATTATTGTCAGATTTACAAATTTTAGTCCATGTAGTTGATCTAGGCTAAGCCAGATTAATAATGAGAGAGAAAAAATCTTCAAAATTTTTTGATATATATATATATATATATATATATATATATATATATATATATATATATATATATATATATATATATATATATATATATATATATATATATATATATACATATATTAGATCATGAGTTATGTGATAAATTTGAATTTGCCACTACTAGTGATACTCAGATAGAATCAGATTCAGAAAACGGTAACTATTTTAAAAGATATTTAATTCAAGTATTATTAGTTTTATTTTGATATTAATTTTAATAGGAACCACTACCATGCATTTGCAAGAGAAAACATAATAACCAACAGAATAGTAAGCAAGTACCTACTCCTGTAACGCAAAAAAAGAAGTAGAAAACAATTTTTATGCATATTCCACATACTGTAGCTCAAAGTATTAATTGTCTGTCTGCAAGTTGATTTAGGAAGAAAAGATTCTGAACATTTTTTTCTATGCTTCAGTGATTTACACATTTTATTGATTGCTAAATTAATACATTTAATTTAATTTATGAATAATGTTTTATTTTATAAATGTTTTGTTCTTGTGTTTCAACGCTTTTAGAAATTAGTTAATGTTTGGTTCTTTTGTCTTTCTGTTATATCTTTATTGTTAGAAGGAGATGTTAGTAAAAGCTCTTTCCAGTAATTAAAGTAATATGATGACAAATAGTTCTGAAATTCTATGGATGAACTTGCAGCAGTAATTTAGTGATTATGATAACAGTTTAAATGATTCTTGGGTGAGGTCTGGAGTGATGGGTTGTTTTAAACCATAACTTTTTGCAGTTTATTTTATTGTTTTTTGATTAAGTATTTAATAATAACTTAGCCTAAGTTAATCTGCTTGTAACTTTTTATAAATGTACTATAAAAATAATGTGGTGTAATTATTTTTTTAAACCTTTAGGTTAACTAAATTTCTAAAATTGGAGGTAAAACCATTAAGACAAATACAAAAATGTGATGCAAAGGTTTGTTAAAAGTAGTTTTGAATAAAAAATCTTTTGAATCTTTTTATTATAGTTTGTTTTAAACTTGTGTCAAAAATATAATTAGTATATATTTTTAAAAGTTTGACAAATCAGACATAAAATAAATCTTTTTTTTTTATGTCTTATTAGAATTTTTTTTAAACTGTTTTCTCTTACTTTTGCATTTCCTTGAGCTAAAGAACAACCTTAAAGTACAAAGGTTGTACTTTAAGGTTGTAAATTGTACCATTATTTTAATATATAAAATAATGGTACAATTTATAGTTTTTTCTTTTATTTATAAAGTTGTACTTGATAAAAATAAAAAATAAAATTGAACATTTTGAATAATTATTGATTATTATGATAAATTATATAAAATATATATGAAGTATAAATATTTTGCAAAAACACTTTTATTTACAATAACTGCTTCAACGCATTGTGGTATGCTTGCAATTTATTTTTTATAGTTTCTGTCAACTCTGGGTTATTGTGCCAGATCTTGATAACCTCTTCCATAAAATCTTGCTTATTAGTAAGATTTTTTTTTTCCAATCTCTTGCTTTACTATTTCCCAAATATTTTCTATGTGGTTAAAATCATGCGAGTTGTCTGGCCATAGCAATTCATCAACTAAGCCATAACAGTTTTTATTGTGTGGCAAGTTGTACCATCTTGCATAAATATAAGATTTTTGACATTATTTTTAATATTTTTGAATTTTTTTGTCATTTTTTGACATTTTTGGCAGGACATCAATCCCTCTTCTTTTAGCCTTCTACAAATGGTGTGGTCTGACACAACAATTACAGCTTCATAGATAAGCTTAGTCAATAAGTTTAGTGGCTTTTTTTCTGTTTTCCAGGCAGATATTTCTGATTATACTGTCCGCTCTTGGTGTTTTCTAGCGTTTAGAAGGTGGTCTTCTTGGACCAAACTCTTCACTTGTATCAATTCTTTTTCTTACTTGCATTACGGTTTGGTAAGAAACCTTTTGTGTTTGTAAAGAAACCTTTGGTAAGAAACCTTGGTGCAATTTTGTAAAAGACATGTTTATTAATTTTTAATGTTACTATAATAATAATAACAATGTATAATGCAGGTTGTTGACAAATGGTTTATAATCAAAATTTAATATGGCTGGCGGTAAAGGTAAAGAGAAGTTTAAAGGAAAAAACATTAGGTATTTACTTGTAAGTTAAGTGTAAAATTAAATATTTTTAAAAATCACAGTTCGTTTTTTTGATGCTATTTTATTTTAAACTTTTTGATGTATTTGATGCAAATTACTTAGGCAATACCTTTTTTATAGAGAGCGTCTTGTCAATTAAAGTGACTGCTACAGTTGCCGAAATAAGAAAAGGAATAATGACTTTATTAAAATACGCACTCAACAGATCAAATGGTGGTGGTCGGCGCGTAAAAGCAATTTAGTTGTATCTAATTAATATACTTGAAATATTAATATTATAATACAATATTCTCTGCGCAAATTATTGCTTTTTTATTGTGTTATTTTATTACAATTAAAGTTGAGATAATTTTTTAGTTAATTGGGTTTAACCAAAATAAAAAACAAAAATCAACGTTGAATTTACGTTGTTTCAACGTTGTTCTAACGTCGTATCAACCGAATATATCACTTATTCAAAGGTGAAATATTGTTGATATGTAGTCGATAAGACGTTAGTTTCTCATGAAAAATTCCATGAGTTTTTCATGGAAAAGTGTTCCAAGTATCATGGATATTCAATGAGATTTTCATCCATGAAAAAACTCATGGATTTTTCATGGTAAAAAAGCATGATTAATTTTCAAGTTTTTTTGATCTAATGTTATTTGAATTCTCATATTAAATCATAAAAGCAAATATTATTACACTAATATTATTGAGTTCTCTTAATCTATGGGATCGCTTTCTCCGAATAAAATCAATAAACAAAATAAAATTTAAATCTTGTTAAATCCTACAAATCGTTGAAAAAATAATAGCTATAATGCACCTAAAACATCAAAACTTGACTTCCTTACAATATTTAATGCATACATATGTATAACATACTGAAAATAAATAAAACAAAAAATTACTAGTAATATAATACTATAAGTGATATACATAGTGATAAACAATTGAAATATATCAAGAAAAACTTTTGTAAAGAAAATAAAACAATTTACATGTTTATTATTTTATATTAACTATTTGATAAAAATAGTATATATAAATTTGATAATATCTTAAAGTTTTAACAAGTTAAAAAGAACCATTAATACAACATATTCAATCCAAAAAAACATCAAGCCCATTTATAAGTGCGACTGCATTGTGTCTGTAGAAACAGGTAGATGTCAAACAAAGTATCATTCACATTTTGATATTCATTATTTTTTCACCGTAGTTAGTCTCATTCTCCATTTCACCAATCTAGACAATACATCATACAACTATTATACACATTCTAACTAGTTTTCTTTATTTACTGATTCATTTTACTAGTAATTATTATCTATTATAACTTACTTTATAGTTAGGCATTATACACAATTTGAATGTTGCCAAATGTTAGGTTACATATATATAGAAAAAAGTAGCAATGAATATATCATTATTTATAAATAACAATTATTAGATTATTACCTCTTTTTCGCCTAAGTTATCTGCATTATGTACAACTGTTGTAACGATGTTGTCAACATCGTTTATATTTCCAGTCAAACCTTCCTGCCTATAATGTAACTTAATTAAAATGATTTATTTAAACTAATACATGTATAAATGTTACCTGCATGTTAGAAAGATTTATATAAAACAAGGCAGCAACAAAATTATATTATATATTTATTTTTGTAATAAACTTACTTCTTCCTCTGAGCTATCTGCATGATGTACAACATCATTTACAAACCTGTTTTCTTCACGTCCTTACCACCTTTAAATATATTATAAAGCACCGGACTTGTTAATGAACAGCTAAATAAATAAATTAAAAATTTATATTGCAAGTCAAACCTGCCTGCTAATAATGTAGTAATTCAAATGAAATGATAAGCTTAAAATGAAAAGATTTATACACTTATATAGATTTTAGCTGCATGTTAGTATCATTTATATAGAACAAGACAGCAACAAATATAGTATAACTTATAAATTGTAAATTTAAGCAAAAACCTACTTCTTTGTCTGAGCTGTCTGCATGATATACAACGTTATTTATATTGTCAGTCAAACTTACCTGCTTATAATGCAGTAATTTAAATAAAATGATAAAGTTAAAATAAAAGAACTTATGCACACACCATTAAATTCAAAAATTTATTATATTTTTACTTTACTATATAAAACATAATAAATTTATTATATATGTAATTTATAAAGTATAGTAATGTAAAAGCATAATAAATATCAAAGTGTGTGCATAAATTAATTTATTTTAACTAAAGACGAACACTCTACATTAGTTAAATATAAACAAAATAAAAATAGTCAGAAAACATCAGAAACATCATCATGAAAATTCCAACCTTTCCAGCGCTTGTAAAATTTGCTAATTTTTCTTGTTTTTGACTCTCTTAATAAAAATTTACCCTCTTCTATAATAGAGTTTTTTACAGAAATTAGAATAATACAAACATACTCTACTAGAAACATATATAATGGGAAACTTAATGTACCATCGTTTAAAACTCAGAAGTATGGTAAACATTCTGTTGTCTATCAGTACATTTGTGAATGGAACAAGAGACTAGTATGCATAGTGAATAAGTTCAAAAAACTACAACTTCAAACACCTTTTTATTTTCTTAATCTTACACAAAACCAATTTTAAAAAAATCTGAAAATAATTTTGTTCTAATATATTGATATAATTTTCACCTAATTTTTAAAATATACTCTTATTTTTTTAAATTATGATTACTACAACTATTATCATTAAATTTTTTTATTATTATCATCAAAGTATGGTTTTTTAAAACTTTTCTTGTTTATGTATGTTCTATATGTATATTTTAATTATTAATTATATTATATTTAAAAACTGGTGTCACTCCTTTGATTTTCTTTAATAGTTATTTTTTTAAACTGTTGTTATTTTTTTAAACTGTGTCACTCCTTTGACTTTTTTTATTAGCTATTTTTTATAAAGGAAATTTGTGTACTTACTATTGCTGCTGAGTTTGGTGGCGATAAGTGGACCATGTTTAATTTTCCCTGTTAGCAATGGTATATGGGTCGTATATTAGACCCACGTGGGCTGTTTTATGGGCCCTAGTTAGGAAGCCTATTTGATACCCATAAAAATTTGTCCGCGGTTTTTCAATGGGTCCTATGTGGGCTAACCATATAGTTAGCCCATATTGTACCCAACAAACTCCGATGTTTTTTGTTTGTTTTTCTTTATAGCGTTTTTGATGGTTTGCCTATATTGGACCCATTAAAAACCTGTTTTCTTTTATTTACTTTCAACTATATGGAACTTTGATGGTTAGCCCATATTGGACCCAATAAACTCCTTTTTTTCATTCACTTTGAACTATATGCCGTTTTTGATGGTTATACCATATTGGATCTAATAAACTGCTATGTTTGTTTTAACTACTTAAACCTATTTGGAACTTTTGATGGTCTATATAGGGACCCAATAAACCCCTATGTTATTTTATTTACTTCGACCTATACTTTGAACTCGAGATTCACAATAAACAACATGTTGATTATTATAATATTTATTACTTTATTATGTCTCATAACATGTATAAAAGATTTAAATTATAAAGTGACTTAGGTATATTCGGTTATTTTGTAGCTCCGACACGTTTATCTCTATTACCATGTCGATCACGAGCACCAATGAGCTATTTTGCGAGCGACACTTCAAAATCTTTTTGCGTATACGCCGATGTCAAAGCATTGCGCTTTAAAGCTCCTATAAGAAATAATCAAAGAAATATAAAAATAAAACCTCATTTTTTGTCTTTCATCTAAATCAAATGTGGAAAAAAAAAGATTCCTACTATATTTTAATATAAGATAATAATCAAACGCAATTTATCTATTGTGTTGTACTAAAATAGTAAAGTTGCATAGGAATATTAAAAAAATTGTTTTTGGACTATGAATACTTACTATAAACAACTTGGAACACCTCAGTACCCTTTAAAACTTTTTTTGTCATCCCTCGCTGACAATTAAATTGTAGTGCCAAATTATTGCTAAGGAGCTGCTGCATCATGCGGCGAACAGCTTCGTCAACTTTTTTTCCTCCGAGATCGGCTAACAAATTAACCTGAAACACATTTAATCAAAGATATTTTAAGCATAATGAAACCGAGTCTTAGCAAAACAGGAAACTCATGAAAATGAAGAACAATATTGGAATTTTCAAATAAAGGATTATTAGAGGAAAATCTAGAAAATTAGAAAACTAGTAAAAAAAAAAAGTATTTTTAAGAATACTTTTCTATAATAATTTTTTTTTTTATTTAACAGCAATTAAAAAAAAATTCCATACAGAATAAGAATTTTGAAAATGCTATATAGAAGCTATATTAAACTCAGGTAGTTTAATTAAGCAACGAAATGTAAATATGAATAAAGCTCATATAATAAAATATATTAAAAATAGTAACAAACCTTTTGTTTAAAACAACTTATACAATTAAATAAAAGTTTGTAAAAAAAAGTCATTAAAAATCTTAAAACAATAAAAATTAAGAAAGCATGTAAGTAGTATCTTACAATTATGTTTGCAATATTGCTATCTTTAAGCTTTTTTTCCATTGCATCAAAAGCTTTCATGGTATCCATGGGTAATATTATTCCATCTGGTAATTGTGATGCCTGCACCGCCACATTGCCTTGTTGAAGCATAGCATTTAGCATATTAGTGTGGATATTCTGAGTTTGTTGAATACCCACACACACATTCAGCAACTTTACAACCAATGCATTTGTTGTTTGATCTTGTTATAGTGAAAATAATGAAATAGCATTATCATTTATTAGATTTAATTAGTAAAAAAAATAATCACTAATCAGTAACCACTCACTAGAAATATTGCTGCACAATGAAGAAGATACCTCACCAATGTTCGGTAATGTTACAGCATCTAAAAAATTGTTAGCTGTATTATAAAAGTACCAGGAATAATAATAAAAATGACATGTCATACATTAAAAAATATGCAAATTACGCATCCTTATGAATAATTAAGTAATCTTAAATTAAAAACTAAAAAAACTTAAATTAAACTAAAAAAAATTAAACTATCTATTATTTAGCTTATTTCAGGTGAGGCTTCATATCCACGGTGAAGGCAATTTGCCGAAAAGAAGAAAAACTTTTAAAATAGGGGTTTTATATGAGTTTTAACCCTACAACATTGTCATTTAATCTCAAAAATGAAATCATGGAAACATATTTAAACCACACAAATGTGGAAACATTGACATAAAAAACTTAAAAATGTAGCTCTTACCAATATTTAAAGCCGTTGATGCAATCGTAGACAAATAACTTACTGCGGTGTTTGAAACACCAGGGCACTGGGTTGGTGTCATCAATGGTGCAATGTCTTGAGATGTTAATGTTGTTACAGAAGATTTTTGTATAGTTGATTTTGTTGATAGTATAGAAGGTAAAACTGATAACAATGTTAGTAAATTTGATGACAATGGCACAGAAAAAAAAGGAGAAGGAATTAGGTTTTCTTTAATTGGTTTAGATTTCCCAGCTGATTTTTTTTTTTCAAGGGGAAAATAATCATCGCCAGATTCAAAATCTGATGACATTTTTCTAGATGCACTTTTAAACATTAGGTGCAATTATCACAAAACTTTTTTAAAAATAACTGCACACAATTTTGTTACATTTTAAAACATTTTAAAATAATTTAATTCAAATTATTAATACCTTTTACACCTAATTTGAAATTCATTTTTTTCAGTCTCCTGTTCTGTAAAATTTAAATCAGAATTATTTTAACTTTTCTCTTGCTCTAGTGTAGCTTGCTGAATAAATTAAAAAATTATTAATTACAAGATTTTATTTACGCTATACATATCCAGTATGAAAAAAACTATATAAATAACACACTTTTATAAATAATATAGTCAATAATTCCAAAACAAAAGAATTTCTCTTACCAGCCTTTCCTAAAACACGAATCTTGAATGCATCCCATTGAGCATCTGGTGCGACTCTGTTTTTTGCCATCTTCTGAGTTTTTGTTGACAATTTTTTTGGAGGCCATAAACAAAATTCTTCTTCACTGGAAACAAACCAATTTGTTGAAATGATTTCAACTTGATTAGATTCACAAAATTTTACAACTGCATAAGCCATATCTAGTGTTTTTCTTTACAGTAACTACAACAAAACAGTGTTTTGAACATAAATAGATAACCATAAGATATAAAAAACATGCATTTAAAAATAACACAGAATACAATCTGAATATGATATTTTAAAATTGAATATATCTTAAATGAACTTATTTGCAGATAGCTTATTTTTTAAAAAATGCTCTTTTTATACCAGTTTTAAAGAAAGAAGCCAAACTGACAGTTATTCTAATATAACAATACAAAAAAGTAATATATATTTGAAATAAGTCATTTGTCTGGATGAACCTTCAATTATTATATTATAATTAAAAATTGAACATACTTAAATTAAAACATTTTAAATTCAGACAAATGACTTATTTTATTGCACTTTTTTTATTATTTAAAAACAATAAAAAACAGATAAATTGTCAGTCATTGCAAAAGTAATAATAGTAATTGACAGTCATTGAAAAAAATACCTATTTTTTTTATTTTTTTAAAATTAGTTTTACAAACAAGTTACAAACTACTTATTTTAAACAAAATCTTATTCAATATACAGCCACAAGTATTATATTATTTTACAATAATATTTTACCTAATATATCATTTTTTTACTTACAAGACAACTATTTTTATTAAGTTAAATTAATTTTATTAAACAACTTATAACTTACAAATATTTCCAATAGTGAAGACTTAAGTGGACTATCAAAAAAGGAACTAGATTCTTTAACAGAATCATAAACAACAAGAATATCATTATTCATTAATAGAATAATATTTTTGACAACTGATAATGTCCCATGAATTTTAAAACAACTGTCTCGTAAAGAAATAGAAACAAAACACTTTTTTCCTCTGTAGTTTTTATATTGGTTAAAAAATCAAGAGGCTGTAAAAGAGTTACAGCCTCTTGGTCAACAGACATTGACTGCCAATTTTTTGTTGTAGCAAATGCCTTTTCTTCAAATCGTTTAATAATTTGACCTATCAGGTTATGCGGTTTACGGATGAGTTTTTTAATAACATCTAATTTATTTTCAGAAGGAAAAGCTGAAATATTATCTAATGCTCCATATAATCGGCAGTCTTGAACCAAGTGAATTAAAGTGTGAACATTATAAACTAGTTGGTTATCACCGTATATTATACAGAAGTTTTGAACAAAATTAATCAACAACTTTTCCGCATAATCACAGTAGTGTTCACATGCAGCATATCTTGTGCCAATATAAATCTATGAAAATGATGGTGTATTCGGTCATAGTAAAATAAATGTGCAATCTTTACCGTAATTTAATGCAATTAAAGCATCAGCATCTTAACTTCAAAAAGTAGATGTGATATGGTTCTTGGTAAATGCAAGAATTTATCATTACTGGGTTTGAACGGTTTTGTTTAACGTTTAACAAGTAATATAATAAATTTTTTTTATTTTTTTTATTTTTACTTTTTTTATTCAGCAATAACTACATTACTATATTAATAACTATATTACCAGTAATAACTACATTACTATATACACTACTTTACTTTTTGATTAACAAAATAAAAAAAAAAATATGGCCACGAAGTAGGGTTGACAAAAACGTTTATTAAATAATATAATAAAACTATTTTTCATTTTTAACAGGTATATTTTCTTATACAAAAGCTAAATTAATAATCAGATTGCAATTTTTTATAATATAAATCTATTTTTAAATAGAGCTATCTTTTAAGTTAAATTTAAAATATAAGTAGAGAATATGTCTTTAACATGCCAAAGTATCATTCAGGGCGAAGAAATAAGGCTAGTTAGTGGAATGAAGTGACCATATTAAGTGATCAACCAAATAGAGTAATATGTAATTGTTGCAAAGTGAGCATAATTAAAAAAATAGAGAAAGTTAAAATCCATTTGGATAAATACAGAAGAAAGAATAAAGGAATAACTCCACTGAAGTGTTAACAGATATATCAGTTTCAGAGTCAAGGCCATCTATATCTGCAGCATCAAATAAGTCTAACCTGCCTGGAGATAATGAGCAAGATTGTTTAAGCTTTATTAGTGATTCTTCTTATTCGTCAATCGTGCAATCAACTGCAATGAAGATGCAACGGCAAACATCTATTTCTAAATTTGTTACTACAACAACAAGTAATCAGAAGGATGAACTAGATTTACTAGTTGCAAGGTTTTTCTTTTAAGCAAATATAACATTCAACGTAGTAGAAAATCTTGAATTTATCAAGATGATTAAAAAACTTAGATCTGGATTTGAGCCACCAAATAGAAAACAGATATCTTTAGAACTCTTATGAACTCTCTTGAATGTACTCCAACCATCTTAAATTCAATATGGTTGGAGCAACATTAATTAATGATCCTATAATTTCTCATATCATCCATAATAGAAATAAACCTTATCTCATTTTTGCAAATGATACTAGAAGCCAATCAAAAGTAGCAGAATATTGCGCTCAAGCTACTAAGGATGCAATCAAAATTGCTAAAGAAACGTTCAATAAAGATGTAAGTGTTAGATGTTTAGCTGTTTTATTTAATATATATATATATATATATATATATATATATATATATATATATATATATATATATATATATATATATATATATATATACATATATATATATATATATATATATATATATATATATATATATATATATAAATATATATATATATATATATGTATATATATATATATATATATATATATATATATATATATATATATATTAATATATATATATATATATATATATATATATATATATATATATATATATATATATATATATATATATATATATATATATATATGTATATATATATATATATATATATATATATATATATATATATATATATATTAATATATATATATATATATATATATATATATATATATATATATATATATATATATATATATATATATATATATATATATATATATTTATATATATATATATATATATATATATATATATATATATATATATATATATATATATATATATATATATATATATATATATATATATATATATATATATATATATATATATATATATATATATATATATAGCTGAAACTCCTAAATTGATAACATATGGTTACTCTGCTCATTTTTTAAATTTGGTTGAAACTTTGGTCTCTACGAAGTCTATAGTAAAGCATATTATAGTAATTTATAAATATTTTTTTACCAACCACAAGTATGAATTAAATTCTAAATTGTTATTTACTTATTTGTCAAATTCTGTAATACAATACTATGAAATAAAACAGCAGTGTTAATGATATAAGTCTAATAATAATGATGGCAAAAGAGATCCTAGCTTTATTTTAACGAAATTATTTTTAAATATTTCTTTGTTAAATTTTCTTAAACAAATTTATTATACGGTTGGTTATTGGAAAAAGATGGACTGATGTTACAGCTAACCAATGATACTTGCTGGAACTCACAACTAGATTGTTTACAGATATAAATATCTAATCATTCTCTGTACGTTGACATTAGAGGTGAGCATATGAAATTCATTGATCTTTCGATAGGAAACCTAATTGAAATTCTGTCAAAACAGAGAGAATCAATAAATTTATATTCACAACTGAAAATTGTTGGTGGTGCGTTAGATAAAGTTAATTAAATTAGTTATTAATTGGATTTGTTAAATTTAGTTATAATAAGTATGTTAAAACTTCTTATATTAGGAACAATGCCATCATTAACTTTATTTACCTAATTATTAACAAAATTATTGTATTTACTACAGTTGCAGGCAGACAATACAACTTTGTCTGCGGCAGTTGAGATTTGGCAAAGCCTCTTACATAATGAAAAATTGGCTTTGTACAAAGATGATATTTTAAAGAGGTTTAAGAAAGCAATAGTTCCATTTCTTTTTCTGGCCAATTTAATCGATCCAAAATATAAAAGTAACTAGACAATTGTAAAAAATTTAAAATACTGCATCTGATCAATTTTAAATAAAAACAAATGTAAAGTTTTTATTTAAGTATACTACTCTTATAACTTTACTTATTTACTAGGAAGAACATTGGATAGAAGTCAAGAAGAAGAAGCTAAGGAATGGTTGAATGAAGTCTATCCTGAATTTATGCCAGGGCTACTATGCATTTAAACTAAAAGAAGCTAATTGTTTCCCAACATATTTATGCAACGATAGTGTAAAAAGCATAACATTAGCAATAAATTGGTGGAGAATTATAGAAATGAAAAAATCTAAGCCTTCCAAATTGCCTGCAAATTTTGCAAAATTATTACGGCAGTTGCACACTTGTCTTGCTAGTCTGGATCCATTGAAAGATATTTCTCATCTTTTAGGATTGTTTGGAGTAAAATTAAGAATCGTTCAGGAAGAAAAAAAGCTGAAACGCTTGTATAAAATTAGAGACATTTAAGATCAAGATGCACATCTGCTGATGACTGTTACATTACTTTGTTTTAAATGCTTAAGCTTGAATATTATTGCTCCAAGTAAAATAAAATCCTTATTTATGAGTTTCTAAATTTCATATTTTGTTGTTTGTTGAGCAGCATCAAATCTTGTATGTTAATGAAAATTGATTTATAAATAAAAAAATTAAAAACTAAAAATTTAAGACCAAAAATCCATAAAGTTGCTTTTTGGGTATCAACCCTGCCACGAAGTATGCGTTATTGTTTTGGATCAACCTTTGTATGCAAATGCTCGAGAAATCGTATCTGACGGATCTAAACTATCAAAGATTGTAATAAAACTTAGATGATTTCTTGAGCTACTTTCGTCAATTTATGCACTAAAGTCATTAAAAAAAATGCTCAATGGGCATGCTTACGCGTGAGAGATACGCGTTAGAGTTCAAAAGCGTTAGTTACAGTTAAACGCGTTAAACTCTAACTTACGCGTTTGAGTCCATACATTACTTCAGCTCACTTTAGTAATAATAATATTAAAAGATTTTTTTACTTATGACATTGAAAATCTTATTATTGCTATTGAAAAGGTCAGGAATAAAATAATTTCATTCAATGTTATTGAAAGTAGTAGCAATAATAAAGTATGTAAAAGATTACTTTATCAGTTCAATGAAAACCTTAAAAATTTAAATAACGTGGACCTACAGCAAAACTATGGGTACAACATTTTAATATAGTGTCAATTGCAAAGAACTTTATACAAACTGAACGCACGGGAGATTGGAAAGGTTGTTTGAATACCATTTAAAAAAGTACATCCTCATTTCCACGCATTAGAAAATTTTCCTTATGCTAAGTCTGCGCACTTGTATCAGATAACCTCAGTTGTGGTATTTAAATAGATATGCTGATCAAGCAATCAATCATGAAATTAATGAAGACAAATTGCTCGAGGAAGAACCGCAAAAGACAGTGTATAAGTAAATGGGTTTATGGCGTGCATACAATGAATACTGTTTGTAAAGGATTGTAAGATTTTTTTGGTATTAGAATGGGTAAAATAGATCAGCATGTATATGCAAGTGATTCACAAATAAAGAAAGTTACTAAAGATACTGAAAAACTTAAAGAGTTATTTTCATTACATGATCCCTTCACAATAGTCAAAAAAATCATATTAATTGTCAGTGGTGTCTTTGGTAACATTAAAACTGTCATTAAGTTCGTGAAGTGAAGCTTCTATGTCTAAAAAGCCCGGGAAACATTTAATGTCAATTTAAAACGCGCTGATAAAAAACCTCCTCTTTTAATCATGAGTAGCGCCATAAGGGTTCATAATGAAAAAGTATCTGCAGATTCAGTATTGTTATTTCAACGTATGAGTATTACTGAGACGATTTAAAAGTAATTGAAAAATTTTTTAAATATGAGTTAGTCTCCTACCTATTATCACTGTTCGATGAAAGTGGAAAGCGTAAAACATAAAAATCAGTTTTTTTACGAATGCTTTGAATCAGTGAACAAATTCACAAAGCAAATGCCAGTCACATCATCAATGGAAGATATTTATTATCCAGCGTTTTGTGGGATTAAGAAGAAACGTTCAATGTTATTTTTGATAAATACATTCAGTATGTATTCAGTGCGTACATATATTTTGGTCATCAAGTTCCTAAAGTAGTATTTGACGGTTTTACTGATTATAGAAAAGATGTTAACGCTGCAGAACAGCGTCGTCAAACCACAAAAACATCTCCATCTTATGATGTCTTTTTTTATCATTTTATAACGGTTTCAACTAGCCAACAGAATCCCTTGCATATTCACAACAAGTCTTGCTTCATTTTAATCTTATGCAAAATGTTAACAGCTGCAAATATTATAGTGAAACAAGCTAATAATGACGTTAATGTCTTCATTACATACAGTAACTAGCTGCGATACTATATTTATATTTAAATTATTTAAAAATCATGGTTTAATTATTCGCGCCAAAGTATTTCAATAGATTGACTAACCCACAAGATATAATCACAAACGGAATTCGTTTACTTTTTGCTCTATATAGAACTCAAAAAAAAAAATTGTTTGTACAGACAAGTATAGATATTTAAATATTGTAAAAAATACACGGAACAATAAAGGAGTGGAATTGTCCTGTCTTCTTCTAACATCTGCTTCTGCTAGTCAACACTTATATATTGAACATAATATCAAGTTCCAGTATGGCTAGGCAACCAACTGGACCCAGCAGAGTGGGGTTAAAAATTAGTATGTAATACATTGGAACCAGTTCAAACTTTACTCCCACCTGGTTTAGAAAAACCATTTTTTTGCAATTGCAAATAGGGTTATAGGCAAAAAAGTCGGGTTATTGTGTTCACAAGTATGTACTAATTGTCGAGGACAGTCTTGCTCCAATGTTGAATCAAATTTTAATTTCCATGAACATACGTGTTTTTGCAGCGTAAGAATTTAAAGAAAAAACTGTAGAGTTTTTAAATCTTCAGTATTTTTCTTGAGAAATAAACTCATTTTTTGTATAATATGGCTGTTAAATTATTAGAAAAACAATTTTTTTGTGGGCAGTTAAAAAGAATTCGAGTCGATGTTAAAGCAACAGGAAATATTTTCTATTGATATTATTGTTGGAAACTTGAAAATATATAATGGCAGATTAGAAAGAAGTCGAAAAAGACGTATAAAAAAGTTAAAACATTGCTTAAATTTTTATGAGCAACTAACCGATGAAAATGTTAAGAAAGCAATCGTTTGCAGAAAAGAAAACAATTCAGAAGTTAGACGCATACAAAAAAGTTACGAAGATGTAAAATGAAGTGAGACATTATAATTCAAGTGTAAATGGAATTAATAAAAATGAAGTTGAAAGCTGGGAGGAAAGCAATCTGATGGTAAAAAAAGTTTTTAAAGACTTATTATCTGTCAAAAATGTCTAAATTGAACTGGTCTATTGAACAGGAAGAAAAAGAGTCAATTTAACCGAGATATTGATTAAACTTTTAGATTTTAAAGATAAAGTTGCAGTTTTGTGCTAGTTAAGCAATATGAATGGGAAAAACATTTATATAAAAGAGAATTTCTGCTCTAAAACAACGCAAACCAGAAAAGGTTTGAGGGAGATAATGAAAATCGAAGAGCGGCTGGTAAGTTTGCAAATATATATGTTTGCAAATGATAAATTGATAATTTGCGATTGGGTAGCAAAGAAAAGCAAAAGTTTATCAAATTTAAAAAAATAAATTCTCGGATAAAAATGACATTTTCAGTGGTAATGACACCGACTTCATATACTATTTTAATCACAAAATGTTAGAAAATAATTATTTCTTCGTTTCTGAATCTTTGCAACATCTTAAACAAAATAAAAACACTTTTTCAAATTTAAATATCAATATTCAAAGTTTTACAGCTTCGTTGTAAATGTAAATCAACCAACGGTAGAAAGTTGATTTAGTTGTTATGGTATGTTGGAAATGTTACTAGTTGAGTTAGATAGCAGTCTTTTTAATACTCTTGGAATTCGATGTCACTGGGACTTTAGTCAGTTACATGAGTGGTTGTTCTTACACCACTACCAAAGTTGCATGATTTGTAACTGGTTTAGCTAAAAGTAAAATCATTATACAAGAGCATTGTTGAACACTTTAAATTTTGCAATACTTGTCGCGCTGCTTTAATATTTTTAGGGTATACAACCAAGAAGTATTTATTCGTTTTTAAAATGAATTTTGCGTCTCTGGTTGGCAAAACACACATACGACATCCCCCCCCCTCCCCCACAATGAGAGACATCTTCGAGACGGTCCTGAATGTAAAATCCATTTATCTCAAAATGTATTTATAAACCTAATTCTATTATTTAATGTAAAATCGTTAAACAAGTGCAATCTTTGTAATTGAAAAAATCTTCAAGAACCTTTCTGCAAAACTATATTAGCTATTTAATTCTTATCGCGGCCTTTTTTATTGGCTAATAAATGACCACGCCTAACTTCGCCCTCTTTTTATTTGTCTTTGTAGTACCTTTTACTTTTTTCTAGCGGAAATTAAAAGAAGTTATCTTTTCAACAAAAAAATTTTTTTTTTGTTTTTTTTTTATTTTTTATTTTTTTATATATTTTATCTAGTATACTTATATTTTATATGAACAGTTATGGATTTTGGCTTAATTTCATTGCTTTATTTTAATTTTTTATTAATAATATTTTATTAATAAAAAATTAAAATTATAATTTTTTATTAAAAGAGTTTTTATGATAAGATCGTATAATTTTCAGGAAGTCCTTGCATACTATACATGCAGACGCAGTGCAGTAGTTAGCTTGCTCGCCTCAGAAGCTAGAGATTCAACACCACCTCTGGGCAAGATTTATAACATCAGTAATGTAGGAGACGTAAACTTCCTTTTAAATGCTTTTACACTGTGCTCTGTGATAAGACCTTAAGAACCTCTTGGGGCATCTGAAGTAAAAAAATATATATTTGTAATAAAGCTATTCTGTCATATTTTTTTATTTAAGGCTAATAAATTAAAAAATTTTTATAATATATAAATGTGATATATGTGCATGTGTGTATAAGTTACAAAAACACACAAATATATATATATGATTTATGATTTTTTAACGTTTTGTGAAATAATTAAGTTCCTGTTTTAATAAATAATAATACATCAATGAACTTCTGCTCAAAACTAATGAAAATGGGTTTTATTCTTTTTAATTTTCAAAAAAGGTTACCCACAACATGAAATATTTTCAGGCAGTAGCTTTATGACTTTCTAAAACATAGAAATTTCTAAAATTTTTTGTATTGTTCTGGATGTTCTTAGAAATCTGTAAAACATTCTAGAGTTTTCTGGAGGCTTGTAGAAGTTTAAAGAAATTAGAGCAATTTAGACCCCAGCCGACAAAACTCAGAAAAAAGTTACACTTGGTTTCTGTTGCGTGTTCAAAACCTTCTAAAAAAAAGAAATAACACGATCCAAGAATGCACAGTTTGCCAATTTTAGCCTTAACCCACAAATTGAGAGCTAAAAATTTCAAATGTCCAGTAAACTAGAGACACTCACGGTTCATTTGGCATAAAAAATAAAATTTGTTTACACACCGTCCGAGAGAAAATTTGAAGTTTGAGTTTGAAGACAATCACTGCAACATTTTAAACTTAAAAAATATCTCGTTTGGATAAAATGATGGGTAAAATCCTATCAATTTTCCGTTTAATAATATAAATGTGATGTCTCACAAATTTTATATGTTCATAATAAAATAAAACCATTTTGTGGTTTTTGTTCAAAATGTTTTGCTCCTGTTTGAGGCTCAAACATATCAACTAGAAATCAAAATTGAATACGTCATTTTTAGCACTTTTATCAAAATGATACAAACAACATCGCAATTTTTAAAACTGTATAAAGACAATCGGTATAAAAAGAACTTTTAGTAAAAAAAGGAATAGAGTAATTATATTTTCATTTGGGTGATTTATGGGGCTTCAAAGTGAGGCTACTACAGTAATCGTTTTTACTGTTTTTGAAGTAATTTTTCTTCAAAATTTCAGCCAGAGATAATTTTTGTACCTGTAATTGTGTTTTTTGCTTAATAAAGTAATAAGAATAAAAAATTATATAACGCTCTTTTAAGTTACAGGTTAAACAAGTTTAACAGATTAGCTCGTAGATAATTAAATTTGAGTCATAGTAACGAGAGCATCATGAAAAAATTTTTTTTTTTTTTGATCATAAATTATTCTAAAAATATATGGAAAATATTTTCTTGACTAATTTTCTTAAAACAAAACAGGTTTTAGGTTGTTTGGAACAAAGACACGCTTTACAAAAACAGTAGTTTAATTTTCACAAAAAAAAAATTCTCTATTTGAAAGTAAATACAAATTTCAAAATGAGATCTTTATCTTTTTCAGCCTTTAATCTAAAGATGCTTGCTTTGTTGTCTAGCACAAAGTCAAAAAACTGCATTCCATAGTTGGTGTTGTCCAAACCTTTTTTGTTCTTGCCCAGTGGGAGCTTTAGACTGAAAAAAGTGTCTCTTATGGTTGCTCATTGAAACAACCAAGTCCAGTGTTGCAAAGTTTGATGAACTCTTTGATGTTGTAGGAAACAACGTGAACTTTTAGAGTTAAATTTTAAGAATGCTACATGATTCTGCTGTCACCGGCAGAATCATGCAGCATTCTTAAAATGCATTGATGTGAACCTCAAAATCTAGGTTTCCGAAACAAGAATGAGCTACACTTTGAGCTTGTTTTAAAGCTTTTACGAAATTCATGGCATGATCAACTTGATAATTGGTCACAAGCTCGCTTAAAAGATTTGTATTGTTAAAAAGCTTTATACAGTCATTTTCAGCAAACAGGGGAGGCAAAAAGTTTAGGGCTTTTTTGTTCCTAATCTTTTAAGGCTTTTTTGTTCCTAAAAATATTTTGCAAAGCATTCTTATTTGACATAAGTATAAACATAAATGTTTGGAGTTTGCTCCATGTCTGGAAGCTAATTAGTGCCACTGTTTCGGGAACATATTTTGGACAAGTTTTAGACATTTTGGCATTACCTTTAAATAAAGCATTAACAACAGTAAAAACAAAATAAAATTTTTGTTAAAAAAATAATTTACGTCTACGTCTTGCTTTTATGTCTAACTTTATTTAAGTGAGACATAAAAGCAAGACCAGATGTTAATGATACTCCAGAAGAAAAAAAATCTAAAACTTGAAAAAATAAGTATTTTTATCAAAGAAAAATAATTTAAAAAACTAGATTATTCTTATAGAAGCCAATCAGGTGCATACAATTGTGATGATTTGAAACAATGTTATTAATATTGATATATTAATACTTCTTATTGTTTTAGTTAATAAAAAGTTGAAAAGTAATGAATTATTGTGTTTTGTGAAGTATGTAAAAATTATTCATTTATTTAGCGTATGAAAAATTATTCATTTTCTTTATTATTTTGAAAAATATTGTTCATTTTTTTTTTATTAAAAAAAAAATACTAATAAAAAACAGTATTTTAATCGAAAATACATTTTTACCTTGTTTAGGATTAAAATTGATCCTTTTTTATTTTTAGACAACCCTGTTTACGGTCTCTGCATATCCGGTAAATTGAGAAGCTTCCCGTTTAAAACTTTAAGTGATTCTCCAAGATAATGCTTTTTGTGCAAGCTTTTTATTTAAAATTTTATATCAGATCAAAATATTTAAGGATTCAATTTCACATTAACAGTATTATATATGGATGCTCAAAGAAATTTTGATTCATGGCGCAGTTATTGGGCTGACACTGGAAGTTTTAAATATAAAGGAAGAAATTAATTTGATTGTCTCTTGATAAAATGCTTCGATGGTTTTTTTACTCATTTCATTAATTAATACTGGCTCTATTTTATTATCAACAATTTTATTTGAGTTAAAAACTATTTGTTTCCAGTTACTTTGTAATTCTGTTAAAGATCTAATTGATTGGCTAATACTGTACAACCCTATGAAGGACAAAGATTATTCGAACCACTAATATTAATAGTTTTTTCAAAAAAGAAAAATACTCTTTTAAATCTAGCTAAAAAATAAAGCAATTAGAAAAATTATTTGAAAATTTGAACTTTCTATGTTTTTAGATTATAACTCATAAATTTGGGTTGCTTTTTATTTTGTATATGTTTGAAGAAATATGTAGAGTGAATCAATAACCAAAATCATTTTGAAGTGCATTTTAATATACCAGCTTCAAACCTAAAATATGTTTATGGAACTATTAACTTTAAATCCTTCCTTCAAACAATCGCGTCTTAATATTAAACAAATTGCTTATTTAAATTTCAATTCAACAAATAAAATTTATATTTTTATAATTCACAAAAAAACAATAAATGCAAAAGTTAAATCAATAGTTTTTCAATTATTTTCTATATATAAAATATTTTTTATAGAAGATATTATCATGAGATGTCAAAACGAGATCTGTTAACAATGGAAATCGTAATGTTCTATGATATAAGCATTTAATTATACCTGAGAGAAATCTAAAAATTCATTAATTTTAGTTATTACTTCATTTAATTACTACTTTATAAAATCGGATAAACTTTTTAATTCCTTTAATCGCCTATAATGAATAGCCTATGAATATTATTAATAGTGCGCATAGTTACGCGTATTGTTTTATAGTTACGGTACGGTTCTGTATCTGTAAAATACACTTTTTAAGTAGTTTCTAGACTTTTCTTTACCGCGTGCTTACTTACAGATTTCCCTTCAACCTTTCATGGTACGAGTTCAAAATATCTAAGTTGACATTAAGTAGATAATGTTTAGTAGCTTAAAATTATAGGTAATCTAAATTTTTTTTTTAATTTAAAAGTAATTAATTTATTGTAATCTTTTTTAAATTGTAATTTTAAATTTAAAGCTTCGTGTTAAAGATTACTTTAATTCTTAATTTGTGTCTAGCGCTAAAATATATTTATGGGTAGTTTCATGCTTTCACTTAGTTTTGGTTATTGGGATAAAAGCCATGACAACATTTTGTTATAAATTTATCTTAATTTAATTTTTATTGAAAATTTTGTTATAAATAAAATTTGTCTTTAATATTGTTAATACTTTAGCTCTTTGAAAAAAAATATGTTTCTGGCTCTTCAATAAATATAAAATTATTTGTCTTGCATGAATGAATTTTGGTTTAGGATTTAATTGTGTTAGTTTATGTTTGTCTATCTGTAATTTCTTTAGGTTATTAGAAAATTCATGTTTACAGAGTTGTTATAAATCATAATCGAGTTGTTAAACCAAGGAAATTGTGGAGGTTTATTTATCATATATACTATATATATTATATAATTATATTGGAGGGAGTAAGTTTAGAAGCCTTTTTAAATTTTAAAAAAGAAATAAAAATACTTTTCAATATATATCTGTTTTATTTGAGGTAGAATTAAAGTTTCAGTTTTTTAAAACTTTAAACTAACTTTACAATGTTAAAATGGTTTAAACGGATTTTTGTAAATGAATTTAATCCTCAAAGATTAAATTTTTTTTATTATTGAAGAAATTAAACTAGATTTAAGAATAAGTCGACTTAAATGTTTGTTTGTTTTTCTATTTAGATGATGACAATATTGAAGCAAGTAAGTTATAAAGCATTTTTAAATTTTTAAAAAGAAATAAAAATACTTTTCAATATATATCTGTTTTCTTCGAGGTAGATTTAAAATTTCAGGTTTTTAAAATCATATATATTATAATATTAAATTCTTTTTTACTTTAAAAATATCTATATTATAGTTACACTGAGTCGTAGAAAAAAAATTAAAGTTTATTAATAAGGTAGTAGATTATTAGAGTAGATTAAATTGTTTGATCTATTAATCAACTTAATAACGTACTATTAATATGAAGATTTATTTTGGTTGTTTGTTTGTTAAAATTTAGTTAGAGTTTATTTAAAATTTAAATTCTTTAGTTAATCAAGAGAGATCTAATAAAGGTATTAATTACATTAGTTGAATGTGGCATTTAATATGTATTTTATCTATATAAGGTATAAAATAATAAGGAATAGAAAAATTTAAAAAATTTGCTCTGGAATTTGTCAAAAGAGTGTTGTGTTATGCTTCATTTTAAGGTATCTAAATATATATTCATTAGAAATTTTTAATTTTGTTTTTTAATGGTTTCTTCTTTTTCACTACTTTAGATAAATATATACTGACTGACATAACTTCATTTTTATTAACAATGTCGTGCATTGTAGTCTGCATTCTTTGTTACATTAAAAATAATTGATGCTAATAAATGTTCTTTTATAGTTGTTAAAAGTTTGCATATATGTTAGCATTTATATTATGATCAAAGTTAAAATTTTTTTGATAAATACGTGTATGTGGTGATACTACTCAGGTATCACCGCAGCTTACCTCTATCAGGTACATTGATTTTTAATTCACATTTGATGTTTTTCTTTGTATTTACTTATTCATTACATTTTTAACTTCAGATTTATGGTGTATTTATTTGCTATAGAAGAACAAATCATTTTGAATTTTTTTAAAAATATCTACACCAATCAACATTTAAAATTCAATGTAGCATATACCAGCTTCTAGGCTTTTTTGATGCTTTTCTTATTCAAGTGGTTTCATAAGCAAGGTCTACAAGCAAATTTGAGATAAAAAGTTTTTCAGCTTTCAAGGAGTATCAATGTTGTTCTCTGTATACTTTAATTTATTTAAATAGAGTAGTTTTAGTAAATAAATGTTTGTTTGTTCTTGGTTTTTTACTTATTTGTTATCAGATTCTTAAGAATTAGGCAACTTAGCAAGCAAGATTTATTTTATTTTTTAGTGCAATTGGAAAGAGCTAAAGTGCTTTTTAGTTACTTCAAATCATTTTTTTTTTTTTTTTTAAATAGAAGGGTTAATAATAAAAATATTTAGACAGTCGAACTGTTACTGATTTGAGTAAGTTTAATTTTTTGTTTAATTTTATATTAGATATATATTTTATGTATTTAACATGAAAAACTGACTGTAATTTTTGACAGGTAAGTTTATATACTTAAATGTGCCTATATATCGGAATATTTTATATTTCTCTGAATCTATATGAATATTATCTCAAAGAAAAAATTTAGAATAGAAAAAATTTGAATATATATACATACATATATATTAGTTTAGACTGACATTGCTTCATTTTTTATACAAGATTCTGCATTTATTATTTTTGTGCATTAAGATTGTGCCTGAAGGCTTTTTTAATTAAGCAAAGAATTTAGAACACAATGCAAAAAACTTTGCACTGTGTTCTAAATTCTTTGCTAAATTAAAATAATGTAAATAAATTTTGTTTTATATTTTTCAGTTGTAAAAATATAAAACGTTCATTTATTCAGTTGTAACAGTAGCATAACCACTGGTAATATATATTTAATGATAACAGATTTATAATATTAGACTCGAAGAAGTTATTAGTGTAAATGGTTATAGGTGACTTGAAATTGTTGTCATATGAAAGAAATAGATCTAGGCATGATAAAATTAATTGTCGTTGAAATATAAGAAATTTTGCTTGATAAACCAAAAACTTACTTGGCAGAATTCAGTGTCAAGCGCTGTTGATGTCTATTATTTGACTTTACATTAGACACTTTAGAATAAAGCAAAGTATGAATTTTACTATTTATAGTAACAAATAATAAAAATTTTTAAATGATTTTTTTTTTTTTTTTTTTTTAAGTTTTACTTTTGTAATCTTAATATAATTGTTCATTTTTTTTTTAGTTGTCTTTGTCATCACTTGAATATTTTGCTTACTGTTGAAACATGATTTTAATTTTGTAAATTTAATATGATGTGAAATTTACAATATCAATCATTTGTCAACAGTTAGAGAGAAGCTAGAAATTAATTAAGAAATGCTGGAAATTAACTTTTAGGTAAGGTAAAAATAATTTTGTTTATTGGTAGCATAATAAAACCAGTTACTGTTATTTATTGCATGACTTTTTTACTTTTTCTAACATGGTGTTTTTAAAACACTTCCTCTCTCTCTTAGATGAGACTTAAATAAGAATTAGTATTGAGAATTGTAGAGAGAGAATTGATTGGGGGGTCGTATGGGTTGAATGGGCGGTCGCAACTAAAAACCTTTAAAAATATGGAGAATATTGTAGTTTTGCGCATTAATATCAAGTTACTTAAGTTTTATTTGTGTTTAACTAATTAGTTAGCTTAGTCTGTATTTGCAACACTTTTGAGGAAAGAAAGAAAACATTTTTATATAAGTAGATCATTGTTTTACATTTTAATATTTTATTTTATTCACCAGGCCACCATTAAAGTAAAAAGAGGGAAGGAACCTCTTTATTAGAGCCAAAATATTTAGAAAAATTAAATTTCGAGCTACAAAAGAAATTTTTAGTAAATGGTCGCAAATTACCGTTTACTAAAAATTTAATGAAATAAAGAGGCCAAATAAATAATATACAAATGGTCTGTGTTGAACAGACTTAACAAGACCCGGGTCGGGTCAGCTTGGTTTACAAATTTTTATGTCTACTTATCTCTTACAATTTTTATTTTAGTTTGTTCTATGATGCATTAATGTATTAAAAAATTTGTTATACCTATGTTTGATCGTAAATTAAATTTTTTTTTGTTTGAAAGGTATTTGTACTCAGTTGCGTAGTTATAATAAACTTTGTTATTTTTTATAAATTTATTTAAACGTGTGCATTTAACATTTTTGAGTTAACAATTTTCTTTTCTAAAGAACAATTAATCAAGGGGATAACAAAAAATTGATAACTCCTGTATAATATAAGTTAACTTCATTTTAATCTTAATGGTTATAAAAATTATTACAAGGATTTAGTTGACACTTTCGTCAATTTAAAGTATAACCAAGTGTTATTATTTTGCGTCAGTAACTAAAAACGTATTGTGTTAAACTTACGAAGGTCTATGAAAATGGTTCTGCCTTACACTGTTATGACCTGTGCCATTTGTAAATTACTTAATAATGTTAAGTAGTAGTTGGTAAATTATTTTACCTCCTCATAATTTTTATGTTAATTTTACAGATGGATTAATTTTTTCAAGCTGAAGGCAATTTTCTAAAAGGGTATTAGTTAAGGTTTTGCAAGATTAAACTGTGGAGAACAGCTACTATAAATTAATTATGTAACAGACCGACCAAAACCCGTATTACGGGTTGCCTTTAGCTAGTAAGAATATAATTATGCATAATTATTTCAAAAGTCATAGAATAAGTAACAATAGTTTCTCAAGATTTAACAAAATCCAGTTCAAAATAAAACAAATCTCATTTCCATGATGTGACTCAAGACTATTAAGATTATTATTTTTAATTATTTATTTCTAATTAAGATTAATAGATTTAGTATAAAACATTATATAATACTTAATAAACTAAAAAGTACTTCATTTAAATTGTTTGTAATAAGCAAACTGTCAATAATATATTCAAATATAATCAAAACTAAAAAAAAATAATCAAAGTCAAAAACAACTTTAATCTTCCTTTCTATTAATGAAACAAAGTGTAATAATGAACTTTGTCATAAATGTTGACGGTTGGTTGATACCTAAAGTTTAAGTTTTTGTTTTATCAACAAAATAATAAATTTCTAAAGCTTCATAATATTTTCCCATTATTTTTTTATATTTTTATATTGTTATATTTTTTCAAACAGATAGCGATACTATTTTTTGTTTCCATTGTTGACGGATGGTTGATACCTAAAGTTTCAGTTTGTATTTTATCAACAGAATAAATAATATCTTAAGCTTCGTTATAATTTCCCATATTGCTCAAACAGATTGCGATATTATTTTTTGTACTAATTGTTGACGGATGGTTGATACCTAGAGTTTCAGTTTGTATTTTATCAACAGAATAATAAATTTCTAAAGCTTCGTTACATTTTCCTATATTTCTCAAACAGATTGCGATATTATTTTTTGTTGACATTGTTGACGGATGGTTGATACCTAAAGTTTCAGTTTGTATTTTATCAACAAATTAATAAATTTCTAAAGCTTCGTTATATTTTCCCCATATCGCTCAAACAGTTGACGATATTATTTTTTGTTGACATTTTTGACGGATGGTTGATACCTAAAGTTTCAGTTTGTATTTTATCAACAAAATAATAAATTTCTAAAGCTTCGTTACATTTTCCCATATTTCTCAAACAGATTGCGATATTATTTTTTGTTGACATTGTTGACGGATGGTTGATACCTAAAGTTTCAGTTTTTATTTTATCAACAGAATAATAAATTTCTAAAGCTTCGTTATATATTCCCATTTTGCTCAAACAGATTGCGATATTATTTTTTGTACTAATTGTTGACGGATGGTTGATACCTAAAGTTTCAGTTTGTATTTTATCAACAGTATAATAAATTACTAAAGCTTCGCTATATTTTCCCATATCGCTCAAACAGTTTGCGATATTATTTTTTGTTGACATTGTTGACGGATGGTTGATACCTTTTGTTTCAGTTTGTAATTTATCAACAGAATAATAAATTTCTAAAGCTTCGTTATATTTTCCTATATTTCTCAAACAGATTGCGATATTATTTTTTATTGACATTGTTGACGGATGGTTGATACCTAAAGTTTCAGTTTGTATTTTATCAACAAAATAATAAATTTCTAAAGCTTAGTTACATTTTCCCATATTTCTCAAACAGATTGCGATATTATTTTTTGTACTAATTGTTGACGGATGGTTGATACCTAAAGTTTCAGTTTTTATTTTATCAACAAAATAATAAATTTCTAAAGCTTCGTTATATATTCCCATTTTGCTCAAACAGATTGCGATATTATTTTTTGTACCAATTGTTGACGGATGGTTGATACCTAAAGTTTCAGTTTGTATTTTATCAACAGTATAATAAATTACTAAAGCTTCGCTATATTTTCCCATATCGCTCAAACAGTTTGCGATATTATTTTTTGTTGAAATTGTTGACGGATGGTTGATACCTAAAGTTTCAGTTTGTATTTTATCAACAAAATAATATATTTCTAAAGCTTCGTTATATTTTCCCATATCGCTCAAACAGTTTGCGATATTATTTTTTGTTGACATTGTTGACGGATGGTTGATACCTAAAGTTTCAGTTTGTGTTTTATCAACAGAATAATAAATTTCTAAAGCTGCGTTATATTTTCCCATATCGCTCAAACAGTTGGCAATATTATTTTTTGTTGACATTGTTGACGGATGGTTGATACCTAAAGTTTCAGTTTGTATTTTATCAACAGAATAATAAATTTCTAAAGCTGCGTTATATTTTCCCATATCGCTCAAACAGTTGGCAATATTATTTTTTGTTGACATTGTTGACGGATGGTTGATACCTAAAGTTTCAGTTTGTATTTTATCAACAGAATAATAAATTTCTAAAGCTGCGTTATATTTTCCCATATCGCTCAAACAGTTGGCAATATTATTTTTTGTTAACATTGTTGACGGATGGTTGATACCTAAAGTTTCAGTTTGTGTTTTATCAACAGAATAATAAATTTCTAAAGCTTCGTTATATTTTCCCATATCGCTCAAACAGTTTGCGATATTCTTTTTTGTTGACATTGTTGACGGATGGTTGATACCTAAAGTTTCAGTTTTTATTTTATCAACAGAATAATAAATTTCTAAAGCTGCGTTATATTTTCCCATATCGCTCAAACAGTTGGCAATATTATTTTTTGTTGACATTGTTGACGGATGGTTGATACCTAAAGTTTCAGTTTTTATTTTATCAACAGAATAACAAATTTCTAAAGCTTCGTTATATTTTCCTATTTTGTTCAAACAGATTGCGATATTATTTTTTGTTGACATTGTTGACGGATGGTTGATACCTAAAGTTTCAGTTTGTATTTTATCAACAGAATAATAAATTTTTAAAGCTTTGTTATACTTTCCCATATCGCTCAAGCAGTTTGCGATATTATTTTTTGTTGACATTGTTGACGGATGGTTGATACCTAAAGTTTCAGTTTTTATTTTATCAACAGAATAACAAATTTCTAAAGCTTCGTTATATTTTCCTATTTTGTTCAAACAGATTGCGATATTATTTTTTGTTGACATTGTTGACGGATGGTTGATACCTAAAGTTTCAGTTTGTATTTTATCAACAGAATAATAAATTTTTAAAGCTTTGTTATACTTTCCCATATCGCTCAAGCAGTTTGCGATATTATTTTTTGTTGACATTGTTGACGGATGGTTGATACCTAAAGTTTCAGTTTTTATTTTATCAACAGAATAACAAATTTCTAAAGCTTCGTTATATTTCCCATATCGCTCAAACAGTTTGCGATATTATTTTTTGTTGACATTGTTGACGGATGGTTGATACCTAAAGTTTCAGTTTGTGTTTTATCAACAGAATAATAAATTTCTAAAGCTTCGTCATATTTTCCCATTTTATTCAAACAGTTTGCAATATTATAATTTGTATCAAGAGTTAGTTCATTATTTTCTCCATAAGTTTCTGCATTGAAACTTTGAACAGCTTTAAGTATTTCAATTACTTCTTGAAATAAACCTTTACATGTTAAGAATTCATATATAATGCTTGATAAACGGTGAAAAGATTCCGTCATACTTTTTTTATTTTTTCGAAACATTTGCAAAAAATGAAAAACAAAGTCTTTTCCGTAATCAATATGATTGTCTATATCTTTTAACTCAAATCTAAAATAATTTTCCATAAGACTGTTGAATATTTTTGTACTGGAGTTCTTACTTTGAAAATATTTACATGACAACTGTGTTAGATCGTGCATTGAATATTTTTCATCGCCTAAATAATCTAGTAAGGAACAACTGACCAGTAATCTTATGGCGTCATCAACCAAGTATTCATCTTTTATTCCAATATATTTCGAAATCTCAACTATAAAATGTTTGCTGATATTTTGACCATCGCAATGTGATAAACAGTTCAGTAATTTTAAAGAAATACTTTCATCATTTTCTAATTTTATTAAAACTAAATTTATAGTTCGCACAGCAGACATCGATTCTTCTTCTGTTAGAAATTTATCATCATCTAGTATTTGTACAGGATGCAATCTATATCGATATAAATATGTTTCAATTGCAATTGAGTGTGCGTTTATATATTTTATTGCCTGAGTAATGGCAAAAGGATGAAAACCAAGCTCTTTTATTAATTCTCTTAACTTTTCGTCTGAATTTGTTTTAATGTTGTTCTTTATATAAACTAAAGCATCTTCAGTGGAAAAAACATCTAATGACATAAGATTTACGTTATTTGACCATGTTCTCCATAGAGTGGTGATCAAAGTAAAAGACTTCGGTTTTGTTGAAATGTATATTTTAAAGTTTCTAACACTTTCATTGTCAATGTTGTCAAAAATATACAAAGTGTTTTCGTTTTTAAAATAGTTATGTATTTTTTCAATAGCTGCAATAATATCAAAAGAATTGTTTTTTGTAAATTTTTTTGAATCTTTAACAACAAAATCTAGTTTTTGATAAAGGGCTTCCACTGAAGTATTTAATTTTCCAAATGCCGCATCTATCCATATAATGTTTTCATAAAACTTTCTATATTCTTCACAATATTTTCTGGCTATTTGTGTCTTTCCAACGCCAGACATTCCACATAATACTAAAGGCTTTTTTTTATCTTGTTTCTCGACTAAACAACGATGTATTTTATCAAGTTCTTTTTTACGTGGATGGAAATTTTCCATAGAGGGTTGGACACCAAACATTGAATTTAAAGATAGTTCTATAATAAAAACTAATTTTATTAACACGAGCAAAACATAACAAGTTTACGATAAGTAAATAAAAAATATTTTGTTATTTACAAAGTTTGAAGTAAAAACGGATATTTTAGTTTTAAAATAATACATTTTACCATATGAAACTGCTAGAAAAATTTTTAATACTCTTGAGAATTCAGATACAAGTGAATTAAGAAAATTTTAATTTACTTACGTTCATTTTAAAATTTTAATTTACTTACGTTCATTTTAAAATTTTAATTTACTTACGTTCATTTTAAAATTTTAATTTACTTATATTCACTATATTCATTACTTATATTACTTAATTACTTATCGAGAATTCCGATATAAGTGTAGTAAGAAAATGTTCTTAAGAAAATCTCAATTTTAAACGTTTATTTTAAAGTGTAATTCTTAAAACTTATGATTTATAAAACCAGATTATTAATACTGCAACATTTTGGTTCTAAATTTCTATAATGAAATATGCTGTCAAAGTCAATTATTTATGTATTAGTTACAATTATAATGTATAATTTCTAAGTGTTATTTGCATAATTTCTAAAAAAATTTTTCTAATCTTCTGGCCAAGGTCGGCGCAAAGAGAAAGAAAGGGTGTGTGACCCTAAGATCTCTAAAAACTGAATCATTTGGCAATCATTAGTTGGAAAATTGAGAAAGTAAAGGAACATTTCTTTGAATTGTCGGCAAAAACACAAAGGTAACCATCTCTCCCTCACCTCCCCCACAAAACCAACACAAAAGAAACCTACCCTTCCATCTCCTCCTTTTACTTAACACCTACTCGCGATTGCCCTAAATCTACCAAATAAAAACTTACCAACAAACACTGTCACAATTTTTCGGAGCTTGAGATTATTTAACCATTAATGAAGCAAACTTAAGTACTTATATATTATGTCAAAAGTGCTTTTTACATAATATATAAGTATTATTGTATGAGTATTTAATAGATTTTTATTTACAACAAACATTACTATACATTTACAAAAAACAATATTTATATGTCTCCAATATACAAAACTAAAAAATAAAGTTAATAACATTAGTTATATAGTTTTGGTGATAAATGAGTATAATTTACAAAACAATAAGTCATTCATATGCGCAAAAACTCTTTACAAGTGTTCTAATTGTTGGTGATTTTAATCATAGTGATATTAGGTGGAATGATTTGGGTGGCCAATGTAAAAGTGGTAAACAGTTTAGTCAACTTTTTTCAGATACTTAGATATCAGTGATTATTTCTTATTGCAGTTTGTCACCGAACCAACTTTTATCAATAATACTTGATCTAGTCCTAACAGATGACCCAGATTGTTACAATTCGTCCTCCATTTGGATGTACTAAGAAAAAATATCTTCATAATTCACTCTTATATTGTTTCAGATTTAAATCATCAACTAGAACTTGCATACTACACAAAGTAAATTATATCTATAACAAAGGTGACTATAATGCAATCAATGAGGGTCTATGTTATATTGACTGGCTAAACTTATTCTTGAATAAATCAGCAAAAAGAAACTTTAAATTATTTAAAAACGCGTACATTTTTTTGATCGAACTGCACATTCCAAAGTTCATTGTGTCCTTTAGGTTAAAGAAGCGTAGTTTAAAATGGTTTAATTCTTCTATTAAGGCAACGACTGAAGAAAAATTTACACTATTTATTAAGTTACGCTGTGCTTTTGAAAATATTTAAAGACTATATTAGAGTCTTACAACAAACAAAATTGTCTAGTCAAACAGCTCGCGGCTGACGCAGAAATAAAATTTGAGAGGGATATCATATATGCTTGCAAGTCTTGCCTGAAAAAGCTCTACTTTTATGTAAATAGCCAAAAGCCTTGTAAAAGTGACATTCGATCTCTGTTTAACCACGATGGAGCACAATTATTTTATAAAAAGTCTATTGCAGACTGTCTAAAATCAGTTTTTTAAAAGGTTTATGTCACTTGTAACTTACTCTCTGTCCCCTATTTTTCGAAGTTGTTTGTTTTTCATTTTTAAGCTCTTTGTTTAGTTGCTGCAGTATTGAAAAACTCTGCCCTTAACATTTCAAAAGCCAGCGGTAATGACGGAATTTATTCTCGAGTGCTCAAAACATGTACTAAAGAGTTCAGTGTGCCTCTTTCTCTAATATTATTCAAGCAGAATTTGACATTTCCCTGAAAGGCACAAATTGTAGACGCATATCTCTTGAAGCTGCATCTGTTGAGAAAAAATTGGGCACCCTAGTAAATAAGAAACTCAAATGGACAGAACAGATTAATCAAGTTACTCTTAAAGCAATCTCTGTACTTAGGATACTCAAAAGAACTTTAAAAAAATGAAGTCCAAGTTTTTGTTATTAATGCTCAAGTAGTTTTGTATAATGAAACAAATCCTTAAAAATGTTATTTTATTATTACTGCAGGCTCAAATATCTCACTATCTAACTGTTTTATTCAACAAAACATATATTCCTGATCATCAGTTCAAAATCACGTTTTTAATATGGAATTAAAAATAATTAAGTAATATTTTGCGGATTTTACGAGAGACAAGTTTTTTTGTAATAGATTCTGCTAGAATCTGCATAAGTTTTTTTTAATATCTTTTCCAAAGTAATAAACCGTAATTTCTTGATTTTAACTTTGCGCAAATGTTCGTTCATTACTCTGTCAATTAGGGTTAGATATTCTACAAAAATTCTTTCATTACAGTATCAATTAGGGTTAGATGTTCTACAAATGTTCTTTCATTACTGTATCATTTAGGGTTAGATATTCTACAAATGTTCGTTCATTACTGTGTCAATTAGGGTTAGATATTCTACAAAGTTCAAAAAAAAACCGTTGTTGTCATTGTGCAAATACTCATATGTTACAGTCTAGTAAGTTCTTTGTTTTCATTTATTTTTTATATAAATATTATATAAGTAGGAGCAAAGGTATACAACAGAAAATCATGAGATATTTTTGTTTAATGGGCATAGTTTCCTGTTCCTCGAAATATCTGTTGGCATTGATTTAAAAAAATTTATTAGTAAAATAAGTTGGGAATATTTTCAATTAGAAAACATGCCTTCTGTCGGACTCGAATCCTGTCCACACATTTTTAAAATGTCGAAGTTACGTTGAAAAATAATGTTATTCATCTATATTTTTAAAACTGAATTAGACGTTTTGTGGGATAAATCTAGTCGTTAAGTTGTAAACCATAAAGAACAAATCAGTATTCACCAACTCAATAACAGTTCAATGGTTATTGAAATTGTACTGACTGCTAGTAATATGGTTCAATCACATGGACTATCGGAAATGCTAACTAAAAGAAAACTTTCTCTATTGTGATATTTAATAAAAAAATACAACATAAATATTGAGTTTTGAATTCGAATGAGCTTTTATGAGGAAAAGGTAATGAGCTACTGCATACAAAACTCGCTAACAAAAATCAATTAATTATTTTGATATTATTTAATCAATGCTTATATCAACTATATCAGCTAGATATCACATTAATAAATAACGTTATTACAACGCTTTATCTAGCTGATTAACGTTGCCCAACAAACCTATCAAAAATCCAACATCAGATTTTTCACTTATCTTTTGTAAACTCATTTAATATAAACACCGCTACATTGCTCATCGATAACTATTGTGCTCCCTAAATACGGAATCCATTTGAAAAACTACATTTTTAGCTTTTTATTTCATATAAGTGCGAATCTTCTTGGTCCACAATCAGTAACTGTTAGATATGGTGACACAATAATACCAATCATAAAATAATAACTCATGTTTGCAATAAATTTTCTCAAGGTATTTTACAAACTCAAGTGTGTAAAACTTGAGTTTTACAAACTCAACTTACAAACAAACTTAAGTTTGTAAAATATCTTGACCCACTTGACATTTGGTCCTTATTTCCTTTTAAAAAATAAGTTAAGCTATGTTAAAAATAGCAATAGTCTCAAACAGTGCACCAATTGTTCAAATAGAAATTCAGCTTTCATGATTCTCCATCTTGCAATAAGTGTTTTTATTTATCTTTACATTTAATAGACAATGTAAAAACCAAAAACCTTTCTGGAATATTATGTGATACTTCACTTGTTACAAATAGTGTTTATGATAAAAATATCGTGACTTTGTACAAAGAAATACATCGCTACTTATACTTTCCTTGAATATGCACATGAATTTGTATAAATATTCAAAATATAGTGTATGTAATGTTTCATTAATTAAGTAATGCATGTGTAAAGTATGTTTAAAAAATATTTTTTATGCATTATGTTTATAATTAAAGTTATTTACATAAAATCTCAAAAAAAAATTTGTTTATAACTTAACATATTCAAAAATATATTTAAAAAATATTTTTTAAGCATTATGTATATATTTAAAGTTTTATACTTAGAGTCCGATAAAAAAGTATTTTTTAACTGAACATAATTTTCTACTCATTTAAAATTTTGTTCAGTTAAAAAATACTTTTTTACAAAAAAAAAAAAAAAAAAAAAAACTTCAGCAATAAAATAATTTTTTGCTAACAATCTTCAAGCAGAATAATTTTAAAAATAAAAAAGTAAAAACGACATAAAATCATGAAAGTTATAAAAACACACAAAAAATGCGTTGTTTAATTACAAAAAAAAAAAAAAAGCAATATATTTAAATATAAGTTTTTGGGCTAATTATTTAATGTCATCAAAAATATGAACGAAAAAGACAATTTTATTTTCGTTATCTTTTATACTAATGGTTTGAATCCATTTTAATAAAACCTAAAGAAAGTGTTAAAGATTTAATTTATTTTTAATTGATTTGTTTAAACCTTTAAATTGTTTTCAAAAAAGGTATTTGAAATCTAATATATCGTAAATGCCGTTTTAAATCATCCTTTAAACTTTGCAAAGTGCAGTTTAAAACGAAGTTTTGTTTTTTATTAAAGATTTTTTCCAAACTAAAGGTCCCCGATATTGAATTTGGTACGAACTTAATTTAAGAAAGTTTATGGGAACCACAAAGTTATTCATTGAAAATTTGGTTGGATATTTATGGGAGATTTCATTAAAGTAGGATTGAAATGTTACTGGAGAAAACCCAAGTTTTGCTTCAAACATAAATAACGTTTATGTTTGAAGCAAAACTTTAACTTGATGAATATTAAGCTTATAAATATTTAAAGCTCCAAGCTGGCGTAAGAAAGGTTTGCATTGTATTCTTCTCTTTGCCCCAAATACTATCCTGCAAGCATGTTTTTGTTTACTATATATTTTTTTAAGTTTAGTGTGATTAGTGCTACCCCAGGAAATGTTACAGTATGAAAGATAGCTGTGTATAAACGAAAAATATAAGTTTTTTAAAGACGCGTTATTAAGAAAACGTTTTGTTCGATATAACATGTCAATATTTTTTGAGATCTTATTTTCAATATATTTAATATGAAATTTCCATGACAATTTTTCATCTAAGAGCACTCCCAGAAAGTTTGTAGTCAACTCCCTGTCAATTATTTTACTATTGATTAAAAGATTGGGTAGTTTAAGATGAATATTCTCGACGCTACTAGGTTTATGGAATAGGATAAATTTTGTTTTCTCTATATTTAATGATAGTCGCTTACTTATAAACCACTCGTTAATCTTATCTAATTCTTCGTTAAATATTTTAAAAAGAACAGTAATATCTTTGTTAGAATAAAACAAATTAGTGTCATCTGCAAATAAGATATTATATTTATCATCAAAAGTATTTAATTCTTTTGATGATAAATATAAGTGATTTATATAAAGTAAGAACAATAATGGTCCCAAAATAGAACCTTGGGGTATTCCACAAGCTATTAAGTTATTTTTTGAGTCTTTTGATTCTTTAAGTATAAATTGCTTTCTGTTAGTTAAGTATGATTTAAACAAAAGTATACTTGGTTTTTAACACCATAGTTTTCTAATTTTTTCAAAAGAATTTCATGATTTACTGTGTCGAAAGCTTTGGATAAATCAATAAAAATCTCTATTGTATGTCAATCACTATTAAATCCATTTGATATATGCTTAACCAATTCAATTATTGTATGGTCAGTAGAATGATTTATTTAAAACCGTATTGATTATTATATAAAATCTTATTTTCAGATAGATATTTATAAATTCTGTTGTACATAATGCGTTTAATTAGTTTAGAAAAGCAGGGTAAGACTGAGATTGGTCTGTAGTTTGAAATATTGGTATCACCGCCAGATTTGAAAATAGGTGTTATTTTTGCAATTTTTAGTTTATCTGGAATATGACCTGATTTAAGGGAGAGATTAAAAATATGGAACAATAAGAGTTCGATAATATCAAAAACAGATTTAATTACATTAACATTAATTTGATCTATACCTGCACTTTTATCTTTTTTCAGACTATTAAAAGCAGTATGTAGTTCACACTTGGTTAAAATCGGTTCTTCCATAATTAAATCAGTTGTTGCAAGATATGAATCAAATTTTTTTTGACCAACTGGAACTTTTGCTGCTAGGTTTAGACCAACATCAAGAAAAAAATTGTTTAATTAAATAACAACTTTTTTATGATAAATCATTTTTCCCTCAATAATAAGTTTTTGAGATAAGTTGTTTTTTTCAATTTTATTTTTCCTAATTAAGTCTCTAATAACACTCCACGTTTTTTGAGGGTTTCCTTTATTTTTTTCAAGCAGTTTAGCATAGTAATTTACTTTTGATCGTTTTTTAGTTTTTTTAAATAAACTTTTATAATTTTTGTAATTAGTTTCATTTTTATAAGTTTTATTTTTTAAATATTTATCATACCATTTTTGTTTTTTCCTTGATGATTTTAGTAGGCCTTTGGTCATCCATAGGGATACAATCGACTTTGAGTTTATTACTTTCACTTTTAAAGAAAATGAATTATCGCACATTTTAGAAAATTGGTTTAGAAATAAATCATAAGCATTATTTACATTGTATGATTGCAGTACAAGATTCCAATCAACGTAATTATTTAATAAATTTTTAAATTGGCATATGGAACTTTCATTGATTTGTCTCATGAATACTGTTGATTTGTGGGTAGCATTATTTAGAGTAATGCTCTCAGTAATAAGGAATATAGGGAAATAGTAAAATCAGTCTTGATTATATCAATTTTAAAACGGCTGTTATGAAATTTGTTAGTTATCACATTATTTAATAATGTCGATGATTTTTTTTGTTACTCTTGTTGCTTTGTTTATAGTTGGGATAAGGTTGTATTCGAGAAGAATATCAATAAAGGTTTTTGTTTCACTATTTTAGGCATGGTTGAGTAAGTCAATGTTGATATCCCCAACTACGTAAACATGATTTTGCAATATATTTTTTGTGTTTTTAGGAATGTGCGCAGATAAGTTTTGAATGTTTTTAAACTACCAGCTGGCGTTCTATAAATAGCATTGATTATGAAATTTTTTGCTAATTTATTTGTTATCTGTATTGTTTACATTATGATCTTCACGTTGAATAAAATCAATGGAATTGTGATAGTGATTCCTGTTGTAATAAAATAGCTCCAAAACGAATATCCCCTTCATTACTTTTTTTTCACAGGTACATGGAAATAACCCTCGTGGTTATGATTCTGATTCTGCATACCTTTTTCTCTTTAGCCAATTAAAAATATTCATTGTAAATGTACTAGGGTAATCTTATATAGTCATAGCAGCAGTGAATGTAATTTATTATATTCTTAAATTAGATAAACTTTTATCAAATTTTATAATTAACACTAATAATAACTAACAAATTATTTTATTTAAGTTTAATTAAAGATAACTAAATTAAAGCTGATTTATAAATGTCTATTATTAATAATAAGAATCTAAAAAAAAATAAGTAATTTCAAAAATTTTTGCCTCTCCCCAACACATCCCTGACAATCAACTATGCTCACACTGTCACACCACTCACACAATCAATTTTTCTTGTTTATAAAAGCTTTTCTATTTTTCTTTTCAGTGAAAAATAAAAAAGCTTTTATAAACAAGAAAAATCCTGTTGAGAAAAGTAACAGTCGTACTAGTGCATAATCTTTCTAGATTTGAATTTTATCTGACTAGTTGGTATTCTACGATTCTTCATCATTTTCCTTACAATCAATCAATCTTCTGTTTCTGTTGTTTTTGCTTCCTTTCAGATCTCAACTTGCTGCTAATTTAATTTCAAAACAAAAATCTAGACATAACATACAGTTTAAAAATTTAAACTGTAGATCTACATCCAATCTCTTTGGGTATATAAGGCCAATCTGCATGGTGCATTTGAATGTTTATACCTTTATCATTCTGAAACATGTTTTTTTCCAAAATTTTAAAGTACGAGTTTTAACTGATAAGCAAATGCTATAACTAAAAATAAATTCTAAAACACTATAAGTATGAGTGTCTAATTAATGATTGAATTTCAGTATATGCAGAATCGAAAGAATTTAACTCTAAAATTATTTTTTCCTTTTAAGTATATTTTCTTACGATATATAAAATTGCTAAAAAATTTAATTAAAAAATAATAATAATATTTAACTTTTTGATTTTTGAAGGTACGAAAAGTAAAAAGAAATATTACGTAAGGTAAAACATTATTAAATTACATGTTACAATTTATAAAAGGAAAACTATAATATGCAAACCTAAAACATAATTCCAATGAAATTCTTTTGGCCTATTGTTAATATATATATATATATATATATATATATATATATATATATATATATATATATATATATATATATATATATATATATATATATATATATATATATATATATATATATATATATATATATATATATATATATATATATATATATATATATATATATATATATGTATATATATATATATATATATATATATATATATATATATATTTTAAATAACTAGAATAATTTATATTTATTTTTGATTAGATTTAGTAAAATATGTAACTTTTGCAAACAAACAGATAAATCATCTCATTATAGCATATCCCGATTGGTCACTACTGACGAATTGGTCAGGTTTAGGGTTAGGGAAACAGCCTCACAGTTTGAACAGTAAGGATATCATCTTCCTGACGTTTCATCAGTTCAAAGTTTAATTCTTCTGTGTGACACGCTTTCTTTAACCAAATATAAATAATAATTAGATATTGTACGATCATTATCGTACAATATCTAATTATAAATTTATATTTTCCACCTAGATTATCTGTATAAAAATAAATAAAAATACTATTTATAGAAATATAATATTAAATAACAGTAACTTAATAATTTTAAAAGCACTCAAAGTACACAAAAGTACATACATAAATATAGGTATTTACTAATAAATAATTTTTTTATAATATTTTTATATTATTGATTAAAATACAGTTTTTAAATTTAATTTAATAGATATAACCTGAAATTTACTTGAAAAATTTAATAAAATTTTTTTATCGAGGTATGCGTCTCGGAGTTAAAGTTTTGATAGAGGCTGTAACTATAAAAAAAATGCAATCTCCTTGACAAGAGTGGACACCCTTTTTATCTTGAAAAGTATACATCTTTTCTACAATTGAACAGTGCTTAAAAAGAAGCGGGATGCCATCTAGTTACTTTTTTATCAAATATAAACCCTCCCGCCATCTTTTTGTAAATCTCTCTTGATAACAATGATTAGACAGGATGTTATTGTTAATTTACTAAACACCATCCCGTTACTGTTTTTCTTCACTACGAGAACTGTCTTTCAATGTAGACAACCTTAATGGAGAATCTAATGGAGAATATACTTTAATTAAACTTTAATTTAATTTTTTTGGTAAAAAAAAAAATTTCAACATACTCTGATCTACAAATAAAGTTTCTAAAATATCTGCAAACAGTTTTTGATGATTTCATTGATCTTGAATTTATTGAGGGCTAGCGTGTTACAAAAGTTATGTTACAAAAAATACACTGTAAAAATTGTCACGCTAAATTCTTAAATGTCCCATCAAAATGTTTAAACTACACGCCACTTTTATACCTTTATGGAGTAATGCTAGTTGCTTCTTAACTTGTATGAGTCGCGCGACATATAAAAGTTTAGAAGCAACTATAAATGTCACGAAGAGAATAACTGTTGAAATGTCACTCTGTACTAATAAATTTCACAAGACCTATTAAATCTATGAGTGTACGCAACGAAGAAAAGAAGCATCACATTAACATTTTGTGGTTACTCTGTGATAAAATGTCTAAAGCAAATAAAATTTTATATTCATCAAAACCTATGCTAGTGGTTTTGGATGCATATGATAATTTATTCAAGTTTAAATCTATAGGTAAATATTTCCTTCCAACAAGTTTTACTTTAAATTATATAATTGATTATTAAAAATACTCATCTTACAATGCGTAAACACTATGATAATGATTAGCTTTACACAATGCTGTTGCGTACATTGATATCATTTGCAATTTCTAAACACAAATATAATTTTTGTTTAAAAAGACTTTATTAAACTCTTTGTGTCACAGTGTCCAAGGAGGCTTAATAAATAGGAGACACCGTAGTATACTTTATGGAAAACGCGCTAAAGCCAGTTTTGAAAGTTAGCCGCCATCTTGGTTTACCCAAAACAACGTTATGTTTTGCGAGGAACTTAATATTTTAAGTAGAAAACTTTGCAGAATTAAAGTCGAAACATTGATATAAATGAATAAATAATTTGCCGCTGGTTTCCGCGGTTGTATTATGCTATAAAGAATTGATTGTCAACTGACCACCAGGTTCAGTTTATTCCAAAATGTTGGAATAAACTGAACCTAGACATTCAGATAGTAAACACGCTATAAGCAGATGCCTTATTTTTCACAGTGGATGTCTTATTTTTCACACAACATCTTATGGAATAAAAGAAAATGTTTGTGAGTTTTTTATTAAACAATAACAAAACTTTAGTTATGTAAACATAACTAAAGAAAAATATATTAAATATACATATCTATCTTTCAATTTCTCTCTTATTATATAATGTATGTATATATATATACAGGGTCAGGATAACAACATCAATTTTTGCTATGTTTAATAACATCTATCCTACAACATCTATAAATATAATGATATATAACTATATCTATCCAACAACATCTGTAAATACACTGAGCTATAATAACATCTGTCCAAAAACATCTGAAATTTCAGTGTAAAACATATATAATTATTACAGATTTAGTTACATCTTTTCAATTATGTTAAGAATAACTACATTTGTTCAACTGTGAGTTCTACAGATGTAGAACTAACAGTTTATTTTTTAATTAATTTAATCTTTGTAATCTTTTTAATTATGTTAGGTAACCCTCGGAATTAGAAAAACTGAGGTCGGCAATAAATTGCTGACTCAAACTGTCGGCATCATGTTGTTAAAAAAAAATTTGACATAAAAGTGTTACCATAAAACATAGAAGCGAGGTCGGCGAATTTTTGTCAATCTCAAAAACATTTAATGGTTTTGTTCAAATGTAGTTACATCCGGAAAATTATATTAAATATAAATGCATTATTTTAATCACACATACATAGTTTTTATATGGGTTTTCTGATGTAGTTACATCTGAAGGAACTTTGGCGGACTTGTACACGACGCACCCCTTCCCCCCTATTTTCGGTAAATTCAGCAATTTACAAAAGCGCTAATTTGGTTATTTTGTAGAATGGAAATCAATAGAAAGAAACGAAATATTTTAAAGTGAAAAAGTTTTATTCTGTATAATAATTAAGTTTTGTAAGATTATAACAAACATAAAAAAGTAAGAATTTTTAAAATATGCTACAAACGATTTAACGTATTTAAAATGGGACATAAAACAGTGCCGGATCGCATATTTTGAAACCCTATACAGGCAGAAATATGAGCAATCTGATTCGCTGATTTTGAAAGAGAGGCAAGTGCGCTTTATTTAAAAATATTTTTTAAATATTTCATAGTAATGATAAACTAAGTTAAGTTTATCAATACAGGTCTTGTGTAACCATCGTCATAGAGATTTTATTTTATTATTCTTTAGAATATTTAAAAGGTATCAAAATCTATTTATAACAGAGAATTTTCACTCGTAAAAATCTCCAAGTTTCAATAAAGTTTATTTTGGTGATGGAGGAAAATATGTTCTTGGCCTTAAAGCATACTTAAATACAAAGTTTATATACAGTTGTACAAGACTACTTGTGAAGTACATTTGCATATGAAGATTATATGCAGTTTTACCAGACTACTGATGAAAAAATTTATTTATAAATTGATTTATACGTTAATTAAAAATAGTTGAATATTAAAGTTTTAAAATAAAGAAAATTTGTACTGATTGCAAAACTAGCTTACATGTTCCAGAGGCGGATCCAGCATTTTTTGGTGTTTGAGATAGCTTACTTCCAGACATGGAGCAAACTCCAAACATTTACATGTTTATACTTATATCAAGTAAGAATGGTTTGCAAAAAATTGCGATGATTGGAGCCTGGGAACAAAAAAGCCCCAAAATTTGAGACGTACCTGTCCCAAACGTGAGAGCAACAAGTTGATAAAATATTTTTTGTACTATTCTCAACAAGAATTATATTTATCAATAAATTTTAAATTTCATAGTAAAATATTTTAGCGCTTAAAAATTATGACCATATAAAAATTGTGACCCCCTCGAATTGATGGGGATTCAAACTTTACATGGTCATAATTTTTGAACGCGGAAATATTTTACAATGAAATTTAAAATTTATGGATAAATATAAGTCTTGTTGAGAATAGTACAAAAAATATTATATCATCTTGTTGCTCTCACGTTTGGGGCAGGTACGTCTCAAATTTTAGGGCTTTTTTGTTCCCAGGCTCCACTCATCGCAATTTTTTGCAAACCATTCTTATTTGATATAAGTATAAACATATGAATGTTTGGAGTTTGCTCCATGTCTGGAAGTTAGCTATCTCAAACACCAAAAAATGCTGGATCGCCCCTGTGTTCCATGTCAATATATGAGCTTTGAAGAGATTTTGTTTTCATGTTTTGTTTCAACTATTGTTTGTAGGAGACTGATTTACTTTTTATTGCATAACTCTAATAAAATATCATCTTAAACCATAAAACATTTTTTAAAAATTTAGAAAAATTTTGGCAGGCAATAATAACTGTTTGTATAAAATGTTATTTGAAAATTTAACAACAGAAGTGAAATTTATATGTTGATCTACTGAACAGTAATTTTTTGCGAAGTTACATATAAACAATAAAATTAAAAGCAAGAAAAAGTATTGAAGTCAAATATGTTAACCAAATAAAAAAAAGAACAAAATCAGTTGCCATGCTATGATTAATTTTGTTATAATAAAATGTGTTTTGCATGTATAAACTCTTGAAATATTCAACTTGAATTTGCATGTGTGCAATATTGCAAGATTTCTAAGTGTGTTTTTCGTCAAATGTAATGTCTATGTTCTATAAAGCATGGTCAATACAAAGTTTATATACAGTTGTATGAGACTAATGGTAATGTACTTAAAGTATGCAAAGTATAAATTTTCAGCTGAGGCAGAGGTTGTTTTATGCTCGTTACTTCATCTTTACACTGTCTTGTTAATTATAAATAGTTAAACATTTAGATTTTTTTACTGATATTTTACCAAACTAGCTTACATGTTCCATGTAAATCTACGAACTCTGAAGAAGTTACTATTTAAGCTAAATATTGAAAAGGCTGATAAGACATACATCAATATTTTTCTTTACTTAACTTTAATAAAACATCATCCTTAAACCTTCAAACACTTTGTGAAAAATTAAAAAAAGTTTGGCAGGGTATTTTAACTTATATATATAAATAGGATGAAAATTGTATATTAATAATCATTTGTTTTTCTACTGAACAGTTCTTTTGTTCAGTTACATTTAAGCGTTGATAATACAAGCTAACAAAGAGAAGTTAAGCAATTTAACCAAATTAAGGTGAATTATGGCAATTATTGTAATAAAAAGAACTTGATTAAAACAAGGTTTTACATTTGAAGAAGCAAGTTTTCAGAAGAAAAAAAAAAATAATATTACTTCAAGATAAAACATAACACATCTCTATTTTTAAATTATTATACAAGAGGTATTCACAGAAATTCAAAAAAAAAGCACACTTGATTTTATTGGTTATTCCAAAGGTTACAAAATAAAACAATTAATAAAATTTGGAAACTTGAAAGATAAATATTTCTGCCAAGAAAAATGAAAAAAAAGTGTTTTTTTTTTTCATTTTTTTAGAGAAGATATTTTTTTTCTTCAGAAGTATGTAATGTAAAATAAATTAATAGCATAATAAATAAAAAAATTTATCAAACTTTGTTGCTTTATTCAATTTTATTTATCATCAGTTGCTATTAAAGAGTAATTGTTTTTTACCAATTATAGAATACAATAATCAATATTTTGTTCTGGTTAAAAGCTATATATCGACAAACATGTGCTTTATATATCTTTTAAAATTGAAATAAACAACAACATGAACTTGTATTTTTGCAATTTTTTTTGCTTTTACCTTTTTACACTTAGCTCAGCATAAAGGTGTGTTAAGTTAAGAGTTGTTCATTTTTGTAATCAGTTTACTATATCAAAACACACTTGTGGACATCAGGTTATAAATTATTTCTTATAGCTTACTATGCTACAATGTTTTGTCTTTTCTTATCTTTTATTACTATACATTACCAAAGCCAATCTAAATCAGCTCTTGTTTACAATTGCTATTAATTTGAGAGTGATGTAAATTATCTGGGCTAGCTACAGCAACCAATAAGCAATATTCTCAAACTTAAAATGTTTTAGTGGTGTATACAGTTTATAAATGGGAGTAATAAGTGTAAAAATTCTGAAAAAAAAAAAAAAAGTATTTTTTGAAAATACTTTTTTTATTTTTATTTTTCTTGCTAAATAATAGGATTAATGGGAACTTAATTTGAAAAAACTTATACCAAGTTAATAATATTTTATTGATATTACTTGGTAAAATTTTAAAACTGTTTTAAAAAAATTGTAGAGGAATCACAGCATAGTAAAGTTTTACCATCTGGTATATAGTTTGTTACAATCGTTGTTATTTTTATATTTTAGAGTTATAAAAAAATAAAGAAAACAAACTAATTTTTTTTATATCTTTATTTTTAAAAAAATAAATACACTATATTGTTCAAAATTGGATAAAAAAATCTTTTTTTTTTTTTTTTTTGTCATTATTATTTGGCAATTACTATTTCACTTTTAATATTCAATACGTTTTCTGACGTTTGTCTTGACAACGTTTTTTGACATTTGTTTTGATTTAAACTTACGCGCAAAAGCCTCTCTTTAAAAATTGGCGAATCAGATTGCGCATATCTCTGCCTATTCTGAGCCTGTATAGGGTTTCAAAATATGCTGCCGGATCAAGGGAGGGGGGGGGGCTTTGGAAACTATAGCCCCGGGCCCCGCAAATTTTTGAGGACCTTTTTTATTTATTTATTTTTAAGTCATTTTTAGGCTCTGGCCATTGCCACTATAATATATATATATATATATATATATATATATATATATATATATATATATATATATATATATATATATATATATATATATAAACATATATATATATATATATATATATATATATATATATATATATATATATATATATATATATATATATATATATATATATATATATATATATATATATATATATATATATATATATATATATATATATATATTTATATATATTTAACATATTTAATAATATATATATTACAAAAGTTTAAAAATATTTATTATTATACTCATTCTTTGAGGAAAAAATGTGTAAATATAAAACGTTACAAAGGCGAACATTTACCAAAATAATGCGCTTCACGCAAAATTAATCTAATAAATTGTAAACAAAACAGCCCAGATATATAACAGTTTTAAAGTTAAACAGAAAACATATTAACATTAATTGTAACAAAGATAGCTCAAGGTCAGATCACACATCTTAAGTAAAGCGACTCAAAGAGGATAAGATTATCACGAATATGTTGCAAAAAAAGTTTAAAATTCTGCAACAGATTCTCGCTATTGAAACCATAATTTTCCCCATATTAAATTTTCTCTAAATTAAATCTATAGTAACTGTTGTATTTAACCAATTGGGAAGCGGAGGGGGAGGTGGATTAAGGATTCGTTGTGTACAAGTCCACCAAAGTTTCTTCCAGGTGTTATTCAGGTTAAGTTTATTAATTATTATATAAAAATTATATAAAAATTAAGTTTATTCAGGTTAAGGTTATTAAGTTTCTTCCAGGTGTTATTCTTCCAGGTGTTACTCGAGGTGTTATTGGACTTGTTGTTACATCTTCCTAAAGATATTTTCAGGGGTAATTGCTTTTCCAGATCATATTAGACAAAAGTGCACAGTTGTAATAATCTTTTACTTATATATGTATTTATATTATTAATAATATATATTATAATATCTAATTTTAATAATAATATATATTATAATATCTAACATATATATAATTATATATATATATATATATATATATATATATATATATATATATATATATATATATATATATATATGTATATATATATATATATATATATATATATATATATATATATATATATATATATATATATATATATATATATATATATATATATATATATATATATATATATATATATATTATATATAGATAAACGATAGCTCATTTGATGAAGATATGCAGGTGATACTTTTAAAATCTTTTTCAAAAGAAATGGTTTTTAATAATATTTTAAAGATAAAAAATTTTTATTATTGCTTTATATATACAGTAAGAATTTAATAAGGTTTAATTTAGTCTTTATGCAAATTTTTTTATGTTAGTTTGCTTTGATATAAAAGTTTCTGAAATCGAACACATTTGTTGTTTAGTAATGAATATGCACTGTTCTCTGCCATATTCAGAACACAAAGAGCACCTGTTCCATCCAGAAATTGTTAGCAAATATTTTTTATTATGTAAACACATTCACTATAATATGGATTTACTAATCGCTATTTGTTAAATAGGTGCAATAAAAGAAATGTATCAAAATCAGATTGAACACATGACCGCATGTATAAACTCTTTTTAATATAATTTCTTATATTATGTGTTACATTCATGAATAAAACTAGTATGAAACTTTAAAACTTGAACCACCACCCCTACTCAAACATTACTCACCTACCCTAAACCCCTGTTAAACGGGTAATCCCCTCAACACTTTACACTCTAAACACACTACAAAACATTAAATCCCAGACTGAAATTAATTTTAGAAATTTTTATGAGCATGAGGTTTTTGTTTTTGAATAAATTTGTATTTTGTGCACTTTCGACACAAAGTTATTCATATGTGTTAAAATCTTTTTAGATCTTAAGCGAATTTAAAAGAATAAACATAATTACTGAAGAAGCAGCCTTAGATAAGCTGTTGCTAGTTGTTTAAAAGTTGTATCCTAGTAGAGATGTTCCATCTGCCCTCACACAATTCATAAGAATACTATATATTCTTATTTAATGATATTTTAATAAAAAACATTGTTCTTTATTTTATATTATTGTAACATTTTGTTTGTATATATATTATCATTTTTTATATTCACATTAAATTGCTAAACTTTACTACTAAAATTCGTCTTTATGTCTTTTTATTTTGGAGAGATGTTTGTAAAATGATGGGCTCGTTCTGATTTATTATTGTTGCTTTTGGCATGATCATATGTAATATAAATATCAACATTGTTTTACTATTATTCATATCATTTTTACTTACTGTTATTGTTTTATATTAAAAATAATATTTATCAATTTTATTACTATGGTTATTGTTATTATTATATTAATATAAATATTATTTTTGACATTGCTATTATTGTTATTTCTTGTTACACTTGTTTTTATATTATTATTGCTATTAATATACAGTTGGCTTTTACATTAGATTATTAATACTATTTTTAAATATTCATGAAATGCATGTGTATGTTGCATATATGCAATCATATATGATATATATGTGTGTGCTTTCTTTTTAGCAATTGCAAGTTTCCAAATACATGCAAAGTTAAATAAGTAAAGAAAACTTTTCATGTAGTAAGTTTAGTACTACTAATTAATTTTATTTTTTTACATTTTTTTATTCTAATTTTTATAACATGATCAATTAAAATGCACCAGAGCTTTGTTCTGGTGCATTTCAATTGATCTGATTATAGAATTTTAATTTCTCAACCTGGGTAAATATATTTCCAGTTGAGAGAGATGAATTGCAACATTTTTAAAGAAATATCCATGTTTCTCTAATGTGATGGTGGTTAGATTTTTTTATTTTTTGTTTGTGATTTCATATTTTTATTCGATATAATGTAATAGTGTTTTAAAATCACAAATCTTTTAAAGTGAGAACGTATTTTTTAAAAACTGCCATGTCCTCTAATGGGTTATTTTATAAGTTTTCTCTGCTTTTTAATATTGTATGCTTTTTTTTATTTATTTAATTCAAAAAAAAATTGGCGACATAGCTCATGAATTAAAGTTCTCTGTCACAGTTGACTCAGCAAGAGTAAGCTTGACTGAAGACATTTACACACTTTTACATTATAGTATACACAAGTTAGCAGTTCCTTGCCCACTGCCACCCAAATACAGGTAAGTATGCATGTATACACAACCCTCACAATTAGTAAAACTAATGTGAGTAATAAATAACCGACCTTAAACTGTTTAAGGTCGGCATTAGATTACAATTAGCAAACTTAAAGCCATTCTCACAAAGGTTTCACCATAAAAGATAAAAACAAGGTCAGCATAAACTTACCAACCTCAGGCATTTTTAGGTCTTGCTAGTTAGGTACAATAATGTATTGAAATCAATTAATAATTAAACAAGGAATGTGTTTTTAGATACTAAAATTAAACACTTAATTAAGTACTTGCTCCAATTACTATATATATATATGTATATATATATATATATATATATATATATATATATATATATATATATATATATATATATATATATATATATATATACATATATATATTTAAAAGTAAAGATTTCTGACATTTTAAGATATGAAAAGATATTATTGTTGAATTTTAGGAAATCTTATATTTAACATAAATTTGAGTTCGTGAAATTTATTTTCAGATTAAGAAAGTCGTTATCTGTACGTAACAGACGAAGGAGGCGAGGTGGTTGTTTTATGTGGCAAAAGATTATTTTATGAAATTTTTTTTTTTCTGATGTCGTGATTGAACTTATTTGAATACACTTGTCATCCCTTACGAAAATTTCCCATGGAATTCCATGGGAAATCCATGGAAATCCCGTAGAAATCGAAATCCCATGGGATTACAATCGGCTTTTTTCATAGCTCATATTGCACCATGGGTTTTAGAAATGCGCGATTAATAATGCCGACGTTACTTGTTTCAATCATTTATAACTTGACCAAATATAATTTTATGCATTCGTTTTAACCATTTAACAGTCCCGTGTATTTTTTAAAATACGGTCGCATTAAGTCCAGTTTTTTTTTTTCTTTTTTCAAGTGGTCGCTAAATGTCCCGTGTTTTTTAAATCATCGTGTTTGTTGACAAACAAAATAAAATTTTTTTTTACTGTTTTTAACCTTTTTAAACACTCCAAAACGTCACTATTCAAGTTTAAGAATATATAAATCATACTATATAAACAAAAAATTGTAAATATGTATTCTCTAATATTCACTTTTTGCATGAGAATTGGAAAAGCATGGAGCTGCACAATGTCTTATATTCTAAACATTCATATCTTGAACCTTTTTGATTTATGTGTTTGTAACATACCGCACACCTTCTTTGAGCATTAATCTTTTGTTATCATTTTCAATAATCATTCATTAAATATATCTTTTCATGATTGATTCATCAAATGTATAATTTCTATCCTTTAGTGAGTAAGTACTTACATTTTGATAATTATTTTTGCACTGAAAGAACTTCCTTATTTGTCATATTTAAAATTTAAGTAAACACGTGTAAAAGTAACTAATTGAAACAAAAGCTTTTTAATTATGTAGTAATAAATTTTGTGACAAGTAGACGTATAATTACTGATGAAAAAGAAGAAAATATAAACAAATGTATGAAAACGTAATATTACGGCATGGACATTTAGGAGCCACTTTTAGTTTGCGTAATATTACGGCATGGACTTTTAGAAACCACTTTTTATTTGCGTAATATTACGGCATGGACTGTTAACGAGTTAAGTTGGTTGATTAATGTATAAATCTTTTTTTCTTACATTACTATACTTAATAAATTATGTATTTATTATATTTATTATGTTTTAAATAGTAAAGTAAAAATCTAATAAATTTTTGAATGTAATAGTGTATGCATAAGACTTTTTATTTTAACTTTATAGTTTCATTTAAATTACTGCATTAGTAAGCAGGCAGGTTTTAATAGAAATAATGATTTAGATCTTTTAGATAGTTCGGACAAAGAAATAAGCTTTTCTTAAATAACAATTTATGAGTAATAATATATTTTTTGTGACTTGTTCTATATTAATGTTACCAAAATGCAGTTAACATTTATATATGCGAATAAATCTTTTCATTTTAACTTTATCATTTTATTTAAATTACTACATTATCAGCAGGCAGCTTTGACTGGCAATGTAAATGATGATGTACATCATGCAGAGAGCTCAGATGAAGAAGTAAATTTTTTTTAATTACAAATTAAAAGCAATACTTTAATTGTTTTATGCAAGTGTTACTGACAAGCAAGTAAGATTTATATATGTAATAATTTGTGCGCAAATCTTTATATTTTAACTTTATTATATTATTTAATTTATTATGTTATAAGCAGGAAATTCTGTCTGACAATATGAATGATGTTTTGCACTATGCAAATAGCTCGGGGGAAGAAGAGGTAAGAATCTTATAACTATTATTTTTAAATGATGATATAATCATTGCTACTTTTTTCAATATAAATTTTGCATGCTGCCAACATTTATATAGAACGTTCAAAAAGTTGTGTGGATGCCTAATTTTAAATTAAGTTATAACAGATGATGTATATAAGTATAAATAAATTAGTATATAAAGAGAGTTGATTAGTATGTGTATATTAATTTTATCTAGATTGGTGAAGCAGACAATGATGTTAATTTTGATGAAAACAGTAATGAATATAATGTCAACGATAATTTATTTACCGATCCTTTGTATGAAGAAAAAATTCTACCTGATTCTGCAATTACAGTTGGCGGTGCAATCGCTCTTATAATGGCCTTTGTTTTGCGGCATAGCTTGACAAAACTTGCTTTGGATGATTTGCTTAGTCTATTGCATATTTTTATACCTCATTTATTGTTACCAAAAACTAGGTATTTGTTTGATAAAATATTTAGTGTTTGCCAAGGCAAACTGGAACAACATTTCTATTGTAATAAATGCTTTACATGTACATATTTGGGTACCACTATAAGTGATTTTGATGTTTGTCCAGTTTGTGAAGTTGATGTACAAAGTAGTTTGAACAGAGATTTTTTTCTTGTGCTGCCACTTGAACATCAGTTACGTGAAATGTTAGAAAATAGTAATTTATTTGATCTTATTCAGTATCATTTTGATCGTGTTAAAATCAATGCAGACAACATTGAGGACATTTATGATGGATCTTCATATAAATCTATTGCAGAGTTGCAACAGACAATAAATATGTCATTAACATGGAATTGTGATGGAGCAAGTGCTTTCAGGTCATCTATAAAAAGTATTTGGCCTTTGCAATGTGTAATAAATGAGTTGCCTTTTAACATTCAAAGGAAGCATGTGTTGTTAACATTATGGTTTGGTGCTAAGCCTAAAATAAATACGTTTTTAAAGGTGTTTGTCGAAGAATGTTCAAAATTAGCAAGTAGTGGTTTTTGTGGTTTAATAAGGCTCAGAATAAAAATATAGTAAGCAAGGTTTATTGTTTTGTATGTTCTTGTGATTCTTCTGCAAGGTGTGTTTTGCAAAATATTAAACAATTTAATGGAAAATATGGATGTTCGTGGTGTTTAAATCCAGGTATTGCAATTAGTAACAGTAATGGTGGACCTCCAAAACGTGTTTTTGATAATCAGTTATATCCAAGCAGAACTTTAAATGGATTTGTTGATGATATGAGGTATCTTGTAGAAAATGGAGAAATAAGAAATTGTGTAAAGGGTGCCAGTCCATTGTTACTGATTCCTTATTTTAATATAATTGATGGATTTGTTGTAGATTACATGCATTGCATTTTGCTAGGAGTTGCAAGACAGATGATCGTCTTGTGGCTTGAAAAGACCAATGAGCCATGGTATATTGGAAATAAAATTAACAGTATGAATGAAATGATGTTAAAAATAAAACCACCTAGTAATATTAGGAGAGCACCAAGATCTTTTCATGAAAGAGCACATTAGAAAGCCTCAGAATGGCGTAACTGGTTGTTATTTTATTCTTTATTTGTTTTACATGGTGTTTTACCACAAGTTTATTAGAACCATTTTTTGTTACTAGTGGAAAGTATTTACATATTGTTAAGCAAAAGTCTTAGTCATGCAGACCTAGATCAAGCTGAAAATCAATTGCATGTGTTTGTGTCTGATTTTAGTGTTATATATGCCATTGATTATATGACTTACAATATTCATTTGTTACAGCATATTTCTTCTACTGCTCGTGAGTGGGGTCCATTATGGGGCATTTCTAACTTTATGTTTGAAAACAGCAATGGTTTTTTGTTAGACCTTTTTAAAGGTGCACAAAGTGTACCACTTCAGATATGTCGTACTTTTACTCTATACAGAAGTTTGCCAATTATAGGTGCTAAATATTTAAATACTGTACCAGAATCCGTAATAAAGTTTTTTGATCAATGTTTATCTAGAACAAATACATCAAGAAAAGCTATTTGCATTACAGAAAATGTAAAACTCTTTGGTGCACCAAAGTATAAGTTTCTAACCAATGCTGAAAAACGAGCTTTAGAGACAATTTTGCCTAATGTAGTTCCAGATCAGTTAGCTTTTTTTGAAAGAGCAGTTGTCAATGGCCAAATGGTGCAAAGTCAGCAGTATGTTGGGAGTTGTAGTAGAATTAATTACTGCGTAGTTGTAAGAGATAATATACTGTGTCTTGTTTGCTCATTTGTTATTGTTAACAATGAGTGTTACGTGTTCTTGATTAAACTCACTACAGGGAGATGTGTGTTTCTGTCTCATAATGCTATATCTAGACATATTATGACAACTACTGGTTCTAACAGTAATACTTTGGTTGCCATGCTTGCTAATGAAATTCAGCAAAAGTGTTTATTTTTACCTTTAAATGTATTTTCTCTTGTAACATTGTATGTGTGCTTTCTGCCCAATCAATGGGAAATTGACTAATTAGTTATTTGCATTTGATTTAATCCGGTTGTATAAATCTGTTGTTTTATTTATTTGAACATTAATTATCTTTTTTATTATGTTTTTATTATGCATCATGTATTTTATTCTAGCTTTTGTTAGCATTATTTAAAAGTTTAAGGTTTGTTGAAAATATAGCTATGTTTGTTATAACTATTTTAATTTTTTGTTTTCATTATCATTGTATTTTTTATAATCTACCAATTTCTCTATAATCGTTTTCTTTAATTATTAAACCTTTTATAGATATTAATAGTATAAATAATATCATTTACTTGCATTCAGTAATGTATATTATTTTGCACAGTGCTGTGCCAGACAGTTATTGCTCTAACAACCCGCACTTCCTGTTTAGTTTTGGGCCCTACATTATGTGTTGAAAAGTTGAGAAACCAACAAAAACACCTATTTCATAATTTTAGTTTTCTCAAATATTTCGAAAATTTCTGGGCAGCTCTAGGCATACCACTCATTTCGCTCTAGATATCTAGGACCCTATATATTCAGATAAAGTACTATTATAAATAACTATTATAACTATTGGGAGATTCCATGTGAAAACATCCAGGGCATGCAACCCTAAGTCTCAGATTTTGCTGATTTTTACACCACTCAAAAATTTTAATAAGTTATGAACATTCCCGAAATTTTATTATCTAATTCCAAACGGTTCCAAAGATATGACTATTCAAACTTTGCCTTGAACCAACAAAAATCCGCCATTTTAAAAAATGGTTTTGGTCTTTGTTTCTGTTCTGTATACAATGGAAAGCTGAAAATATGTATGCTAACATATTTTGAGGCAAGGAGTCCAATAAAACAACTTAAAATTTTTAAAAATAAACAGAACACCTGTAATATTGACCTTTATCGCAATTTTACTGGGGCGAGTTTAATTACAAAAATGCCGATGTAGCTCGATTTTTTTTTTTTTTCTTTTTTTTTTAGATGTCATCCTGAATAGTTTAGTTAGAGTTTTTACAAAGAATTGGAAAGTGGTCTTTTCTTAAAATGGAAAAAAAACGCGGTCAAATTTACTTAAATTTGTTACATATAAAACAGGAATTATAAAAAATCAAAGGAAAAAAAAGGTTGAACTCTTATGGGCCTTATGCACAGAAGTTGGTATTAAATAATTTTCTGGAAATTTTTCCACTTACCCTGAGCTTATTATGACCCCCTCCTTCCTCCTCCTCCCCACTTTCCCTCTTTTATTAAATTTTTTATTCTTCTCCCCCCCCCCTTCCTTCCCTCGTTAGAAATAAAAATAAAAATTTCCACCCACCTGTTTATTAAAATCCTTTCCCTTTCCTTTTTACTCCCCATATATTACATCTGGACAAAAATATTAAACTTAAATTGTCAATTGATTGAAAAGGTTCAGCAAGATTGTTATGCTTAATTATGAGTGCAAGTGACCAGTATGTTTTGTTATCATTTCTCTTCCTTTATTTACAAATTCCTCCACAATTCTGAAAATTATACCGCAAAATTATAAAAATCACCTTCTGAAATAGCACTATTGCACTATATTGCCTAATTGGAAGTTCCTTACCTATTGTTGTGAGAACTATTTTTTTAAATTATTTTCAGGTAAAAAAACAGGTAGATAAAAATAAATTAAATTATTTTCAGGTAAACAAACAGAGTTATATCTGCTATGATATTCTACTGATTATTACATTCTGACAATGAATTACCTTTTAGACGCATTTTTATAAACTATTAAATGCCAAATTAAATAAAATAATAAATGCTCATCATATAAAGCATGTTGTGGCACGTATAATGTGGCAATAGGTGATGGTAAACAACTTTATTAAATATTGATTTATTAAAAATTTACCAATAATTGTCTCAATCAATTGTTGGTCACTTGTCAATCAAAAAATAATTATTTATTATTCATTAAAATTAAGTCAAAACTTGTTTAGTATAGTAATAAAATATTTAAAAACATTAAATAAAAATGTTTTTAAATATTTTATTAAATTTTTTAATAATTAAAAAATAATAAAGATTATAATTTTTAAATAATTTAAATAATAATTAAGATTATGATTATATATTTGATAATTTTTTTTACTTTTGAAAATCTAACTCTTACTAAATTATTCAAGACAACTTTTGAAAAAAAAAAATTACATCTGCATTTTCATAATTGAATTCATCCCCAGTAAAATAATAATAAATTTTTGAAATTAAAGATCAATTTTATAAAATTACCTAGAAAACAGAAAAAGCAAGTCAGCAACTATTAAAGGAACAATTCGATATGGTCAAAGCTGTTTCAGTTTCATAACTGTCAAGTTACTATCAGATGCTTAATACATGGGAATTTTTATCTATATTAAATAAATGGGGGGAGATGGGAAAGACGGAAGGGCGGGGAGGAGAGAAAGGTAGTCTTAACAAAAAGGTGAGTGGAGACTTTTTTCCCTATAAGTATATTGTCTAATTTTTAAGACCTAAACCAGTCTTAAAGTTTAAAAAAGAATACCTGAAATTTTTTTTTTTAGATTTGAGGTACAGTTTTTTTGTTCATATTAATATCGTTTAATAAACGTGGGAAGGTGGGGGAGAGAGGGGGAGGAGAAGAATAAAAAGTTTAATAAAAGAGGGAAAGTGGGGAGGAGGAGAAGGGAGGGGGTCATAATAAGCTCAGGGTAAGTGGAAAAATTTCCAGAAAATTATTAAATACCAACTTCTGTGCATAAGGCACATAAGAGTTCAACCTTTTTTTTCCATTGATTTTTCATAATTCCTGTTTTATATGTAACAAATTTAAGTAAATTTGACCGTGTTTTTTTTCCATTCCATTAAGAAAAGATTTTTTTCCATTAAGAAAAGACCACTTTCCAATTCTTTGTAACAACTCTAACTAAACTATTCAGGATGACATCTAAAAAAAAAAGAAAAAAAAAAAAATCAAGCTACATCAGCATTTTTGTAATTAAACTCGCCCCAGTAAAATTGCGATTAAGGTCAAAATTACAGGTGTTCTGTTTATTTTTAAAAATTTTAAGTTGTTTTATTGGACTCCTTGCCTCAAAATATGTTAGCATACATATTTTCAGCTTTCCATTGTATACAGAACAGAAACAAAGACCAAAACCATTTTTTAAAATGGCGGAATTTTGTTGGTTCAAGGCAAAGTTTGAATAGTCATATCTTTGGAACCGTTTGGAATTAGATGATAAAATTTTGGGAATGTTCATAATTTATTAAAATCTTTGAGTGGTGTAAAAATCAGCAAAATCTGAGACTTAGGGTTGCATTTTCAAAAAAAATTGGATGTTTTCACATGGAATCTCCCTATTATAAAACTAAACTATTATAAAACTAAACTATTATAAATATTATTAAACTATACTATTATAAAAGACTATTATAAATAAACAAATTAATGTTTGAGTCTGAATTATATTTATTGAAAATTTAACCTTAGAATAGGATAATTTTAGTTATTTGAGGGGCCTCACAGAAATTTCCTTGCAAGGCGCCTTAAGGTACCAAGTTATAGTTTCTAGTTCTAGTCTTCTTCGACTTGGTACCTTTTTCTGTGAGGTGCCTCACTTATTTTTATTTAAGAGCAAAGTAAATAGCAACTTGACAAATAAGCTTTTTTTTTAATTTAATAAACTTGTTATTTTAAGTAATTAGTTTGTTGTAAAATAGATTGTTTAGGCTTTTTTCATGCAATTTTTACTTATAAATTAAATGAATAAATTAATTTCATTTTAATAAATTATAATATATTAAATTAGTAATTAAATTAAATTGTAAATTAAATGAAATAAACTAAATCATTTAAATTTTTTAAATTAGTCTAATACAAAATTGAAAGTTTTATTGTGTAACTGGTTGTTTTCAGTAGAGTGCTTGTAGTTTTGTAAAAATTGTTTTAATATTTTTTGCGTGTGAATAGTGCTCTAACAATTTTTTTTTTAATAGTTATAAAAATATACTAATAAATAAACTAAAGATGAGTCACGCTTTAGTGTTTTGGGTTAACAGCCAGCAAACTTCAATTGTGCCTTCAATCGCTGTTAGTGACAAGCAAATGCTTACTGACAATAAAAGAATTGGCAAGATCGAATGGATGGACGAAAAGAGGAAGATGCCTCCAGAAGGATGGTCTTCACACGATGGGCGTGTGCTTTCAATTAGTGGTATAAATACTATGTTAAGATATTATTAAGTGCAATTTACTATATATTTTTTCGGAATCTCATTAATGCTGATTTTGTTAGATAAGCGAATTGATTTGAGCAAAGAGGAAAATAAATTTTGGACAGAAAAAGATAATTTTGATTCATTTGATATTGCATAGTTGCAATATGATTTTACACATATAAATTTTTTATTTTTTTCAATTTTAATAGCTTAGTGATAAAAGTATTGAAATGTCCCAAAAAAAAAGGTTTTGAGAAAAGTTATTTTTATCAGTATATCTATTTGACTTTTTATTTTTCTAATAAAAAAAATTAATATTTAATTTGTTTGTAACTTTAATGTATTTGGTGTTATGGATAATATTTAAATTTTTAAAGCAAAAAGATTACATAAATATAAGTTTAAATTAAAAATAAGTTTTCTAAACTTGTTTTTTGTGACTTAGTACTTATAGCACTAAGCATTAATAGTTATTTTTAAATAGTTGTAAAGTTTCTGTATGTGTACCTCTATGTTTCACATGTCTTGATTATAAACAGAATATACTATGAACAAATGAAATATGAAAATTAATTCACTAATTTAAAATGTCAAATACTTTTCTAATTAATATCCTTAGAGGGAAGATTATGCAACAAAGTCATTTGATAAAAGAATTTTATCAGCTATTTCAAACAATAGCTATAATAATGAAAATAAAATAGATAATGAAAGCCTCGATAAAATTACCTTGGCTGTCACAATCACAAACTGTCACAGCTGTTTTAAAACCTGCAAATACTTCAAGATTAGCAATGACAACTTCAAGTTGTTCGCAGTGCCATCTATTGGCTCCCACTGTACAAAAGTATCGTGATGGTAATTTTTAACGTTATAATTATTAATTGACAAATTTTTGTTAAATGTTTTATTTTTTCCACTTGTTTTATTATTTATTAGGTTATTTTTATATTTGATTAGTAACAATAACAAAAAGAATTATTGGTGAAAAAGATTGTTTAATTTAAGTAATTTAACATAAAAATCATACATAATACACCTCGTTTTGATAAAACTGATTATTAACACTATTCGAACCATTTAAATTTGTGCAACTAATAATTTGTTAGATATATCTAAATATCAGAATGTTTATACTCTACAGAAATTGCTGCTATGACTATGCAAGCAGAGGAACGTGCTCATATTAAAAAAGAAGATGAACGAATGAAACAAATATTATGTAAATTAAATGATGGTGAATTGAGCTTTTTTGCATTTTTGACAAAAATATTTTGTAAATGTGTTTATCTATGTTTGCCCAACTCGGTTTTAATAAAGTTTATATTTTTATCATATAAACTTTACTATGGAAAGTGCTATTGATTAGTTTAAGATTATTTAGATATTTAGCGATGAAATTTCCAGAATATGCTGCATGTATATACTTTTTATTTGTTGTTGTTATAGACTTACCAAAAATGTTTGGATTCATGCAACAAAGCTTGACATCAGCCCTGAGCCAATCTAGTTCAGAGTGTTTAGACAATTCGTCTCCTATTATTTTACCCGAAATAGCAAGTTTTGCTGCACATAAAACGACCCTGAGTAAATCTGTGAACAATTCATCAGCAAATCAGCAAAGTAAGAATTTTTTTTTAATTTGTCTACTTCAAGAAAAATTTGAGAAAGTGCATGCCCATTATAATTTGAGAAAGTGCATTGCCCATTATTATTACATAAGTTTTAGTTGTACTAAATCAATACAGGGTTGGACATAAAAACCCATACTATGAATCAAATCCTTGTTGATGATTGTTAATTAGAAAAAAAGTGTTTTTCTTTGCTTTGTTTAAATCTATTTTGTTATATTTTGTTTCCCTGTATGTTAAAAAATAAATTTATAAACCTATAAATGCCTTCTTAGAGAATCAACAACTTATTGCAAATTCACTATCTACATCAAGTGTTACGCGAAATGCCATTGGGGTTCAACAAGTTGATGAGGTGTAAATATAAATTGTAGTAAATGTAAATTATTTAGTTATTGTATACTACTGCTATTATTGATCATTATTAGTGTTCACGCTGTATTTTTAGAATTGGAAAATTGTTGAAAACTCATTTATATATTCAGGTCGGCACTAGAGTGCCGTACTGAATATATAATAGTAGCTTGCCGATGTCTTATCGGCAAAATTTTGCTTTTGAGTTTTTGCATCCTGTTACGAAAAGGCTAATAATTAGCAAAGCAAAAAAAAGATCGGCTTTTGCATTGCCGACCTATTGTTTGTCACTTTTTCCAAGTTGATACATCAGAAAGAGAATACATTTTTCTTTGTCAAATGCTAGTATGATCAGCATTAGATAAACATGCTTAATTGTATCTAGTTGCTATATGTTTAAGTATTAGATGACATGGTATACTTTTACCAATTAAAATAAAATTTAAATGATTGTCGCAAGTTTTACGCTTAACTTTTAGATTGATCTGGGGCTTGGTGTCACAGTATCAAACACAAAGCTTTCCATGATTAAGTCGACAAGAGCAACTCATCTTGCTAGGTTACTCATGGATTTGATATTCACCCAAGAGGAGATGGAACAGAGTTCAGTAACAGGTCGTGTTTCTAACTCTTCAAAAGTAGCAAAGCAAGCATTGAATCCATCAAAAGTTGCTGCCCTGTTGGATAAGATTGTTATATATTTCAAATTAAGACATTTGTAAAAATTATTTATGCATTATTTTTTATTGGCTTTACTAAACGTTATATTTTTATACGATTGTTCAATGCGTAACTTCATGTATTACAAGTTTTGTATTTCCTGCTTTGTTTTGTAGCGTATGTTCATAAACAATTTCCTGGAGTTGATAACAGAATGATAAAGCAGTCAATGGCTGAAAAGCTGCAAGATGTAGGGAAAATCAAAAGGCGTCAAATGAAAGGCAATATTGTGGACGAAAATGAGCCAGAGGATACTTTTTTGCAATAAACTTTTTCATTAATGTTTTTTAAAAGATTTTTGAATTTTACTTCGTTTATTGATTTTATTCTGCAAAGGCGATCCCATTGATTAAGAGAACTCAATAATATTAAAAAGTTGCGTGATAAAATTTGCGTTTTATGGTATATAAGGCAATTAAAATTACATTAGATTTGAAATGATCTGAAAACAAAACATACTATTTTACCATGGAAAAGCCATGGAATTATTATTATTATTATTTTTTTTTTTGTGGCATGTTTTAATGGAAAAACGAAGAGTTTTTAATGGAAAATCTATGAAATAACCCTATGGAAAAACCATGGGTATTTGGAACACGTTTTCATGGAAAACTCATGGTTTTTCCATGGAAAACTCATGGTTTTTCCATGGAAAACTCATGGTTTTTCCATGGAAAACTCATGGTTTTTCCATGGAAAACTCATGGTTTTTTCATGGGAACGTGTTCCAAATAAAAATGGGTTTTCCATGGGTTTTTTTTCTAAAATTCCCATGGGAAATTTTCGTACGGGATGGACATGGGAGGAGTATTGCCAATAAAATAATGTTTAATTTTTTCCATAGAAAAAGTACTCTTGTAATATTGTTTTTTAGTTCAGAGAAAATATTATTGAAACAAGATAATAGAATCTTATTTTAAGTAACAATAATATTAAAATAAGAAAAAAATTCCTTTTTTTGTTTTTTAAATTTAAATTCTTGAAACAAGAAAAAAAATCATATTTTAAAAATATAAATTCTTGAAACAAGAAAAAGAAAAATCTTATTTCAAGAATATAAATTCTTAAAACAAGAAAAAATATTCCTTTGTGGCGAACAGTCTTTTTTTTGTTTTAAAACTTTTTTTGCTTAAAACAAGAATCTTGGATTTTGCTCTGTACCAGAAAACCCATTGGGCATGCGTCGTCTTGGGGACGTCAGACGTTTCATGGTTTTCTAGACGTCCGTAAGACGACCTCCGGACGACGCAAGCCAACTGGGAAGGCACTAACAGAAGAGTGGTGTTGTGTCCAATTATTATTGCTAGTATAAGTTTAACGAAAAATTGTTTCTTTTTTTTTTATAGTTAAATATTTATTTTTGTAATGTTATGTTATTAAGATAGATGAACCAAACATCACTTTATAACAAAATTTTAGGCTGAAGATATTATTTCTTCACTTGTGAGGCAACTTATTTTAGTAAAAAATTCAACGTTTTTTTACAAAGTGAAAGTAATAGCAATGGGTCATCGGCATAGTAGTTCACTACATCTATAAATATCTTATTTTAATATTTCTTTTAATAATTTTATTGCTTTAATCCAAGATGATTTGGAGGTATTTTAGGGCTATTGCAGCATTATGACTTGCAATTACCATTTGCTTGTACTAAAAAGGTTAGGCTAAAAATATGTAAAGTCTTCTGAAAATTATTGTTGTTTCTTCGCATTTTGAAACTGTTTAACTATTAGCTTTGATTTAAACAATTCAAATATATGAATAAAAATTCAAAATTAAATGTTTATATTTGATGATGGTTTTTAAAATATCAAAATAAAATGTAATTTTTATTTTTTGGTTTTCTTTGGTTTTCTTTTTTTTATTAAAGTGTGCTATTTAATCATTTTATTTATCGATTTTTTATTAAATTAGTCATGCAATTTTTTTAAATTAAGTATGGCAAAACAATTACATTTTTTAATTGTCAACATCTAAAACACTATCGTGTAACATGTCATAAAGCCCAATTTAGCGCGCCACATTTAAATTTTCTAAACGTGGCGTAAAAAATCGGGCTTGGTGACATGCGACATTATCTAGTTTTTTTCCCCGCACTTCAATCCTTTGGAACTCTCTCCCATCTTCATGTTTTCCTGACTCATACAACCTTCAACTTTTCAAGTCTTCTGTCAACCGTTTCCTTGCTCTATAACTCTGTTCTTTTTTTTCCTAGTAACTCCCAACTTGATAGTGGTTGCTTGCCGTGTCGCATGATAGAGCCGAAAATATTTATCCTCGAAAATATAACCGAAATATTTCACAACCGAAAATTTTAGAACCGAAAAGTATACTTTCATTGCAGGATCGAATTACAAAATCCTTTCTTGCGCCTAAAGTTTTTAAACCGAATTTTACAACCGGAAAAATTTGGATCGAATTACAAAATCCTTTCTTTTTCACCTAACGTCAAATAGCCTGCTGCTGGGGGCTTCAGTACATACATCGACTGACAAATAGCCTGACTCGCAGTGGAGTGCTGCTTCATCGACTGAGGGTTTGGTATGGGTCAGCAACCTTTTCATTCATTATTTTTCGATTTCCCTCATCGTTTTCTAAAATATACAATGTTTGATAACAGTGAAACTTTCGGTTGTAAACCATTTTAATGAAATTCGGTTCTAAAATCATTAATGACTTACGATCGAAAATTCGATTGAAATTTCGTTTCTAATTTTTTTCGTAAATATTTTCGGTTGTGTAATAAATTTCTCATATTCGGTTCTAAATTAAATTTAGAGATTCAGTTGAATCATAGGACGCCGTTGCTTGCAGCCTTGTTGGGAGTGAATACAAATTAAAAAAAAAAAAAAAAAGAATTGTTTATGATTAAGTTTTAGTTTTAAATTTTCATATGACATTATTTCTTACTACTCATGTGTGTTCTTTATTATAACTCATGCGATAAAAATATCGGATAACTTAATTCATTATAATAAATAAAAAAAACTTACTTCGTTCACATTTATCAATTACATCGTTTCTTTCGCAATAAACCAACCCATTTTTAATTTCTTTCCAGACTTTGTCAGGATACTTTCTAATCCAACTGTTTAGAATTTGATAGGTTTGTTCAAAGGCAGTATTAAACTCACTCAACACACGATCAATTTTTTCATCGTAAATATCCAATCTACGAGCAAGCTTTTTCCAGTCATTGGGTAATTCATGTGCAAGCGTGTTCAACACTTCTTGGGGAAGTTTTTTAACTAAAAAAATGAAAAGGTTTTTTTAAAAAATGTCAAAAGCATTGTTTATTTATATAACAGAAAAAAAATCACCTTTTAAATCATCGAATTCGTTGCAAACACCTTCTTCCTCCATTTAATTTTAAACGACGGTTTGTTACTAAAGAATGTCTTACTGAAAATAACTTTTCAAACTCCAACATCATCTGTCAATGAGTACTTCTAATATCAACTGTAAAAAACTTTTCAATTTTTATGTTCGCAAACAAAATTGAATTTGTTTACTTAGATGTTAATATTTGTCAAAAAAGAACAGAATATGTTTTACAGTTTTTGAAATAGTAAAAATATTTCTTGACGCGGTATTTTAAAAGACATGCACTTTTGATTTAAAATTCTGCAAAAAACGCGCTTTAAAATGTTATTGTTTGTGGGTCACCATTTTTATCTTATACAACAAACTAGAAACAGCTTCACAGTAAACTCAAAACAGATATAATCTATTTGCTAAATCTACAAAGTTGGTGTCAACAACAAAATTAGAACAATCGAGAGGACATAGAGGTAGATACAAATTAGAGTATAGTTGCTAGCTGCTATGACTGATTCAATTTAGATAAATTAATCGTTTATTGTTTCATCTCTTTTAGATAATCATGATGGTATTCAAAAAGGGATAAAACGATTTAAAAAATGAAATTTTTACGAGACGCCATATAAAAACATTTTTATAACTTATGTATCCTCCGAATTTTTTTTACATATGTTTCATACAGTAGAAAAACATTATAACACAATAACTCCATTTTTCAAAAAGTAGAGATGATCAAGATATTTCTAACTTTGCGATTAACTATAAAAGTTTTTTGTAAGAAGTTGTTTAACAAAAATAGTTTGTAAACCGTAGAAAAATTAGATCTAAAAGACCAGAAAAATATTAAAGCAATCTTCAACTTCACGTGAAAGAAATACTTTCCATTTAGACAATTTTCTGACCTGGATAGAAGTTGACATATGTATATCTAAAAAAACCATAAAAACAACAACAATTGATTAGCGATTGCAATCCCGGGATACCGGTTTTTTATATATTCCGAAATCCTGGGATTCTCTATTATCAAATCCGGGATTTCCTATAAGATTGAACAAAAAAACAACGTACTGAAAAAATATAACAACGTACTGAAAGAAAATTACAACTTAAAGTCTCAATAAAATAATTTAGAAGTATTATAAAATTGCAGAAAATAATTGTATTTTTAGCTTTGCAATAAAAAAAATTATCGAAAAGGTTTGATTTGCAGAAAAAAAAAGGTCAACGTTTTGTATTTTAAAAGAAAGATTAAATAACTAAAAAAAGTAAGGTCCAAATACAAATCCTAAATCGTTTATTTAAAAGATTAAACAGGAATTAATTTAAACTTTATACAATAGTAAAAGTTAATTTGTTTAGCCTTTAAATCTTCAAAGTTCTTGATTTTTTCGGTTATGTCTAATTCTGTTGCTCTTTCATTTTCGATGGCTATTATAGATTAAGTTATTTAATCGTTCGTCATTCTTAGTAGATCGTAAATATTTTTTTATTAGCTTCAATTTGCTAAAATTCTCACTTGCAACAGTAATTAGTTTGACAGATATTCGTAATAAAATCCAAATATTAAGAACCACAATTTGCGATTCACTTGATTTTATAAAATTCAAGACATTTAGCGGACGTCCAAGAGTATCTTTAGGCAAAAGGGTAGATACAAATTTCAACTCGTCAAATAATTCTGTGCCATCAATATTGCTATCATTTTTCATTTTTAATTTCAAATGCAGATCTTTTCAAAACTTATGTAAGTCATTGTCCGCAGGTAAATTTCTTCAGATTATATAAAATTTCCCATGTTTGGTGAAATTCATTTAGTTGTTAAAATCTTTCTTTAAGAGATGTTATAGCATTAAAAATGTTTTTTGGAATTATTACAATTGCATCTCTACTCTCAAAAGCAAACATTTTTTTTTACGGCGTAACCTTTTTATAAATAAGCTCAACTTGCAAAGATTCAGCCAACTTTTTTTCATTCACTAGAGAATTTTCAAAACCAGTTACCCTATATTCTATCACAAAATCTGTACATGATTTCATAAGTGAAACTACTGAGGCTGTATCCATGGCTGTATGGATTTTCTAACAATATTTACACGATATAAAATATTAAACCAGGTAACAAGCATTATCAAAAAAGAAAAAATGTTTTTCAGAAAATGTATAAGTTTCTAGTTTAATAGAAATATGAGAAGAGTTTCACTCAAAGTTACTTAGCATCGAAAATTTTCACTATTTGATACTGTATTTGTTTTAAACATTCAATTTGATTTTCCAATTGAGTTTCACAAAGAAGTAAAATTGGATAAGTGACCTTTCGGTATGTTCCATCTAGATACTGAAGCTGAAAACAGTGTATGTATTTGTAAGACAATTCCAAAAAGTAATATTGACTCAATACAAGATGATGAATCGCTCATAACTAAATTTAGAGAATTACATCCACAAGCAGGGCTGTGGAGTCGGAGTCGGAATTGTGGAGTTGTGACATTTTCAGCGGAGTCGGAGTCGGAATGATTAAACAAAATCGCGACTCCGACTCCAATAGTAAAACTTCTCGGTATTGCACGTGATTGTACAAAACATTCAGTTTACCTTTGTTCATACTCAGTCAGAGTCGAAGTCGTTACTTTTTTTTTACGACTCGATACACATAAAAAATCTCTTGGATTTAGTTCACAAACTCAAGCTTGTACGCCTTTATTTTTACCCTTCATATTTGCACCATTAGCAAATCCTTGCTCTCTACAATTAATTAGACTTAAATTTACATCTTTAAACAACTTTTGTAAAATTTCAAATAAAGATTATCCAGAGAATTTTTCAACAGTCTTATAAGTTTTATAATGTTCTTTAACCTCTATCTCATCGCTTGAAATATCAACAAATCCTAATGTAAAGGAGAGTTGTTCAGTATGGCTGACATTAGGGGTGCAGTCTAAAATTATACTAAAAAATTTCGGATCTCTAGCTCGTCTTAAAATATTGTCTTGAATGCCAATAAAGAAATCAACTCATTTTTAATTTTTTTTCCGAATAAGTTACATGAGGTTATTCAGAAGAAATAGGTAGTAAATGCACGATTACACAACATGTTAAAGTTGCATCATATTTGCTCAACAGTTCCACTAAACCTTAAACATTTTCATTTTGAAGAGGAAATAATCTGGCTGCAGAAACACGAAAAGATAAGTTATTTTTTGATAGGTACTAAATTATGTTGCACATGCGACCTAACACAAGTCGCCAGCGATCTCTTTCTCTAGTAATTAAAGATTGGTAATTTTTATCAATAGTTTTAATTGTTTCAAGCCTACGAATAGCATCAAACCAATTACTAAAACACCTCAAATATTCAGTTTAATTTTCATGCGATTTCAAATATTCAGTAACGCGTTACCAGTTATTGATTTAAACTCTGGCCAATGATGTTTTAGGTTTATTTGAATAATAAAGCTTACAACAAATACAAAATACTTTATTGGAACTTGATGAATATAGTAGCCAGGTTTTCAAATAAGATTAACCCTTACTTAGTTTTCTGTACAATAATGATTTCAGAAAATAACAATTGTTACGATCTTGTGGAAATTCAATAACACACAAATTTTAGAATTGAGGGGAATTTTTTTTTTTTTTTAAAGTAGATTAAGGTGCCCCAAAAAGTCCTTACGGTCTTATCACAGAGCATCGCGGAAGAGCATTTAATAGGATGTTCACGTCTCTTTCCCAACCGATGTCGCGAAACTTCCCAGAGGTGGGGTTTGAACCACGGATCTTACGTTTCGGAGGCAAGTGCGCTACCACTGCGCCACGGCTGCTCGAACTGACTCATTTATATCTATTTGAACGTAACCAGCAGTGACGTTCAAATAGATATAAATGATCCTGCACTATAGCCAGCAACTAGGAGACTGACATGTTGTTTTAAGACTACTTTCTTCCATTTTCTCGTCCAAAAAAAAATTACTTATGACATAAATTGCAGTTGTCTTTTTCGATTTGCTGCTTTGATGGTTATTTTTTTTTTATGAAATTCTTTGAATCATCTTTGTGAAATAAATGACATACAAGCAATTGCTGCTAGAACTTACGTCACTGACAGATAATAGACAACTAGCAGTGATGCTAAATTATATTTAGGCTGTGCTGTCAATCCCCTTTCAACGAAAACTATAACATTTTAAACTACTTAATTATAAACTACTTTCTATAACATTTCATGACGTACTTGGCTTAGTTATAATGTGCTACTACTGCAGTAATCACAGTTAAACAGTATAACTTGTTAATTTTAATCGTAAGCGGTTACAAGCGATTACTGTATTAGTCTATATAGTAGTAATGACTTTATCTTTTTGTTAATGAATATTAAAAGTACAAATATAAATAACAATTAAAGGAAAAATTTGCCAACTTATCGTATAAAATCAAAAGAATTTTTTTTCCGTAGAATGAACCTAAATAGTAAATACCCTGATCTAAAAGCAAGAAATTGAAATTTTGCCAAGAAAGAAACTAAAATTCCTATTTTCAAACAAACCTAGAAGTTCAAATTTTCCTAAATTTTTTTAAATGTCCTCCTGTCTTTAGCCTAAGATGAAATAAATAAATTATAAAGTAAATTTTTCTTTTGACCGCCTTAGGTACATTTTTTTTTCATTTTGCGCTCCCAGATTTTTTGCGTTCCTGTACTCCCCTAGCTTGGACAAGCCATGTATGAATATTTATGTTCATATATTGAAAACCTAAAATTGAACTAAATGAACTTTTATATGACCCACAAAAAAAATATCTTTGATATAGTGATGAAAAAAAAATTAAAATAAAATAAAATTATGGGTCAAATTGCACATTCTACATCTATATGTCCGCTTTCTCTATGCTATCATTCTGACTTGACTTCTTCTTTTTTTCACAACAATTCCTTCATTCTTCTCAAAATCACTTACTCTTGGTCTGCAAAGCGGGTTATGATGCTGTTTAATGAGCTAAATTCGTCTTTACGGGCCTTGGGAATGTGGCCTCTGAATGGCAACTAGCCGGATGAGGATAAACTACATTACTTATAAGCAAAAGTACTTTTTTTTTTATTTTTTTTTTTTGCCATATAAATTTATTCAAGTCGTAAAGCATAACATATATACAAATAGCAGGGGCAAGAAGAATACATAATTTGTCTTATCACCAAGCCCCTTAATCTATACCGTAAATATAAAATAGCGTAATAAATTAAAAAAAAAAACGTAACACAATATAATATAAAACACTTTCTTAAAATTTTATAAATAAAAATAATAGTTCTTAATGTTCATTAACTTTAACTTTTTAGTTTTGTATTGGTTATGAAAAATTTAAATACAAATTTATAGAAAAAAAAAGAAAAAAAAAATGTTTAGCATGATAAAAACTCTATTAATAAAAAGCATGCAGGCAAATACGCATTATCCTGAGGCTTTCCTTTTACACCAGCAGATACCTTAAATTATCTGGAGAATTTTTATAAACCATAAGTTTTTATAAAAAAAGAAATGAATCAGTAACAAGTGACATGATCCTTTCTAAGATTGTCAAGCTGGTAATGACAAACCTCTAATTACTTATTAGTAGCAAAAGTACTACTATCGGATAATTTGTACCAACTTTAGAGAAGGATAATGCTCTAGCGCCTGTTGCATGTGCGTATTAGCGTTTAAGGAAAATATAATGTAAACTAATCTATAAAATATATTCTTCTATCAATCCATCAGTTTCTTGTCCGATTTTTATTGATAGTCTTTTAGATCGTTGTTTGGTGTCGCGTCTATAGCCTATAGAGTATATTTAATCTATATCTAGAGTATATCGCGTCTATAGCCTTTAGAGTATATTTAATCTATATAATATCTACTTAATTTAAAAATGCAAAACTGAAAAGAGGGAAATCTATCTTTTGTTGGCAATCAAAAGACCTGTCCAAATGATTTCAACAATACATTCAGTCAATATTGTAGAAAGCTACATTATTGATTGGGTGACAAATGAAACAATTTTTAAGCCACAATGAAAGATGTTGATCGCGCCGATGAATATTTGTCGTATTACACTTTACTACGTCGTACAATAAAATGGACTAAAAGAGCAGGTTCTTTTCCAATAATTTGTGCATTATTTTATGCGTTTAGATTTTTTTAAATATTGAGTTTAAAAAAAAAAAAAAAGTGCAAAATGTTTTTACATGATATAGCAAAGGATAAGCTAATGGATAAGCGAATTTACTCTGTATAATGAAAATCGTTCTTTACCAAGCTACGACCATAAGAATTGGTTCTAAAGGAAGATTGTCAAAAGGTGAAAAGAAATATAAAATAATCAACATTTTTATAGGCGGAATAAAATTAAAACTCCGGCGTGTTTGTGTTACGCCAATTTTGTGAAATGCCCGAAACTCGCCAAATTTACTTATTTGTAATAATTACTTGTGAGACTATTTTGAATTTGACTGTTTAATTATTAGATCTCAGTGTTGATGGATATTATCCATTGTTGTAAAATTAAATTTGAATTATTTATCCATTCTTTTATGAGCTTTCGCTTAGGAACTCATTTAATCACCTTTATATATATATAATAATGTATTCTTTTCAATGTTATTTGCGGAATTTCTGCAAAAATACAGAAGTATCAAATAGCCACTCTCGTCAATTTGTCTTCTAGCACAATAGCTCCACTCTTTATGTAGAGTTTCCTTTAAGTGAAACAATAAAATATTACAATAATAATAATTTATCAATATAAATTTGCAGTTTAGATGCAAATAAGGTTTTCGATAGCTGTAACTGGGATTTGTTGTTTGAAAAGCTATAACACAACAAAAAGTTACCGCTCTCAGTAGTTTGTGCACAACAATCACTATACTTACAGGGTAGTGCTAATATATCGTACCTTGAGCATAAATCAAATCATTTCCGTTTATCTCAAAGCGTGCAACAAAGATCGATTTTATCACAACATTTATACAATATATACACTCAAAGCATATTAAATCAAATTGTTTCAGATTGCAAAGTTGGAACAACAGTAAGTGGTATATACACTGGTATTATTGCCTATGCAGACAACATTATCTTAAATAGCCTTACTCTTTCTGTTTTACAAGAATTGATTAATAAAGTTCAGTCGCAATGCCAAAAGCTATATATCAAACTAAACACCAAAAAAACCGAGTTTATTATATCCGGTAAAAGTTCAATTACAAAAAACACAATTCAAATAAACGGCTCTTCCCTACAACTCAGTAGTTAACTGAGACACCTCAGATTCATATGGGATAACTAAAATCATACTCAAAATATAACAAGTGTAAACGAACGTATTATTCAATTTCAATCAATTTCCAGAGTTCTTATAAAATTTAGCATTCGTTTTTGTCAACCATTAACTATAGTACATTTGTTCAAATCTCTAGCTGTGCCGAGTAGAAATTTGTTGCTATAATAATTCAGTTCTTAATAAATTGAACGCTGTTGATTAGCATTAAAATTCCTCTTTAATATATCAAAGTACAGCAAAAACTACCTGCATCCTTTCTTTAAATTTTATGATATATCTACCAACCTCATTCGAAACAAATTTTCAGCTAAAATGTCATCAAAATAAAAGAACTGAGAAGTTTAAAGATGATCGTAAGATCCTATCACTAAAACTGTTTAACAATATAATACAGGGTTTTGCAAAGTTTTAAGTGCATGTTTGCTAAGTTATAAGTGCATGTTTGCAAAGTTTTTATTGCACGATTGCAAAGTTATAAGTGCATATACATTTTTTTGGAAGCTATTTTTTCAGCTTTAAAAATATTGCGCAAAATATTAAGTTAAATTACAGCAAAGCAATCTATAAGTTTTTTTTTTTTTTTTTTTTTTTTTAATTTAAAAAAGTGATTAGTTAGTGCATAGTCATAATATAAGATAGTCTGGCCAGTTGGGCCGTTTTCGCAATATTCTATTGTTTTTAAACAATAAAAGTTAAAACTTTGAATTTATGTTGAAAATCGTTTATTTATCGTGCCCAGACTACCAATGAGTGCACAAAAATCTAAAAAATGGCGAACTCAACAGATAAACAGTGCTTCGATTATTTCGTATTAGATCTAGAATCAGATATATTTTTTTGTAAACTCAAGTTTATCAATAGTTTCAGTTCTTTTTTCGTTAAAATTGGGAGTAAAAACGCTTAAACCAAATTCATTTTCACCAGTGTATGATAAAGTCGAAGCATAAATTCAAACGCTACATACGAAAGCAGCATTCAAATAGTTTCTCTTTAACTCAGCAAATTAAAACACAAACTGATATTAAGCAACCGTGTTCTACAAATAAGTTCATGAATTTTGTTTAAAAAAACATTCTTATTGTTACAAACAATCTTTGCTGCAACGTGTTCTACAAAGAAATTCATCAACTTTGTTTTAAAAAACATTCTTATTGTTAAAAACGATCTTTGCTGCCTTCCATATATCAGAGATGAGCTTTCAAAGTACATATTTTTAAAAGATGATACGAAGCTATTATTTAAGTTAATAAAATGAAGTTATTAAAATTATTTAAAGTGAAGTTGAAGTTTTTTATCCAAAATTTATAGTTGCATATCAGAATAGATTTTTCTAACAGATCCTCACCTCTAGTAGGATATAAACTTGCTAATCATATTTAAAAAGAGAAAAATAAAAAAATTTAGTTCAATGCTTTTATTGTTACGTATTTAGTACTATTTATCGAAGAATATGTTAGTCAAAAAGAATTTAAAAAAAAAAAAAACCTAGAAAGGGTTTTTAAATAAAAATAAATAAATATTAAAAATTTAATAAAGGTTATTTTGATAACCAAAAAATTTGTTAAAATCATTCTAGCATTTGAACTGTATTTTATGATTATGATTGAAAGATGCAATAATAAAGTGAAAATCAATTAAAGTTGTGCAATTTTTTACTTTAAATAATATTATCGTATAATGTAATGAATAAAGCAATTTGTTTAATTACTTAAGTTGTTTAATAATTTTTTCGGGATTTTATTTATAAAATTTTGAAATATTATCAAGACTTCTTTGCATCACTTTTCCTTCACATAACTTCAACCAATAGGTCATTTTATAGCCTCTATGGATTTTTTTAAAGATTGACAATGCACTTTTTGATACCCCAATTATTACAATTACGTGCATCATATAACTGCAACAATAAATACATACATATTTATATATATATATATATATATATATATATATATATATATATATATATATATATATATATATATATATATATATATATATATATATATATATATATATATATATATATATATATATATGTATATATATGTGTGTGTGTGTGTGCGCGCATGTGTGTTCTAAAAATAAGTTCATGAATTTTGTTTCTATTCACAAATAATAATGGGAAATGTGTATATATATATATATATATATATATATATATATATATATATATATATATATATATATATATATATATATATATATATATATATATATATGTATATATATATATATATATTTATATATATATATATATATATATATATATATATATATATATATATATATATATATATATATATATATATATATATATATATATATATATATATATATATATACACACACACACACACACACACATATTTGTGCTTTGCATAAACCATTTAATCTTGTGATATTCTTGCATTGAAGATTTTTATATTTTATTATATACCAAATTTTGTTTTTATAAGATTTGTTGCTAGTAAAATAGCCACAAAATAGCTTTGATATTTTTTTATAATGAAATAAGGTTAGACACAACAGTATTAAGCATTAATCTTTTTTAATGTAAATATTTAAATATTGACTTTTGTCTTCTTCAGAAGAAAAAGTTGATTTCTTTGAGTTGAACTTTAGTAATATGAGAAACTACTATATTCTGCCTAAAGAAGGATTAGCCAATGAAAAGCTCTTAACTGGTTGATTTATTGAAGGTAGTAAACCTGTCGATCCAAAAAAAAAGTTATTTGATATCATATTTTATCATTAGTTAGAATATATTATAACTAAAGATATATTTTTATTTATAACTTGTAAAACTTTTCTTCTTGATTCTTTGTTATAAACATCATCATTGGAAGAAAATATTTAAAATAGAAAAAGATTTATACTTCTTCGAGAAGTTCCAGAACCAAATATGTAACAATTAAGACGAGGCATTTGCAAAAATCAAGGTTAAATCAATAATCTTCTTGAAAATATTCTTCTTAATGCGCATTTGTTTACAAAAAGTGTGCACTCATTGGTAGACTGGGTTCTAAAAAAAAGCTAACAATAAGATAAACAATAGCGCTCTTAAACTGGCCGGACTATGTATATTATGACTATGGTTAGTGAAAATTCTTTACATTTTTACTAAATCTAGCATATTGTTTTATATCAATAACTTTTCTAGAGAAGATACTTTCATAATTTTAAAAAAATAATATACATTGATTTATCATAATATATAATATAATATAAGGCATGCAAAAATATACATTATTAAAAAAAATAAACAAGTCATTTTGAATATTTTACAGGGTTATTCATTCTTATATGCGCGTCTATTCATTTTTACATGTGCCTTTATTCATTCTTATATGCGCTTTTATTCATTTTTATATGCGCATTTATTCATTCTAATATGCGCATTTATTCATTTTTTATATGTGGTTTACAAAGCAATTATAAAAAAGCAATTTGAACCAAAACAAATCATTTAATAAAATCATTGAAAAAACAGTTTATTATTTCAAAGCAAACTTTTCTTATTTTCTGGTAAACGAGTTTGAAAATACTTGAGACGAAGACTTTTTACATTCGTTGATGGTTTATTTAATTTAGTATTAGTTCTTAGTTTAATTTTATTACATTGTATTAAATTGTATTATTGTATTAAATTTCTTGATTGATTAAGTTATTTTTTATCTAATTATTTATTTTTCTAGATTTATTATTTAGTTATTTATAATTATTAATATCAAATTTTTACCCTATGGATGGAATAGAAAACAAGGAAAAATGTTACAAAAGAGCACATTGAAATGCATAAGCAACTAAAGTTGAAAGAAATCAATCTACAACAAGCATTTCCACTTCTCTTAATTTATCGATAAGTTAAACAGAGGAGAATTCGACGACATGACTGCATTCAAGTCGTCTTCTGATAAAAAACGAGGTGAAAGACCTATACACGCTCAAAATAAAAAATATTATCGAATTATGCGTACAAGAAAACAATCTTTGCACGCAAGAAGCAATAAAAGAAAATCTTTCTGCAGCAGGCTTCAACATGTCTCAGCCTACTATTTCAAGAAAACTCAAACGCTCGGATTTATCAAGGAAACGTGTTGTGCATGTGCCAGAAGAACAAAATTCAACACGAATTTTTAATGCACGCTGTGCATTTGCAAGCGAAATTAACGGAATTTCAGATGAAAAACTTATTTATTTGGATGAAACTGGATTTAATGTGCACACTAACAGCACATATGGTTATTCGCTAAGAGGTGCGACAGCAATTTTACAGTCACCTGCAAATCGTGGCAAGAATGTTAGTTTAATTTGTGCTGTTTCAACAATGAGAGTGCTTGCTTATGAAACAAAAACTGGAGGCTGGTATGCAGATTCATTTTGTACTTTCATAACTACAATGATGGCACCAGCGATTAGGAATGCAAATGTGGAAGCGCCGGTGCTTGTTATGGACAATTGTAAATTCCACTGGAGTCTTTCTGTTAGACAAACACTTGCCTCTCATGGTATTGCTATTAAGTATCTGCCAGCTTACACGCCACAGCTTAATCCAATAGAAAAAATTTTTTTTTCTTTAAAACATACTTACAAACAGGGAGAAAGGCCTCGAAATACGGATGAGGTAATCAGGATACTTAAAAATATTATGGACACTACAGAGTTTAATATAGTCCCATTTTAAAACCATATGCGTAGTTATATAAATCCAGCGTTGGCTCGGCAACCATTTCTTAAATAAATAACAATGAAAACAACTTAATTCATATTTTAAATATATCTATATAAAAATTTAAAAGCGTATTTATCGTTTTTTATTAAATTATATTAGAGATTTTATGGGTGGTTGACGCTTATACAAACGCACATATAAAAATGAATAAATACGCATTTAAAAATGAATAAAGGCGCATATAAAAATGAAAAAATGCGCATATAAGAATGAATATAGGCGCATATAAAAATGAATAGACGCGCATATAAGAATGAATAACCCTGTAATTAGGTAAATTCTTCTCTTCTTATTGCCTTTTCCAACCATCTTCTCATATTTATATAAAAGGCATTACACTGTTGATTATAAATATTATCAGGTGATAAAATATATTTTAGAGTTACTTCAACAGTCAAATTGGGATTAGCATTTCTTGTGGATTTGAAATTGGATTTTAAAATTGAAAAGAACTCCTCGATTGAGTTCAATTCAGGGGAGTATGGTACTAAAAACTTGTGAGTAATATTTTTTTCTCTTAGTAATTGAAGTACTACAGCTGCTTTGTGAAATTTTGCATTATCTAGGATAAAAATTTTATTTGGATTTACTGCAAAGAACGGTACTAGTTTGTTGTTGATGAAATCAATAAATGATTGTGCATTGTACGCGCCGCTTTTGTATTGGTAACATTCAACTCCTAAATTGGAAATTAAGCACATGAGGCTAACATTCTGTTCTTTATTTGCAGGAACTGTCGAGTACGCTTTTGTATCTTTTGGAGAATAGCCATATGCAGTGCCGGATTAAAGCTTTGTTGGCCCTAAGGCACATTTTAATAAGTGGCCTGAAAGTACAGATAATAGGAATTTTCTCACAAAAAGAAGAAAAGCAAAATTTAAAAAAGAATATTTCTTAGGCAAAAACTACATTATTTTAATTTATTTTAACTTTCGCGCTTTTATAACTGCAAATTTGTCAATTAGTTCTTTGAAGTTGACCTTGTTGAGCAAATCACATTCAATGCACAGAAGTGAAGGTAGAGAAAGACGCTGTTGAGCCATTGTTGATCGTTTTGCATCTTTAATTCTTTTCAATTGAGAAAACAAACGCTCTCCTGAACAATTGGTTGACATCAGCATAAATAGATCCGGAGTGCTTTTTCAGTATTTGGAAATGCTTGATATACACCAGAATGGTGCAGCATTTTAAACATCTTCTGAGCACTTGAATCAAATTGATTCTGTGCACTTGATCCTTCTTTATTGTTTCTCTGTTCTTCATACCAGCACATAAATTGTCTAAATTCTGTTGGAAAATCAGAATAAAGGTCTTTCGAGTACACAGTAACCATTCCTTTAACAGCAATGTCAATATCTTCATCGGTCATGGAGTCATACTCAGTCAGAACTCCAATTCTCTGCAGCACAATTGAGTAAGCTTTAATGCGTTTCTTTAATGCATTATTCAGCTGATCGATGATGACATAGAAGGTATTGACCTTGAAGTTTTGCTGGCTTGACATCCCTTTTATAGCATCTGCGACATCTCCATCATTGATTTGTCTCTTACGCTTTGGTTGTCTTCGACTTTCAGATTTATATGTGCTGTTGCCACAGCGATCACCTGCCTTCTGATTATAATCATCAAACTTCTCTCGGCATTCATCCAAAAATATATGCAAGCTCTTCAGCAGACCAATAGCTGGAGTTAATTCGATTTTAGAAACTTGCAATAACTTAAGTTGTTGCAAATAACTTAAGTAATTGCAATAACTTAAGTTATTTATTAATCAGAATGGTAGCACAAGGAATAAGGCGGGTTCATTGGCCAAATACATGGATACTATTGAAGTTGCCCGATTGTGTAAACTTTGGAATGACATTCAGCAGAGATTCAACATTAATAGGAATTGCTATTAATTATTATGCTACTATTCTGATTACAATCCTCTGAGATCTCCTGAAGAACACTTTGTAATTGGTGGTACCCCTTGAACACTGCTTTTGCAGCATCAGCTCGAGCAGACCACCGGGTATCTGATGGGTATTTTGGAACAAGGCACTCTGGTTGGTTTTTAACATGGGTTATTATGACATCCCAACGATGTGTTAATGCTACAAAGAAAGTATACAATTGCGATTCAATATGTTAAAAAATGAAACTGCTTCAACGCAACAATCCACAGCTGACTGGCCAACTAGGTTCAACGAGTGGGCAGCACAAAGAATGTAGTCCACTAATCTGTTTATGTTTTTCGAGATTTGTTGCATGCCAATATATTTACTAGACATATTGCTGGCATTATTATATGTCTGACAATGTCGGCAATTTTTGTAGTCGATGTCCTAATCTGACAAGTACTGAAGCAGTGTGTCAGCAAGATTCTGCCCTGTGTGACTGGATATATTGATATTGTCAAAAAACACTCGACAGGCTGGTAATCTACTATATTAATATAACGAAGAATGATAGTCAGCTGGTCACAATGGGTAATATCAGGAGTGGAATCTACTGAAACTGAAAAATACCGTGACTTTGAAATCTCATCCTTTATGAAACCCGTAACTTGTTCACCCATCATTGCAATTAATTCTTCACAGATTGTTTTTGATAAGTATGATGTGTGTCCGCGTCCGCGATTGCCATGAGTACAGATGTGCTGGGACAAAAATGGATCAATTTGACCAATCATCTCCAAGATGCCCAAATAATTTCCATTTTCTCTGGAGCCAACAACTTTATTGCTACCTCAAAGAGGGAGACCTCTCTCACTAAGAAAAGTAATAGTTGCAACACAGTGTGACAGGACATTTCTCCAGTAATTGCGCTGCTCCAACATATTGTTGTGCAACTGCTCGTCAACTCTCCCAGCAGCAATACTTCTTTGACATAAAGTATGAACTGATTGTATGCGCTTTGCACTGATTTCATGGGATTTTTAGAATTGTGTCATATTTTTCCAATCCTTAAATCCTAAGCCAGACAACTGTGACCGGTCAGATGAAAACAGAATGCAGGGAAAGCAGAAGACACATGTCTTGGCTGGAGAATAAACAAGCCAGTCAAGATCAACGATATCACCATTTGGCAAAACCCGTATGAAGACACTATAATTTAGGAAGCGATTCACTCCACTGTATTTCCGCTTTGTTTCGGGATAACTGTCTGCCAAGTTTCGAAAATGGATTGTTCTAAGGGTGATGCACATGTTACGCACATGATCTTTTATGTCATCAAAACTCCCAATATCATTGGGAATGGTTCCTGAACCAGTATCAGCTCCGTCTTCAAATTTTTCAGTATGTTTAAGTCCAAATGCAATTTTTGCAACCTCATCCTTGTGATCAATACCTACCTGAGATGTTGATGAGGATGGTGGGGAATTGAAAGTAGTATTATCAGTAGCATCAACCTTGTTTGTGGCAGTAAAAAATAAATTGATTTTGGGTATTTTCTTTAACAGTTTATCTTCATCATGCATTTTCTTCTCTAACTCCTTCGCGCGAACAAAAAAGCTATACCTATTTCTTTCTGCAGAAAATGTGATACTTTTTTCTTATTTAAACCTACTAATAAATTTAAAGGATTACAATTTTATAACAATAGTTATATCTAAAAGTATGTTTATTTGCTAAAAGCATTAATTTTATTACTACGCTTTGTTATTGTTTACGAAAGAGTTCCACTGTTTAAAACAAATGTTATCGAATTTCAAAAATATAAAAAAACACCATATTTTTCGAATATTTTATTCGAAATCGTTTTATTCGATATTTTAGAAGAAAATAATTATCACTTATAAGAATAAATTAGTTACAATTTTTGACATCGTAAAATTGATATATGAACAAAATGTGTATAATATTTGAAATAATTATAATAATTTCATCAATTTAGATAACACATAAAAATGAATTTAGGTATAATTTTTTTGTGGCCTGGATTTTTTGCTGGCTTTAAGGTATGTGCCTTAATTGCCTAACGGTTAATCCGGCATTTAAATTATCGATCTCCTTTTTTTCTAGTTACTTTTACATTAAATTTAAACAACTGTAATTCATTATAATGAATTGATTACAATTTTCTTTATAATTATTTGTTCTTGTAAGCTTGGCATTGTTAGAAAAAAAAAGATTTGTTCAAAATTATGCAAAATTACATTGTCCCATGTCAATACAGACGTTGTTTAATATTACTAAAAAAGTTTAAAAGTCTATGATATAAATTTTCTTCAACCTAAAAAATGACTTTAAAACAACTATGAAAATTAAAGACGGAAAAATTGCGATAATTGGAGCTTGGAAACAACATAGCCCCAAAATTTTTGCTTAGCGTTCAAAAATTATAACAATATAAAATTTGCAACCCCCTCAAATTGAGTTTTTTTTTTTTTTTTTTGTATGTATTTAGGTGCTCCCAGAAGTCCTTACGGTCTTATCATAGAGCACTGCGGGAGAGCATTTAACAGGAAGTTCGCGCCTCCTTCCGTACCAGTATCGCTTGTTGGGCTAGAGCTGGCGTCGAACCTCGGACCTCTGGGTTTGATGATATACCTATTACTCAAAATCAAGTTGTGATTCTTCCGTCTTCCCGTCATCCTTCCTTCCCGACCTCGAAGTTCATGACGAGGTTTATGACGTCATGAGCGTATCATAATAATTTTTTAATCTTTTAAAATCAAATTAATTTTTTCTTTTGTTTAAAGGTAATCAAGCCCTTTCGAGGTTTATGACGAGTTTATGACGTCATGAGCGTATCATAATAATTTTTTAACTTTTTAAAATCGAATTAATTTTTTCTTTTGTTTAAAGGTAATCAAGCGTTACAAAAAAATATATAAAAAAACATTTTGTCAAATTAAATTGTTAAAAAATGCCAAAAGCACAAAAAATGTCAAAAGTAAAAAAAATGGAAGAGAATAAAAAAAATTAAGTTAAACGAAAATTGTTTGTAAAACCTGTAGCTGTAAGTTTATTGTTTTTTTAAAAAAAATGTTTTATATTTAATATTTTTTGAAGTGGTTGTGTTTTTTCCAGATTGTTAAACCTTACAGTCCAGAAATGTTCTTCTTTTTTGATCAAACAAGATATGTCTTTATTTGATATTCGTATATTTGTTGATCAATTCTCTCAAGTGGTCTTGTTTCAACCACTTGAGGAATATAAACTTGAGGAATTTTATAAGTTCCTTCTGGAACGTAAGATTTAACAATCTAGAAAAAACACAACCACTTCAAAAAATATTAAATATAAAACATTTTTTTTTAAAAAACAATAAACTTAATACTACAGGTTTTACAAACAATTTTCGTTTAACTTTCTTTTTTTTTACTCTCTTCCATTTTTTTTACTTTTGACATTTTTTGTACTTTTGGCATTTTTTAACAATTTAATTTGACAAAATGTTTTTTTATATATTTTTTTGTAACGCTTGATTACCTTTAAACAAAAGAAAAAATTAATTTGATTTTAAAATATTAAAAAATTATTATGACACACTCATGACGTCATAAACCTCGTCATGAACCTCGAGGTCGGGAAGGAAGGATGACGGGAAGACGGAAGAATCCCAACTTGATTTTGAGTAATTTATCATCAAACATTATATAGTCATAATTTTTGAACGCTAAAGTGTTTTACTATGAAACTTAAAATTTATCGATGAATATTAGTCTAGTTAAAAATAGTACAAAAAAAATTTTATCAACTTGTTGCTCTCACGTTTGGGGTAGACTAGGCAAAAATTTTGGGGCTTTGTTGTTTCTAAGCTCCAACTATCGCAATTTTTTGCAAAGCATCCTTATTTGACATAAGTATAAATATATATATGTTTGGAGTGTGCTCCATTTCTGGAAGTTAGCTATCTCAAAAACCAAAAAATACTAGCGCCGGCCCTGTACTTATTTCACCTTCTACAATAAATACAATTTTCATATATATACATCAAAATAAGTAATGGCTGCAGCAAGAAGAAGACATAATTCTGTCTTATCATCGAGCCCGATTTTTATAAAATCATGATATATAAATATTATATTATATTGGCGTAATTGCTAAATTATATGACCTAGATACTAAGATATCGACAAAAACTAATTAAAAACCAATTAAGGAAAATGGAGAAAATATTTTTTTATTTACATTTTCTTTATTATTATTAATTACGTATTTTGCCTAAAAAAGAAAAAAAGTTACAAAAATACAAATATATAAATACATGACTGGTGCAAGAAGAAGTCAAATTTGGTCTCATCGCCAAACAACTTCAAAATTTCAATAATAAATAAAACAAAAACAACGTAACTTCGTTAAAAAACAAGACATATATTATCTATATTACAGTGTTATAAATCCAAAAGTATATATATATATACAAATTTAAAAGAATTTTAATATTTATTTTTTTTTAATTATTTTTTAATTTTTTTGATTTTTAAAAAAGTTAACAAATGATTTGTTTTTATTTTTTTAAACTTGTTTCAACTTTAAAAAAAAAACTGAAAAGAACTAAAAAGAACTGAAAAGAACTAAAGATAAATAAACAAATAAATGGATTTGAATGTTTGAAAAAAGATTTGTTTTAATTTTTTAAAATTTGTTTTAACTTTTTCAAAAAACTGAATGAAAGGTAAATAAACAAATAAAGTGAATAAAACAAACATGATTACTCTCGAGAACCTAAAATTAAAAGCCTAAGGAATAGTATAATTCGTTGTCATTTATCAAAAATTTTTGCCTAAGTCTATTTTTGAATTGTTTAAAAAAAGAAATGGTTTAGCTCATTATTCAAGAGCGTGGCCCATGGTTTGGGACCTCTACTTGCAATTGAAAAATTAGTAACAAAGTACAAGATTTAAGGTTAAATGTAATTGTTTTCTGAAAAATGTGTTGGTTATAAATCTGTTATGATAAACGTATAAATATCTCTAATGATAAATCTCAGTACATGGCAATAAGATCGGGAAGTAAAGAGAGAGATGCAGATATTTATCCACTTTACAGCGATAACTTGGAATCTAAAAAAAATGTAGACCAAATAATGCGCACACCTCTGACAAGAAAGGAAAATTTGCCATAACAAAATCTTCTAATACACACTGTTCAAAGAATATTAGAATCAAAAGAAGCGCAAATCACATCAAAAATTTTTAATAAGAAGAGGTCTGATTCAGTTGATTTTTGTTGTAAATTGACGATTTAATAGAGCCAGTTCTCTTTCCCAATTCAATTGAAAGTTCTATAAGTTATTATAAAGTTTTTCAGACGATTCGCTTTTTTTCGTTACAATTGTACTCATAAACTTCAAACATATATCTGAGATGTGTTTTAGGCAAACCCAACTCCTAATTCTGTTAAGTTTTGAAGACCAGTGATCTTAAAGAAGTTGTATGCTAAAGAAGTTAAAGGACTTATTCTCAAAACAAAAAACTTTGTTGAAAGACAAAATATATGAACTTCCTGATATTATAATTCAGCTATCAAATGGAAAAGTTGTTAATATCAAAAGTTTTTTTTTTTTAACAGTCATTGGTGGAAAAGTTTTCGCGGAACTCACTGAAACAACCGTCTTATAAATCATGTACGTTTCGTAAAGCAACACGTACGTACACAAAAAGTTTTTAAACTTTACCCACTCCCTCCCCTGTTGCCATGCGTATTTATAAGTTCTCCTCCCTCCCGCCCTTTAAAAAGTACGTGCGTTTTTGATATACTTTCCCTTCCCAAACATTTTTTTTCAATGAAAAAGTTTTGGAAAAAAAATAGGTGGTAAAGGTACCTTAGATACCTTATACAACCCAAAAACTTTTTGTTTGCGGCATAGGATCCCAATTTGAAAAACATCTTCAAATATATATGCAAATAATGATTTTAATAAAGTTAAATTTCACACTATCCAAGTGTTTGTTTGGCCGAGCGGTTAATGTTTTGGAATGCGGCAACGGAAACCGGTGTTCGATTCCCGGTCGGTTTCATAATGTACTTTTTTTTGTTTTAATGACGAATAATGAAAAAAAGTCTAAAACCCAGTGCCGAGGATAGGCTACCCGTACCCTTTAATTTGAGATGGGGAATTGGGTGGTGAAAGAGAATAGGAGCAGAAAATTTTGTGCCCTTTTGCAAATTTAAGGAGCTTTTTATTTTAGCAAAACCTAGCGGTAAAATTTGGGAGATTTTAAAACCCAAATGACACTTTTTTTTCTTTTTTTTTTGAGGGGGGCCCTCCAACCTATTACCAACGGCACTCCTAAAACCTGTTTTTTGTCGACTCAAAAAATAAGCTTCCTGAAATTTACTCAGGGCCAGTATATATGAGGTGTCATGTGTGTATGGGCGCCCGCAGGATTTTTTGATGTTCTAGATAGGACACTTTCACCCATTTGGCATAGGTATACTTAAGTTTATTTTTTTATTTTATTTTTTATTTTGTTTTAATTTTTGCCGTAGAAAGTTACAATTTATAAAATAACATAAAAATAAAACAAATGACTGGAGCAAGAAGAAGACATCAGTTTGCCTTATCACCGAGCCCCATTGTGACTTTATTACAGGTCGTTTTTTATAATAAAATATATAAAGTCGTAATAAATGCTTTCCACAAATAAAGTCCGTGGTCTTGGATTGAGTATTAATTTAACTTTAATGTAAATTTTGGGATGACAAAGTTGTTATATGTAGGGTCTTTTTGACATTCAAAGTTTGGAGCTTGCACAAGTTTCAAACTTAAGTATACCTACGCCAAATGTGTGAGTTTTGTGCAAGCTCTAAAACTTAAGTATGCCAATTAACGAGGCTTTGCAAAATATTGGGATGGTGGAAGCCTGGGAACAAAAACGCCTTAAAGCGCTTGTTCCTCCCCCCCCCCTCAAAAAAAAAAAAAAAAAAAAAAAAATCGCGAGGGCACTAATGTAGTAAAATTTCAACTTTACTATCTTAAACTAAATTTAAATTTATCGATAAGTTTTAATTTCGTAGAAAAGTATTGTAAATTACAAAAGTAATAACCATGCAAAAGTGACACCCTCTCATTTTCTTTTTTGGGTGGGGGGTGTTTTTTAGGGCTTTCTTGCTCCCAGGTCTCCGTCTTTTTATTTTTGCAAGGCCTCCACATTAGATATAGGTATAAAGATACATAAGTTTAGAGTTTGCACGATGTGTGAAAGTTTCCTATCTGGAACATCAAAAAATCCTGCGAGCCCCCATGCATGTGTGTGTATTGAGGGAAACTATACCCTCTACTCTATATACCAAACATCTTTTTATGTTGTAGAACTAGGATCATTAGTCAGAATTTAACTTTCTATTGATTAGTTGGTTAATTCTAATAAATTAGAAAATCGATGTACGTACTTTTACATTGAACCCTTCCCCCCTCCCCCATACGCTTTTGTACGCTTTTTAAAGACCTTCCTCCTTCCCCCTATGAGCCTACGTACTTTATGGACAACCCCTAATGAGTAACATTGAAAACTACACGAACAAATTATTTAACAATAAGAAAACATTTGTACTCATTGGGATAAGTCCACTTCATCGCTAGATTTTTTTTCATGGAATATCCCCATTATTTGTCGTATAAATTGAATATTAGTAGAGATATACCGGATATTTATGCCAGATATGCCAGATAGTGAACTTTTCTATTTATACCGGATATGCCGGATAGTGAAGGTTCTATAAGTGTTTATGAAAAAAAAAATTTTTTTTGCCAGTCTACAATAAATTGTAATTAAGATCTTACTTAATAAAATTAGTGAAAAATTGTATGACTTGTAAAAGCTCGGAAATGTTTTATACAAAAAATATTTTAAGAAAAATTAAATTTACACGCAGACGAACCCCATTCAGGTGGCACTGGTTTTATCTTACAATTGCAATACAGCACGGTGACCTTTATTTAAAATTGTTTTCAGAAATTTTGGATAAAAATATAAATCTTTTTTCCATTTAAGAACAAAGTATTAATGAACAATGTAATATCTTTGTCCTGTTAAATTTAAATTGATCCTATCAAATTTTAAAATTATTGTCTACAACTAGTTTATATCATCAAGACTAAATATTCGTGGTATATCCTACTAGAATTGGCAAACTTTTAGATCATAGCGCTCAAATTATGGTTGAATTAATTTTGTTAGTAAGAATTTTTTTGGAAAATACTGGAGGATAGCTTCACAGATGTGTGAGAAAAAATCGTTTGGGTCATGCAAGTAAAACCTCAAGAATCAACAAAATTTTTCATCTTTTTTTTTCTCATTCCGCAATCCAGATGAATACGTATACATACAAATGTATACATTTGTATTTATACGTATGCATCCGTTTTTTTTATATATATACGAACTAAATGCTTTTAATATTTTATGTTTTTTATTTAAATGTAAAAACTATTTATCTCAAAATGTATTTTATAAACCTTCATAATGTAAAACCCTTATACAAATGCAATTATCGTAATGGAAAAAAATCTCTAAGAATCTTTCTGCCAAACTATAAGAGCTGTTTATTTCTTATCGCAGTCCTTTTTTTATGTAATTAAAGGACTGCGCCTAAATTTGCCCAATTTTTATTTGTCTTTGAAATGCGCTTTTATTTCTTTTAAACGGAAATTAAAAGAAGCTATCTTTTTAACAGACGTTTTATCCAGTATATCTATATTTTATATGAATAGTTATGTATGTTGGCATAATTTTATTGCTTTATTTTTAACTTTTTGTTATTGTTATATTTGATAATATAGAGGGTTTTTTAATAAGATCGAATAATCTTCTGGAAGTCCTTGCAAATTATACACGAAGCCATAGTGCAGTGGATAGCGCTTGCCTCGGCAATAGAGATCCATTGTTTAACAACACCTATGAGCTTTAGTTTTTTAACGTCGGTAATGAAAGAAGCGTAAACTTCCTTTTAAATGCTCTTCCACGTTGCTCAGTGATATGATTGTAAGAACGTTTTGGGGCACCTAAAGTAAAAAAATATATATTTGTAAAGAAATCTCTGAAACATTCTAGATTTTTCTTGAGTATTATAGAAGTTTAAAGAAATTAGATAGATTTGGACGGTATAACTCAGAAAAAGTTACGCTAGGTTTCTCTTGCGTGTTTAAAACCTTATAAAACAAAAAGAATAACATGAGCTTAGAATGGGTTTTATACCGTGAAATTAACTATTTGTATTTACCATAAATACCAATTAAAATATTTACTGTTTCACCCTTACGGAAACGTATATTATAATAAATTTCCTTAAAAAATGTGAAACCACTGATAAAAGCATAAGACATTTAAGTTTGACTTTAAAAACCTTAAAAAAATACATGGTGTTAAACTCGAGTAAAACTGCTCTTAATATACATGTGTTTTTGGTTTAAGCCTGGATTGTGACAAACACGTGTCTTTACAGGTTTTAATTCCGAATAAGAAACTAGATGTGTTGATTGAAACTAAATAAGGTGCCTGATTGAGCAACTTTAGTAATTATGTATGAATCTATATTCGCTTGATGGCAGTCAAATAAAACAGAAGCACAATCGCACTTATATTTATTACTGTTGTCTTTAAGAAATATTTTCAAGTATTGTCTTTAACCATAAATTCCAATATGAATAGTGCTTTCACTACTGGAAAAACAATAAAATGAGGTAAAGAATTACGATTTTATTAGTCACATAGGAAAAAAAGAACTATTCAATTAGAAGAACTATCACTGATAAAACTGTATTATACCTCTCAAAATCTAAATTGTTGGTCGTGATTATTCTAACGTTGCTATTTTGCGACGTTAGAATTATTCTGTTTTATCTCCAATTTTAAAAAAAATTGAAGTTTTAACATTTTTGATTAATTTAGCAGTATTTTATTTTATTTAAATTGAAACATATGAAACTTTTAACATGGTGTTGCATGCCATATTGCATTATTCAATCTTCTAAATGTGTAAACTTAAAAAAATATTTTCAAGTTTATATTATTCTTATTCTTTCTCAGATCAAACAATCATATATTTACAATTACATAGTTGTACAAAGAAATTGTGTTGTTTTCAAAATGACTGCTAAAAATATTAATCAAGAAATGAAATGTGTTGTGATTCAAAACGAAGGTAATTTTTTTACATAATTTAGGCAATGAATTTGGAAAAGTAGAACTAAGCTGTGTAATTTAGGGCCATTTTGATTAAATGTAATAGATAATTTATTATTTATGCATCTTGGATATTCAAATAAAAAAGTTAACGGAGTATTTTAATCTTTAGAACCGCTTGAACACCTTTCTTGGTATGACACTTTCTCGGTATGACACTTTCTCGTCCAAACCTTGACCACTTTTTCATGGTGGAGTATTTAGGAAACGTAAAACTGATACTAGTACTTAGAAACAAAATATATGAAAAACACAACGTCAGTCGGATAAAGCTTATCAGAGTTTGAAAGGAGAAAAAGTTCCAGAAAGATATTTCGTAACGCTAAAAAGTTGCAGAAATTTAAGTTCAAACGCTCTACTAATATAAATGAGATTGAGCGTCAAGGAATATTTGATAACTTTTGGATCTAAGATGATGACGGTAAAAAAATATTTTTATTCAAAAAAAACGTCAAGTTTTTGGAATACATATGTGTTCTAAAAACTGAAGAAAAATTTATGTGACACATACTATGAATATTGCAACATTGTTAATACAAGCAATGAAAAGATAGTTATAATAGACACATCCCTTACGGAAAATTCTCATGAAAAAATCCATGAAAAAAACCCATGGAAAAACCATGGTTATTTGGAACACGTTTTCATGGGAAACCCATAAGTTTTCCATTGGAAACCCATGAGTTTCCGATGGGATCCCCATGAGTTTTTAATGAAAACCCATGAGTTTTCCATAGAAAATCCATGAGCTTCCTATAGGAAACCCATGAGTTTTCCATGGAAAACCCGTGAGTTTCTCATGAAAAATTCCATGAGTTTTTCATGGAAAAGTGTTCCAAATACCATGGATATTCAATGAGATTTTCATCCTCGGAAAAAACCATGAAATTTTCATAGGTGTTAGGAACACCTTTTCAAGGAAAACTCATGGATTTTTCATGGTAAAAAAGCATGATTTGTTTTCAAGTTTTTTTGATCTAATGTTACTTGAATTCTCATATTAAATCATAAAAGCAAATTTTATCACACTAATATTATTGAGTTCTCCTAATCTATGAGATCGCTTTCTTCGAATAAAATCAATAAACAAAATAAAATTTAAATCTTGTTAAATCCTACAAATCTTTAAAAAAAAAATAGCTATAATGCACCTAAAACATCAAAACTTGAGTTCCCCACAATATTTAATGCATACATATGTATAACATACTGAAAATAAATTAAAAAAAAAATTACAAGTAATATAATACTATAAGTGATATACATAGTGATAAACAATTGAAATATATCAAGAAAAATTTTTTTACAGAAAATAAAACAATTTACATGTTTATTATTTTATATTAACTATTTGATAAAAATAGTATATATAAATTTGATTATAACTTAAAGTTTTAACAAGTTAAAAAGAGCCATCAATACAACATATTCAATCCAAAAAAACATCAAGCCCATTTATAAGTGCGACTGCATTGTGTCTGTAAAACAGGTAGATGTCAAACAAAGTATCATTCACATTTTGATATTCATTATTTTTTCACCGTAGTTAGTCTCATTCTCCTTTTCACCAATCTAGACAATACATCATACAACTATTATATACATTCTAACTAGTTTTCTTAATTTACTGATTCATTTTACAAATAATTATTATCTATTATAACTTACTTTTTAATTAGGCATTATACACAATTATGAATGTTGCCAAATGTTAGGTAACATTTATATAGAAAAAAGTAGCAATGAATATATCATTATTTATAAATAACAATTATTAGATTATTACCTCTTTTTTGCCTAAGCTATCTGCATTATGTACAACTGTTGTAACGATGTTGTCAACATCGTTTATATTTCCAGTCAAACATTCCTGCTTATAATGTAACTTAATTAAAATGATTTATTCAAACTAATACATGTATAAATGTTACCTGCATGTTAGAAACATTTATATAGAACAAGGCAGCAACAAAATTATATTATATATTTATTTTTGTAATTAAAAAAAAAACTTACTTCCACTTCTGAGCTATCTGCATGATGTACAACATCATTTACAAACCTGTTTTCTTCACGTCCTTACCACCTTTAAATATATTATAAAGCACCGGACTTGTTAATGAACAGCTAAATGAATAAATTAAAAATTTATATTGCAAGTCAAACCTGCCTGCTAATAATGTAGTAATTCAATTGAAATGACAAACTTAAAATAAAAAGATTTATACACATATAACAATTTTACCTGCATGTTAGTAACATTTATATAGAACAAGACAGCAACAAATATGGTATAACTTATAAATTGTAAATTTAAGCAAAAACTTACTTCTTTGTCTGAGCTGTCTGCATGATATACAACGTTATTTATATTGTCAGTCAAACTTACTTGCTTATAATGCAGTAATTTAAATAAAATGATAAAGTTAAAATAAAAGAACTTATGCACACACCATTAAATTCAAAAATTTATTATATTTTTACTTTACTATTTAAAACATAATAAATTTATTATAATGTAATTTATAAAGTATACTAATGTAAGAGCATAATAAATATCAAAGTGTGTGCATAAATTAATTTATTTTAACTTAAGACAAACACTTTACATTAGTTAAATATAAACAAATAAAAATAGTCAGAAAAAGTCAGAAACATAATCTTTTAAAAAACTGAAAACTCCAACCTTTCCAGCGCTTGTAAAATTTGCTAATTTTTCTTGTTTTTGACTCTCTTAATAAAAATTTACTCTCTTCTATAATAGAGTTTTTTACAGAAGTTAGAATAATATAAACATACTCTACTAGAAACATATATAATGGGAAACTTAATGTACCATCTTTTAAAACTCAGAAGTATGGTAAACATTCTGTTGTCTATCAGTACATTTGTGAATGGAACAAGAGTCTAGTATGCATAGTGAATAAGTTTTTGTTCTAATATATTGATATAATTTTCACTTAATTTTTAAAATATACTAGGGTTGTTCGCCGAAAAACAAAACTTACGAAAATTTCGCATTTTTATCTTCCGTAATAGAATTGTTATTGCGGAAGTTGCACATGCGAAAATGCACATTCCGTAACGCTCTATACGAAAATATAAATAAATAAAATTCCGTAATAACGCATTACGAAAGAAGACTTGCGAAACAAATCATTTCGTAAGAATACTTACGAAATAGTTCATTACGGAAGGAGCATTCCGGAATGTGCAGTTACGAAAAAGACGCAAAAGATTTTATGTTACGATATATTTAAGATATTAACTGTTAACAGTTTAAATAATAAATAATAAAATTATAAAAAAATGTTGTCAAATGATTCTTCAAATGTTTATACAAATATACCTTTTATATATATATATATATATATATATATATATATATATATATATATATATATATAATATATATATATATATATATATATATATATATATATATATATATATATATATATATATTCATATATATATAAATATATACATATATATACAGTAAAATCCCGTTAAGTTGGACTCTCAATGAACAGATAAACAGTATGCCTTTCTTTTTAAAAAGTATAAAGAGGATGTGTGATAAACAATTAAATACTTTATTATAAAGAACGAGAGATCTCTCTAAAGGTAAATGATATCAGCAAAGAGTAAAAAGAGAAGAAATATATGTGAAACAGCGGGATGTGAACCTGGGTCTACGCGGCCAAATGTCTTAACTGAATGAGCTATACGTTCATTCAACTAAGTGAATAGTAATATTTATTTAATATACAATTAAGAAACTATATAAAACAGAATTTACAGAAAGAGATACGAATGCAAATAGGATTCTATATATCAGGAAAATGAATAGTAATGTGAACCTTTAGATGCTTGTAATTAATATCTGGACTCAAAAACTAGTTACTTTTAATGGAACACATTAGGCTGTAGGAGCCTCAGGGAAATTATATTCAGAAATGGTTATATTAGGCTCAGAGTTAGCTAGAAATTATTACAAAATATTTAGGACAGATGTCTAGTACAAAAAGCAAAAGATTTAAAGCAAAATGATTTATATTATTTGAAAAAGTTGTTTTACGTACATTTCATCATAATTTAAGTAGAACTTAGTAAAGCAAGGGAAACGTGTTGAATTAAGCACAATGAACTCAATCTTAAAAGAATAACTAACAGAAGAGAGGTTGTCACTATTGTGAAGGTGACGAAAGATCTGTAATATAGAACATGGAGGTCAAAAAATGCTATCTTAAGTAAAAAGAGTTTGATGAACAAAAGTTACAATGGCTGCGGGATGCGAACCGGGATCTCTGCGGCGAATTATCACGTATCTAACTGATTGAACTATACAATCTTATACTCAAATTTATATCTTATTAAAATTAAAAAACAATATTTTCTAAGATCTATACTTCGAAAAGCGTATTCAAACAGGACTCTACATACCTTTAAAATCTGCTAGAACTTTAGTAACGTGAACACTTTTAGAAATTATTGAAATAGGTATATTTTATCAGAAATATGCTTAAGCTAAAGCATATTTTTGAGCCTCTTTTTACTATTTGCTTAAGCATATTCGAACCTGTTTCAAAAATTTCATATGCTATTAAAAAAAACACATGTATATTCCTACCCATCATTCTTATTTTTAATATACGTAATGAGTTCAAAAAACATCGTTGTATATATTTATTATGGCACGTTTCGTAAGTTGATTTCCGTTAAGAATTCTTTCGTATGTTATGATCCGAAATACTTTCGTTTCGAAAGAAATTTTATTTTTTATTAATATTTCTAAAAATAAAACCATAAAAATTTAATAGTTATTATACTGAGTTATAAAAATTCATTATAAACATTTTGGGATTTAAAGATGTTAATTTTTACAATTAAAATCAGTCTGGCAAACAAATTTTCTTTATAGACTTCAAAACGTCGTTTGGCGAAAATGTTTGTTTCGCAAGTACGACTTCCGAAACCGCTACTTTCGTATGTTGCAAAATAGTTTTGTTTCGTATGTCAACTTGCGAAATGCTAAATTTCGGAAGTGGCTTTTGCGAAATGAACATCGGCGATTTTAAATGTTTTGTAACATTCGGTACGAAAAAATGTAATTCCGCGTTCTCAATCTCCTTACGAAAGAATGTTGTTTTTCCGGAATTGCACGAAATCCTCCGGTTAACAACCCTAAAATATACTCTTATTTTTTTAAATTATGAAATCAACAACTATTATCATTAAATTTTTCATTATTATCATCAAAGTATGGTTTTTTAAAACTTTTCTTGTTTATGTATGTTCTATATGTATATTTTAATTATTAATCACATTATATTTAAAAACTGGTGTCACTCCTTTGATTTTTTTTAATAGCTATTTTTTTAAACTGGTGTTATTTTTTTAAACTGGTGTCACTCCTTTGACTTTTTTCAAAAGGAAATTTGTGTACTTACTACTGCTGCTGAGTTTGGTGGCGATAAGTGGACCATGTTTAATTTTATTGGATTAGACATTTGTATGCGTGGTATAAGTCTTCATATTGTATCCAAATTGTTAAAAGGTAAACGGTTTTCCTTTCAAAAGTTTTAAAGTTTTTTTTCTTTTTAAATTTCTTTAATAAATTGTTAAAAAGTAAATGATTTCTTTTTATATAAGTCGAAAGTTTTGAACATTTTTTAGTCCTGTAGAATTTTAGCCTAAATATTTTGTTAAATAATTCTGTAGAATTTTAGCTCAAGTAGGGTCAGATATCAACAAATATTATTATAAAAACATTTTATGCATTATTGCAAAACTTTTTCTTAAGTGAAGTAACTACTGTGAATTAATTTCGCAGTAGTTACTGGGGTAACTATCCAACATAATCTTTTTTTTTTCCTAGAGCCATTCAATTATTTTTTTTTTAATAAAGTAGCTCACTCCCAACAAGACTACAGTCGACCACTAATAAAGCAGTGCCGGATCAAGGGGTACTAGGGGAGACTATAGCCCCGGGGCCCCGCAAATTTAGGGTCCCCCAAAAATTTTATAGGCCTTTTTTTTTTTTTTTTAGTCATTTTTAGTCTCTGGTCCATAGAAAGACCTCCAAAAACAAAAATAGCCCCGGGCCCCAAGAAGTCTTAATCCGCCACTGTAATTAAGATGAAAGTTAAAACTAAATAAATAAGAATGTTATAGAACAATGTTTGTATTTTTGTAAAACAAGATAGAAATCTAAAACACCAATATTCAAAGAAAAAACTAAATAAATAAAAGTTTTTTGAGCATAAAGGAGCGTTTTCAATAAAACTTTGCTGAGTTTGGTGGCGTTATTTTATTTCCAACTAGTTGTTATTTTATTAAAAATGTATATACAAAAGTAGCAACAGTGTTGCAACTGTTTTTTTTTAATTTGATTTTTCTATGAAAAATAGTAAACGTGTTGTGTTGCAATTGTTTTTTGTAAGTGTTGCAATTGTTTTTTTATCATACTATTGTGTATTCTATTGTGTATAAGTTTGATTATCTAGAAAGTTCAGTTTAATGTAAATCTCCTGAAAATGCAGATTGATTTAAAATATTTTTTAGCTTTTTTTTCAATTTTTTTTCAATTTTTACATTGTTTTAAATTTTTAGATCCAGCATATTCGGTGGTAAAAAGTGATGAAAGTGCGATAGCTTTAACTTCCCTTATAACAGAAGCTCAACCTGAAGATGAGGAAACTTTTAATTAAATTTTCGTATTTAATTTATAAACTATTTTAGATGTTTTTTAAACATATTTTATAATACAAATTATTTATAATAATTTATCTACATACAATAACTTAAAATAGCATTTATTAACTATACTACTTCGAACATGATTATAAATTTCTGAAACTTAGATTCTTCAAAATTCGGGTGGAAAAGTATTTTATAGTTAAAATTATTATAATTATTTTTTTATGCTTTTATAATTATAAAATTATTTAAACTTATATTTAATATCACAGAAATATTACTTTATTTTTTGTTTTGAAATTTCTAGTAATATAAATGTTATTTTTTTATTTTTATGGCGTTTGAATTATGTATTTTTGTATTTATGATATAGAAATATTGTAAATTTAAAAACAGAAAGAAATATATTTAGCCGATAATTTTGAACAATTTTTCTTTATTAGAATTTTTTTTTTTTTTTGATTATACTTTTTTAATATTTAAATATAATTTTTTTTTTGTGCAACATTTTTAAGTTTAAACATAAAAAATTAAGCATTTTTATGTTCAAGCATGCTACATTTATTAATCTGAAAATAATTTTAATTATAAATAATAATAATTAAACAATGTGTTTATAACACAAACTAAGTAATTATATTAATGTGGATACTCGTTAGATTTAATTTAAAAGTTATATATTTCATATATTAACATATGAAACTTTTATTACTTAAAAACATTTGTAACTATATCATATTTTTTATATTTGCACAAATAATATGTTAAAATATAGTGTGTATAGTCAAGGCCGGCGCGATAGTGGTGTAGGGGGGAGGGAGTGTCACACCCCCACACCCCCATCAGTGATTTTCAGTCGGCAAATTAGACCCTTAGTCGGCAAATTATAAATATTATCGGTGAAATTGCATGAGCTTGCAACGGTATATTTTCAAATCGTACAACGGTTCATGATGGCGTTAAGTGTATTTGATATTACTCATGTTGGTCACATTTTCTAATTAGACTTTTACGCTGGTTCTAGCAAAAACTTGGTAGGTCGGGTGAAGTCTGTTCTAATCTATGTGCAGTATTTTTATTGAAATCAGAAAAAAAAAAAAATTCTTCAACATTTAGTAAAATTAATAAATATTTAATAAAAATAACATTTACGTACTACTACAATTTTATCAAAAATATTTATATTAAAAATCATTTTTTTGCATTATTTTGCATCATTCTTTTTTTTTTTTAGCAATAATAAAAATGAGTGGGCTCCAGAATGCCAACCCAGAAATCTATGAGAGTGTTGGCGATAGAATTGTCACTGATGAAGAAAAAAATGAAGAAGTTTATGATTGTTTCGATGCTAGAGAAATTTTTGATATCTTTTATTTTTTACATTTTGTTCGAATAAATTTAGATACGTTTTATATGTTGAATCATAATATTATATATTACTGTTGTCTTCAAAATTATTGTTTTTTGTTTTTACATCTTCTGTTTTATCTGTTGATTTAATGTGATAAATTGATTGAAAAATCTTTAACTTTTTTACATTTAATCCGTTATATCAACGATCCTGAACATCCTTTGACATTAGAGCAACTAAACGTGGTGGAAGAAAAAAATATACAAATAGACGACACGCAAAACTCACTACAGGTCTACTTTACCCCTACCATTCCGCATTGTAGTATGGCAACATTAATTGGGCTTTCCATACGTGTTCTTTTACTTCGTTCGTTACCTTCGAGATTTAAGGTACTTATATATATATATAAATATATATTTATTTTATATTAATATATTATAATAATATATTTTTATATTAATAACAATATCTATAGTTATCAAACTAGTATTTGTAGCTATCAAAATAATATTTATAGCTATCAAAATAATATTTATAGCTATCAAAATAGTATTTATAGCTATCAAAATAATATTTATAGCTATCAAAATAATATTTATAGCTATCAAATTAATATTTATAGCTATCAAATTAATATTTATAGCTATCAAGTTAATATTTATAACTATCAAACTAGTATTTATAGCTATCAAAATAATATTTATAGCTATCAAAATAATATTTATAGCTATCAAAATAATATTTATAGCTATCAAAATAATATTTATAGCTATCAAAATAATATTTATAGCTATCAAATTAATATTTATAGCTATCAAATTAATATTTATAGCTATCAAGTTAATATTTATAGCTATCAAAATAGTATTTATAGCAATAAAAAAATATTTATAGCTATCAAATTAATATTTATAGCTATCAAATTAATATTTATAGCTATCAAAATAGTATTTATAGCTATCAAAATAATATTTATAGCTATCAAATTAATATTTATAGCTATCAAAATAGTATTTACAGCTATCAAAATAACGAGTACAAGTATTTAAATTTCTGTTTAGATAAATAAGTTAATGATTAATTTATATTATGTTTTTATACTTTTATAACCTTATTGTTATGAATCTCACTAGAGAAATGCGATAAAACAAAATTTTTATTTTCTTGTTTTAATATTGATGTTTCTGTTCTGATGATGTTCTATTCTGTTGGTCTCGAGACTTTATCCCATTTAGATTAATAATATATGTCCCAGCTTTGCGAAATTTATGATATTTTTTCATGAAAATTATTAATTGCAGGTTGACGTTATGATTTCGCCAGGAACCCATGTTTCAGAGACAGCTGGTGAGCCTAAATTTAATTAATTTGTTAGGAGAAAAATTTTGTTGTGTCATTTCATTTTATTTCTTCTTTTGTTATTTAAAAAATACTTTAGTCATCAAATTATTTTATTGGTTTCGAATATTATATTTTAATCATAGAAAATTGTTTGTGTGATTTTATGTCTGCTTTTATTATCATAGCGAAATTATTTTTTTATTATTATTTTTTTTTTACAGTGAACAAACAGCTAGCTGATAAAGAAAGAGTTGCAGCTGCCCTCGAAAACATTCACTTGTTAAATGTTATTAATCAATGTCTTAAAATGTGCTGAAGCCCTTGAAATTTAATTTTTTAAATCAATCATTGTATAAAGAAATTGTGACCTTATTGTGGAATGTGTGATCATTTGATAGGAAAACTTGTTGTGTGACCATATTATTTTTTTATTCGAGACGTTTAGTACAAAATTTTCAGAACCCTTAACGTTCATTCGAACTATTATTTAATAATGCTTTATAAATTCAAACTTTATATAATTTTAAGTAATTTTTTTTCTTATATATCAATACTAAATAATAGCTAAAGTAAATTTGAAAAAAAAAACTCTTCGCTTCGGTGTATATTTTTTACTACTTATTTTTTTTTTAATCTTTTAATTCAACAATTTTATCCAATTCAGCAATTTATCAAAATAGTTCGATCAAAATAGTCGAAAAAATAGTCGCAGGTTTGTCATAATTTGCATAGAACTGAAAATTATTAAATTTTATTGAAAAGTTATTAAAAATAAAATGTAAAAAGTCCACACCGATTCCACATCTGCAAAAAAAGTACGGATGTAGAATTTTCTGTGGATCGCCTATAAATTGTCACGCAATTTTTGATCGTTTTTCACCTCTCTTTTCCCCTCTTCACAACATCGTTACACTTTAGCAACAAGTCGTCGCAAAATCACTTCCTCTTTTCCCTCCTTCATCCCCCATATAGCATGACTTAATTTATGGCATATACCATGACGTAATTCATACCCCTAGTGTATTTTACTATCTACAAAAAAAGTTTCTGAGGCATTTCTTTGATTTTGGATTAAAACAACAAAATGTTGCACAGTTTTAAAGAGTTTTATTTTTTTAGCTGTTCTAAAATAAATTACATTTAATTAAAACTAGGTTTTTATAAATGTGATATGTTAAAAAAAGCAATTGAATAGTATTATTTTAGTATGATTTTTATTTACTAATTTTTTTAAATATAATTTCTTTTAAAGCCATTTTTATGACTTCTGTTATGAACAGATTACCTAGTAACAGTAATAGATTACCTAGTAGATTACCAGTAAACCTGCAAAACCAGATAAGTCAACTCTGAAAAAATTACGGGAAAATGAGAAAAATAAAAAACATTTTTTTACTGATTCTGCAGAAATCAACGATTTCATCATGCTTTATCCTGTCTGATTATGCACGTCTGATCTATTTGAAGGCGCGTAGAACATATCCACAATGCTTGGGGCACTAAATGCACGTAAAATGTTAGGAGTGGAATTGTCTGGTTTTGCATGATCATTACTTAAATATTCTTTTGCACGATTTTTCAAACTAAATTTTCTACTGAGTTATGGGCGCTAAAAGTTTCCTCACGTTAAACTAAGTTATGCGCGTTCAGTTTGTCTTGAAGATTTTTTTTCTGGCTTTTACAGTTTATACGTTTGGTTTTTTTTAAATATTTCTCATAAAGATTTGTACTATTCAAAACTTTTTTTAAAATGTCACAATTATGTTTTATTTGTAGTAAACTTTTAACAGCAAGTAAAACAGGTGTTAATTGGGGAATAAAAATTTAATTGATTCTAGTGTTGATAGAAATAGTATTTCTATCAATACTATTCCGAGTAACTTTCCGAGTATACTCGGAAGAGTACTTTTATAAAATTAATAAGACAGCAACACATGGATCAAGTCAGTACATCCAAATTTAGTTCACCTCGTACCAGACCTCGCGTATTTGAATTTAGTTTTTATTTCAAAAAATATTGTTTATTTTGTGACGATGAAACAAAAGAAGAGGCTGAAAAACGATGAAGCGATTGATTTTGCGACAATGAAGAGACTGAAAAAAAAAAGCGCAAAATGTTAGGCGTAAAATTTATAAAGTTGTTACCCTTGAATTTAAAGAATTGATTATTAAAGTTGGATGAAGTTGGTCTGATGACGTAGCCAAAAAATGTTACTGCACGTATTTAGTATCAATATGATTTAGTTGCTGCCAAGGCTAGATACCCTATGAATAACTACTGGAGGTAAAGTCGGTCGTCCTGCAGATAAATCTACAAATGACTTGATAGAAAAAATATTTAGATACTATGAAATTAATGAAAAAATATTTAGATACTATGAAAATCGTTTGTCAATTTTTATTGGAAGTGTTAAAGATACAATTGAAATCAAAATATGGTGATAAAATTATCATCACTGAAAAACCGGACAGATTAACTTTGATTTGTTTTCTTGACATTTATTGCGATATTCTTAACCAAGCTTGGTATTAGAAAAAAAATCAAGATAAATGAGGAAGAACGACTCAATCATTTGAAAGGACATCCAATCATTAGTCTTTGATAATACCATTTATCCCTCGCCTAGTCGAATGTTTGAAGATATTACCAACGATATTCTAAAGACTTTTTTTCTTGGAGCGAGTAATTTTTAAAAATAAACGAACTAAATTAGAACATCCTAAATTAGTGTGTACAATTATCAGCCACAGAATGTCTGTTGTTAATAACAGATATTTTATATCAAAACCATAATTAGGTTTGTTAGTATTTCTTCATCGACGGTTTGGTTTAAAACGCCTTATATAAATCATTTTGTCTTTGGTTAATGCACATCTTACAATGACACTGTGATGTATGCAGCATCATCAGTTCTTCATCATCCACTTTTTATCTTACCACTATTAACTGGCGCATTTATTCAATATCTTGCAGATAACGCTGATGTAAGTGTAAAGACTTTAGACGGTAATAACATACATAACGGGTATAATTCAAATTGTATTCACCAAAAGTTCAGTTACTCAAGAAGATCAAATACCATGAATAAAAAAGCTCCTTCAGCAAAAAACTGCACAGCAAAAGCTCATGTGCCAATATAAATCTATGAAAATGATGGTGTATTCGGTCATAGTAAAATAAATGTGCAATCTTTACCGTAATTTAATGTAATTAAAGCATCAGCATCTCAACTCCAAAAAGTAGATGTGATATGGTTCTTGGTAAATGCAAGAATTTATCATTACCGGGTTTGAACGGTTTTGTTTAACGTTTAACAAGTAATATAATAAATTTTTTTTTATTTTTTTTATTTTTACTATTTTTATTCAGCAATAACTACATTATTATATTAATAACTATATTACCAGCAATAACTACATTACTATATACACTACTTTACTTTTTGATTAACGAAATGAAAAAAAAATATGGCCACGAAGCAGGGTTGACAAAAACGTTTATTACATAATATAATAAAACTATTTTTCATTTTTAACAAGTATATTTTCTTATACTAAAGCTAAACTAATAATCAGATTGCATTTTTTTATAATATAAATCTATTTTTAAATAGAGCTATCTTTTAAGTTAATTTTAAAATATAAGTAGATTATATGTCTTCAACATGGCAAAGTATCATTCAGGGCGAAGAAATAAGGCTAGTAAGTGGAATGAAGTGACCATATTAAGTGATCAACCAAATAGAGTAATATGTAATTGTTGCAAAGTAAGCATAATTAAAAAAATAGAGAGAGTTAAAATCCATTTGGATAAATATAGAAGAAAGAATAAAGGAATAACTCCACTGAAGTGTTAAGAGATATATCAGTTTCAGAGTCAAGGCCATCTATATCTGCAGCATCAAATAAGTCTAACCTGCTTAGAGATAATGAGCAAGATTGTTTAAGCTTTATTAGTGATTCTTCTTATTCGTCAATCGTGCAATCAACTGCAATGAAGATGCAATGGCAAACATCAATTTCTAAATTTGTTACTACAACAACAAGTTATCAGAAGAATGAACTAGATTTACAAGTTGCAAGGTTTTTCTTTTAAGCAAATATAACATTCAACGTAGTAGAAAATCTTGAATTTACGAAGATGATTTAAAAACTTAGATCTGGATATGAGCCACCAAATAGAAAACAGATATCTTTAGAACTCTTATGAACTCTCTTGAATGTACTCCAACCATGTTGAATTCAATATGGTTGGAGCAACATTAAGTAATGAAAATATAATTTCTCATATCATCCATAATAGAAATAAACCTTATCTCATTTTTGCAATTGACACTAGAAGCCAATCAAAAATAGCAGAATATTGCGCTCAAGCTGCTAAGAATGCAATCAAAATTGCTAAAGAAACGTTCAATAAAGATGTAAGTGTTAGATGTTTGCTGTTTTATTTAATATATATATATATATGTATATATATATATATATATATATATATATATATATATATATATATATATATATATATATATATATATATACATATATATACATATATATATATATATATATATATATATATATATATATATATATATATATATATATATATATATATATATATATATATATATATATATATATATATATATATATATATATATATATATATATATACATATATATATATATATATATATATATATATATATATATATATATATATATATATATATATATATATATATGTATATATATATAAATATATATATATATATATATATATATATATATATATATATATATATATATATATTTATATATATATATATATATATATATATATATATATATATATATATATATATATATATACATATATATATATATATACTGACAACGAAAATAAAATAACTAAAATGAGAAAACTTTTTTAGGCTGAAACTCCTAAATTGATGATATTTTAAAGAGGTTTAAGAAAGCAATAGTTCCATTTCTTTTTCTGGCCAATTTAATAGATCCAAAATATAAAGGTAACTAGACAATTGTAAAAAATTTAAAATACTGCATCTGATCAAATTTAAATAAAAACAAATGTAAAGTTTTTGTTTAAGTTTACTACTCTTATGACTGTACTTATTTACTTAGGAAGAACATTGGAGAGAAGTCAAGAAGAAGAAGCTAAGGAATGGTTGAATGAAGTCTATCCTGAATTTATGCCAGGGCTACTATGCATTTAAATTAAAAGAAGCTTATTGTTTCCCAACATATTTATGCAACAATAGTGTGAAAAGCATAACATTAGCAATAAATTGGTGGAGAATTATAGAAATGAAGAAATCTAAGCCTTCCAAATTGCCTGCAAATTTTGCAAAATTTTTACGGCAGTTGCACACTTCTCTTGCTAGTCTGGATACATTGAAAGATATTTCTCATCTTTTAGGATTGTTTGGAGTAAAATTAAGAATCGTTCAGGAAGAAAAAAAGCTGAAACGCTTGTATAAAATTACAGACATTTAAGATCAAGGTGCACAATTGCTGATGACTGTTACATTACTTTGTTTTAAATGCTTTAGCTTGAATATTATTGCTCCAAGTAAAATAAAATCCTCATTTATGAGTTTCTAAATTTCATATTTTGTTGTTAGTTGAGCAGCATCAAATCTTGTATGTTAATGAAAATTGATTTATAAATAAAAAAATTTAAAACTAAAAATTTAAGACCAAAAATCCATAAAGTTGCTTTTTGGGTATCAACCCTGCCACGACGTATGCGTTATTGTTTTGGATCAACCTCTGTATGCAAATGCTCGAGAAATTGTATCTGACGGATCTAAACTTTCAAAGATCGTAATAAAACTTAGATGATTTCTTGAGCTACTTTCGTTAATTTATGCACTAAAGTCATTTAAAAAAATGCTCGATGGGCATGCGTACGCGTGAGAGATACGCGTGAGAGTCCATAAGCGTTAGTTACAGTTACGCGTTAAACTCTAACTTACGCGTTTGAGTCCATACATTACTTCAGCTCACTTTAGTAATAATAATATTAAAAGATTTTTTTACTTATGACATTGAAAATCTTAATATTGCTATTGAAAAGGTCAGGAATAAAATAATTTCATTCAATGTTATCGAAAGTAGTAGCAATAATAAAATATGTAAAAGATTACTTTATCAGTTCAATGAAAACCTTAAAAAATTAAATAACGTGGATCAACAGCATAACTATGGATACAACATTTTAATATGGTGTCAATTGCATAGAACTTTATACGAGCTGAACGCACGGGAGATTGGAAAGGTTACTTGAATACCATTTAAAAAAGTGCATCCTCATTTCCACGCATTAGAAAATTTTCCTTATGCTAAGTCTGCGCACTGGTATGAGATAACCTCAGTTGTGGTATTTAAATAGATATGCTGATCAAGCAATCAATCGTGAAATTAATGAAGACAAATTGCTCGAGGAAGAACCGCAAAAAACAGTGTATAAGTAAATGGGTTTATGGCATGCATACAATGAATACTGTTTGTAAAGGATTGTAAGATTTTTTTGATATTAGAATGGGTAAAATAGATCAGCATGTATATGCAAGTGATTCACAAATAAAGAAAGATACTAAAGATACTGAAAAACTTAATGAGTTATTTTCATTACATGATCCCTTCACAATAGTCAAAGAAATCATATTAATTGTCAGTAGTGTTGTTGGTAACATTAAAACTGTCATAAAGTTCGTGAAGTGAAGCTTCTATGTCTAAAAAGCCCGGTAAACATTTAATGCCAAGTTAAAACGCGCTGATAAAAAACTTCCTCTTTTAATCATGAGTAGCGCCATAAGGGTTCATAATGAAAAAGTATCTGTAGATTCAGTATTGTTATTTCAACCTATGAGTATTACTGAGACGATTTAAAAGAAATTGAAAAATTGTTTAAATATGAGTTAGCCTCCTACCCATTATCACTGTTCGATGAAAGTGGAAAGCGTAAAACATAAAAATCAGTTTTTTTACGAATGCTTTGAATCAGTGAACATTAAACTTCACAAAGCAAGTGCCAGTCACATCATCAATGGAAGATATTTATTATCCAGCGTTTTGTGGGATTAAGAAGAAACGTTCAACGTTATTTTTGATAAATACATTCAGTATGTATTCAGTGTGTACATATATTTTGGTCATCAAGTTCCTAAAGTAGTATTTGACGGTTTTACTGATTATAGAAAAGATGTTAATGCTGCAGAACAGCGTCGTCAAACCACAAAAGCATCTCCATCTTATGATGTCTTTTTTTATCATTTTATAACGGTTTCAACTAGCCAACAGAATTCCTTGCATATTCACAACAAGTCTTGCCTCATTTTAATCTTATGCAAAATGTTAACAGCTGCAAATATTATAGTGAAGCAAGCTGATAATGACGCTAATGCCTTCATTACATACAGTAACTAGCTGCGATACTATATTTATATTTAAATTATTTAAAAAACATGGTTTAATTATTTGCGCCAAAGTATTTCAATAGATTGACTAACCCACAAGATATCATCACAAACGGAATTCGTTTACTTTTTGCTCTATATGGAACTCAAAAAAAAAATTGTTTGTACAGACAAGTATAGATATTTAAATATTGTAAAAAATACACGGAACAATAAAAGAGTGGAATTGTCCTGTCTTCTTCTAACATCTGCTTCTGCTAGTCAACACTTATATATTGAACATAATATCAAGCTCCAGTATGGTCAGGTAACCAACTGGACCCAGCAGACTGGGGTTGGAAATTAGTAGGTAATACATTGGAACCAGTTCAAATTTTACTCCCACCGGTTTTAAAAAAGCCATTTTTTTGCAATTGCAAATAGGGTTATAGGCAAAAAAGGCGGGTTATTGTGTTCACTAGTATGTACTAATTGTCGAGGACAGTCTTGCTACAATGTTGATTCAAATTTTAAATTCCATGAACATTTTGCAGCGTAAGAGTTTAAAGAAAAAACTGTAGAGTTTTTAAATCTTCAGTATTTTTCTTGAGAAATAAACTCATTTGTTGTATAATATGGCTGTTAAATTATAAGAAAAACGATTTTTTTGTGGGCAATTAAAAAGAATTCGAGTCGATGTTAAAGCAACAGGAAATATTTTTTATTGATATTATTGTTGGAAACTTGAAAATATATAATGGCAGATTGGAAAGAAGTCGAAAAAGACATAGAAGAATTAAAACATAGCTTAAATTTTTATGAGCAACTAACCGATGAAAATGTTAAGAAAGCAATTGTTTGCAGAAAAGAAGACAATTCAAAAGTTAGACGCATAGAAAAAAAGTTACAAAGATGTAAGATGAGTTGAGACGTTATAATTCAAGTGTAGATGGAATTAATGAAAATGAAGTTGAAAGCTGGGAGGAAAGCAATCTGATGGTAAAAAAAGTTTTTAATGACTTATTATCTGTTAAAAATGTCCAAATTGAACGGGTCTATAGAACAGGAAAAAAAAGAGTCAATTAAACCAAGATATAATATTGATTAAACTTTTTGATTTTAAAGATAAAATTGCAATTTTGTGCTAGTTAAACAATCTGAAAGGGAAAAACATTTATATAAAAGAGAATTTCTGCTCTAAAACAACGCAAATCAGAAAAGGTTTGAGGGAGATAATGAAAATTGAACGAGCGGCTGGTAAGTTTGCATATATATCTTATGATTAATTGATAATTTGCGATTGGGTAGCAAAGAAAAGCAAAAGTTTATCAATCTTAAAAAAATAAATTCTTGGATATAAATGACATTTTCAGTGGTAATGACACCGACTTAAACTATTTTAATGACAAAATGTTAGAAAGTAAACATTTCTTCGTTTCTGAATCTTTGCAACATCTTAAACAAAATAAAAACACTTTTTCAATTTTAAATATCAATATTCAAAGTTTTACAGCTTTGTTGTAAATGTAAATCAACCAACGGTAGAAATTGTTTACAGAGAGATTGGTTGGTATTACTTTTGAAGTTATGTCAACCGCAACTTGAAGATTTTTTTCTTTTCTTGTTGAAGTCTACTGCAAAAAGACCGACTAAACAGAATTGAGATTTTCCCATTGGTGTCCTAGCAAGTTTTATTCTTTTATCGAGATTAGGCGATCAGGATTGTTGGTGAAAATAAGGTCAAGCGTAATAATTGGCATTGCAATTTAGTTGTTATGGTATGTTGGAAATGTTACTATTGAGTTAGATAGCAGTCTTTATAATACTCTTAGAATTCGTCACTGGGACTTTAGTCAGTTACATGAGTGGTTGTTCTTACACCACAACCAAAGTTGCATGATTTGTAACTGGTTTGGTTAAAAGTAAAATCATTATACAAGAGCATTGTTGAATACTTTAATTTTTGCAATACTTGTCGCGCTGCTTTAATATTTTTAGGGTATACAACCAAGAAGTATTTATTCGTTTTTAAATGAATTTTGCGTCTCTGGTTGGCAAAACACACATACGATATCCCCCCCCCCCCCCCCCACACACACACACACAATGAGAGACATCTTCGAGACGGTCCTGAATGTAAAATCGTTAAACAAGTGCAATCTTTGTAATTGAAAAAATCTTCATGAACCTTTCTGCAAAACTATATTAGCTATTTAATTTTTATCGCGGCCTTTTTTATCGACTAAAAAATGACCGCGCCTAACTTCGCCCTCTTTTTATTTGTCTTTGAAGTACACTTTACTTTTATCTAGCGGAAATTAAAAGAAATTATCTTTTTTTTTTTTTTGTTTCTATTTTATTTTTTATTTTTTTATATATTTTATCCAGTATACTTATATTTTATATGAACAGTTATGCATTTTGGCTTAATTTCATTGCTTCATTTTAATTTTTTTAATAATAATATTTTGATACTAAAAAGAGTTTTTATGATAAGATCGTATAATCATCAGGAAGTCCTTGCATACTATACATGCAGACGCAGTGCAGTAGTTAGCTTGCTCGCCTCAGAAGCTAGAGATTCAACACCACCTCTGGGCAAGATTTATAACATCAGTTATGAAGGAGACGTAAACTTCCTTTTAAATGCTTTTCCACTGGGCTCTGTGATAATACCTTAAGAACTTCTTGGGGCATCTGAAGTAAAAAAAATATATATTTGTAATAAAGCTATTCTGTAATATTTATTTATTGAAGGCTAATAAATAAAAAAAAATGTTTTATAATATATAACTGTGATATATGTGCATGTGTGTATGAATTACAAAAACACACAAATATATATTTGATTTATGATTTTTTAACGTTTTGTGAAACAATTAAGTTTCTGTTTTAATAAACAATAATACATCGATGAATTTTTGCTCAAAAGTAATGAAAATGGGTTTTATTCTGTTTAATTTTCAAAAAAAGTTACCCACAACATAAAATTTTTAAATGGTATATAAGTAGTATTTTCAGGCAGTAGCTTTATGACTTTCTAAAACATAGAATTTTCTTAATTCTTATAGAAGTTTCTAAAATTTTTTGTATTGTTCTGGATGTTCTTAGAAATCTGTAAAACATCTAGAGTTTTCTGAAGGCTTGTAGAAGTTTAAAGAAATTAGAGCAATTTAGAACCCAGCCGACAAAACTCAGAAAAAAGTTACACTTGGTTTCTGTTGTTTGTTCAAAACCTTCTAAAAAAAAGAAATAACACGAGCCAAGAATGCACAGTTTGCCAATTTAGCCTTAACCCACAAATTGAGAGCTAAAAATTACAATATGTCCAGTAAACTCATTTGTCATAAAAATTAAAATTTGTTTACACACCGTCCGAGAGAAAAATTGAAGTTTGAGTTTGAAGACAATCACTGCAACATTTTATACATAAAAAATATCTCGTTTGGTAAAATGATGGGTAAAAACCTATCAATTTTCCGTTTAATAATATAAATGTGATGTCTCACAAATTTTATAAGTTCTTAATAAAATAAAACCATTTTGTGGTTATTGTTCAAAATGTTTTGTTCCTGTTTGAGGCTCAAACATACCAACTAGAAATCAAAATTGAATACGTCATTTTTAGCACTTTTATCAAAATGATACAAACAACATCGCAATTTTTAAAACTGTATAAAGACAATTGGTATAAAAAGAACTTTTAGTAAAAAAGGGAATAGAGTAATTATCTTTTTATTTGGGTGATTTATGGGGCCTCAAAGTGAGGCTACTACAGTAATCGTTTTTACTGTTTTTGAAGAAATTTTTCTTCAAAATTTCAGCCATAGATAATTTTTGTACCTGTAATTGTATTTTTTGCTTAATAAAGTAATAAGAATAAAAAAATAAAGGAAAATTAAACTTGGGCCTACTGCTTTATATGACGTTCTTTTAAGTTACAGGTTAAACAGGTTTAACAGATTAGCTCGTAGATAATTAAATTTGAGTCATAGTAACGAGAGCATCATAAAAAATTTATTTTTTCATCTGATCATAAATTGTTCTAAAAATATATGAAAAATGTTTTCTTGATTAATTTTCTTAAAACAAAACAGGTTTTAGGTTGTTTGGAACAAAGACACGCTTTACAAAAACAGTAGTTTAATTTTCACAAAAAAAAATTCTCTATTTGAAAATAAATACAAATTTCAAGCTAAGATCTTTATCTTTTTCAACCTTTAATCTAAAGATGCTTGCTTTGTAGTCTAGTACAAAGTCAAACAACTGCATTCCATAGTTGGTGTTGTCCAAACCTCTTTTGTTCTTGCCCAGTGGGAGCTTAAGACTGAAAAAAGTGTCTCTTTTGGTTGCTCATTGAAACAACCAAGTCCAGTGTTGTCAAGTTTGATGAATTCTTTGATGTGGTGGGAAACAACCTGAACTTTTAGAGTTAAATTTTAAGAATGCTACATGATTCTGCTGTCACCGGCAGAATCATGCAGCATTCTTGAAATGCATTGATGTGAACCTCAAAATCTAGGTTTCCGAAACAAGAATGAGCTACATTTCAAACTTGTTTAAAAGCTTTTACGAAATTCATGGCATGATCAACTTGATGATTGGTCACAAGCTCCCTTATAAGATTTGTATTGTTAAAAAGCTTTATGCAGTCATTTTTAGCAAATTCTCTAACGTTGTAGGGTTAAATTTTCAAATGCAACTTTAAAGGCTATTCACTGACTCCTTTCCAGAAAATTTAAAAACCTTTGTAAAGATGATTCACCACCCCAACAAAAATATGGATTTCCATTGAAGAAATAAGTTTCAAACAGCTTTGGAAGCTTACTCTGCTTGAATGAGATGCTCGTGAATTACATTCAATCACTTTTTTACCGGCAACTTACTTTCTTTAAAATGTGAATTGTAGAGCTGGAATTGAGTTCTTATTGATTCAATTGTTCTTGGTTTTCCTTTTAACCGCAAATTAATAACACAACAGCAGCAGGGGTGTGAACTAGAGTAAGACTGAATTCTTCGTAGGATGTTGGCAACTTTCATGTAACACGCAATGAATAATTGTGTATTTACAATCTCCAAAAGAAAAAAATATTGATTTGTGGTTTTTATAGTTTTCTGGAAGGTTTTTAACTACAGCCTTAAATATTTAGTTAATAAAAATAGCTTTATAAAAAAACGCAGGAAGAAAAGCTGCCACTTAAATTACCATTTCTTTATATAAATACTAAACAAATTTAAAAACAAGAATGTTTGTAGTACCTAGGAGTCTATATAGATGAAAACTTATCTTAGCTTTCCCACACACAATATATATTGAATACATAGAATAAAAAATTAAACAACTATTGAAATAATGTAGTTTATTAATTAATAACCAAAATCTTAGATTAATATACTTTACCCTAATTCGTATTAATTATGGGAACATTGCGTGGGCACACAACCCTCTAAACTTTCATTTAAGTTTTATATAAAAAAAAAAAAATTTAAATCAAATAAAATTCAAAAAAAAATTATGAAGAAATCAAATGACAGCGTTGGAACTTGACATATTCACTATATTTTTTTAAATATACACTTTCGTTTTTTAACTTAATTTTTTAATATATTCAAATGAATACTCTTATTGTCTTTTTTTCTTTATAATTTTTTTTTACGGGGTTTTGTTATTTATTTAAAGATTTTAACGAAGTTTTTATTTATTTATTTATTTATTTTTTATTTTATTATAATAACTTTATTTTCTTTGCACTTGTTAAAGCTCACTAGGGGCTCTATGAAAAGATTGTGGTGACTGGTCATTCATATTTTCTTTGAGCCCCTGTCTGTTTATATAAACATGTATATATATATATATATATATATATATATATATATATATATATATATATATATATATATATATATATATATATATATATATATATATATATATATATATATATATATATATATATATATATATATTAGTTGATTGACACCAGAATCCAGAGATGTGGAACAAGTGAGGGTTGTTATTGTTTGATATACAGCCTGTGTATGGGATCTTCTATTGTATGTCTGTGTCAATCTATAACAATCTGTGTATTGGATCAGTGTTGATGATGCTCAAGCTAAATTTTAAGAAACTTCCACTACCATAAATCCTATTATGGTCATGCTGTTTGATTTGTAAATTCCTCTTTATTCAGTCACCAAGGCAAAACAACTCAGACAGACAGATGCAATTCGCAACAATTCACAAATGGATGTCTTTTTTTGAAGCATCAGAAATAGTTGATGCGGTGAAGAAGGAATCTATCTTTATTCCGATATTGGCAAACTCATCTCTGAAATTTGATTCCACCAATTCTACTCCAAATGCCTTGTTGAGAGTCGATGTAAGTCCTCTGATTTTGTTTTTGAAAAGACCAGTGTTGATTTGAACCTTTATTATGTCGGTTGTTGAGAGTATGCGTTTCTTTTCTGAGTTTCTGATCAGTTTTTCTCCCACTTGAGAGGTAGTCTGCGTTATCCTTTTCGAAATACTAAGTTGTAAACCATTTATGAAGTGGTGAAGTAATCCCTTTTTAAGCGTTGTCAGGCAAAAAAGAACACAGCTTTTCTCAATGCAACAGAGGGAGCATGATTGTACTTTGATTTGCCAACTTGATAAATTAGGCATGAATGTTCAAAGGACTTTCTTGTGATCTTGATGCTTTGAAGTTGTACAGTTGGAAAGCTCACCACTGTTTTTTGACTTCTTTCTAGTTTTCGAAAGTTTGTTCAGAAAGAGTTTCAAATGTTTTTATCAATTTATTCAACTGGACAATGAATATTGCAATATAATTTTAATGTTTTGAGTTTTTTGAACCTTTAAAAAATAATTGATTTTGTTAAAGTTGCGCCAAAAAGACATTTAAAGTAATTTTAATGGTGAGTTTTAAATGAATTACTATTTTACCAAACTTCATCATTAGGAACACGAAGGGAACGAAATGTACCAAAATAACAGTCTGGAACTACTTTTATATTTATTAGATTGATGCATAATTATTATTAATTTATTAGTGCCACTATCCGCCTATAATGAATAGCCTATGAATATTATTAGTGCGCATAGTTACGCATTGTTACGCATATTGTTCGTTTTGTTAATTACGGTTCTGCATTATGTAAAATAAACTATTTCGTTGTTTCTAGACTTTTTTAAGTGCAGTTATATATTCCACGCGGCTTTCGAGTAAAATCAGCAAGCGAATTGGAGCTGATACACTTATTTTCAAAAAGAATTGATGTTGTTTAAAATAATAATTTAAATCATTGTTAGTTTGTTGTTGCTTATTTTTATTTTTTCTAATTTTTATAGCTTGTTTTATTTTTTAGAAGAAGTTAGAACTAAAATGTTTGGTAAAATAGTTATTTTTGTAAAATGTTTCTTTTAGTAAACTGTTTCATTTTGTCATTAGTCTTTTTCGAACATTTTAAGCAAGTATTGTTTTGTTTTTTAAGAGCAGTTGAGAGAAGCTGATGGTTTTTTTAGTAAGTTTCATTCGATTTCTTATTTATAGATAAAATTTGTTTTTTGCAAAAAGAGTTATATATAAAATAGATTTTTATATATGTATTTAATATGAAAAGTTAAATAAAATAAGACTTATTTGTGTTCATGTTATATACATAAGTTTGCGTTTATTTTAGTCTATTTTATATTTCTCTATATCTATACTATATGCATATTTTCTCTTAGCAAAAGTTATTGAGAAAATAAAAATAAAAATAAATTCTTCTGGAAATTGTTAACAGATTGTTGTGTTATGATTCATTTTAAGATATCTAAATATGTATTTATTTTTCATTTTTTTAGAAGAAGTTAGAACTAAATTGACTGGTAAAATAGTTTTATTAGTACAATGTTTCTTTTTTAAGAAAACTATTTCAGTTTTGTCATTAGTCTTTTTAAAACATTTTAAGCAAGTATTTGTATTATTTTTTAGAGCAGTTAAGACAAAATAATCGCTTTTTTAAGTAAGTTTACTTTATTTTCTCATACATAGGCTAAGATTTTTTTATATAGAAAGAATAATAAGAATAAAATTTTATTTATATATTTAATATAAAAAGTTAAATAAAATAAGACTGTTATTTGTGGTCATGTAAGTTTATATACATAAGTTTGGATTTATTTCAGTCTATTTTATATTTTATATCTATATGTATATTTTCTCTAAGGAAAAATAATAAGGAATAGAAAAATTTAGAAAATTTTCTCTGGAATTTGTCAAAAGAGTGTTGTGTTATGCTTCATTTTAAGGTATCTAAATATATATTCATTAGAAATTTTTAATTTTGTTTTTAAATGGTTCATTCTTTTTCATTACTTTAGATTAATATATACTGACTGACATAACTTCATTTTTATTAACAATGTCGTGCATTGTAGTCTGCATTCTTTGTTACATATAAAATAATTGATGCTAATAAATGTTTTATAGTTGTTAAAAGTTTGCATATATGTTTGCATGTATATTATGATCAAAGTTAAAATTTTTTTGATAAATACGTATATGTGGTGATATATGTTATATAGTTGTTTTATAAATGTGATTTTATAATAGTATGAAGTGTATTATATCTAATTTCTGCAAGATTGTTAAATGGGGTGTTTTTATATGCTAAGTAACATTAAAAAAATATATTGTGTTTTATAATTAGTATATATGTTTATATAATGTTGTTTCCATGATTTCAAAGTGAAGTGACTTGGCAAACGTGTAGAGCAAGATTTATCAACCTTACCAGTCAAGCGATGTTACTGCTTTAGGTCTAAGTGTTGCCTAGACTCTAATATAACCATTCTGAAAACACATTGCTTTATCTTTAATAATTTTTCGCGTAATGTTGTTACCTTTGGTTTATCTTTACGTTGGTGTCAGCTGTTAAAAATGATTAATAAGTAGTTTCATTATTAGAACTCACTGCTTTTATCTATTTACTGAAATTCATTCAAGACATCATTTCGCTAGATATACAATTTGTTTATCTTAAAAAAACAATATTTAGCAACAACTACTCAGGTATCACCACAGCTTATCTCTATCAGGTACATTGATTTTCAATTCACATATGATGTTTTTCTTTGTATTTACTTATTCGTTACATTTTTAACTTCAGATTTATGGTGTACTTATTTGCTATAGAAGAACAAATCATTTTGAATTTTTTAAAAATATCTACTCCAATCAACATTTAAAGTTCATTGTTGCATATACCATTTTTAAGTAGCTTCTAGGCTTTTTTGATGCTTTTCTTATTCAAGTGGTTTTATAAGCAAGGTCTACAAGCAAATTTGAGATAAAAAGTTTTTCAGTTTTCAAGGAGTATTAATGTTGTTCTCTGTTTAATTTAATTTGTTTAAATAGAGTAGTTTTAGTAAATAAATGTTTGTTTGTTCTTGGTTTTTTACTTATTTATTTTCAGATTCTTAAGAACTAGGCAACTTAGCAAAACAAGATTTATTTTACTTTTTAGTGCAATTGGAAAGAGCTAAAGTGCTTTTAGTCACTTCAAATCATTTGTTTCTTTTTTTTAAATAGAAGGGTTAATAATAAAAATATTTAGACAGTCGAACTGTTACTGATTTAAGTAAGTTTAATGTTTTGTTTAATTTTATATTAGATATATATTTTATGTATTTAACATGGAAAACTTACTGTAATTTTTGACAGGTAAGTTTATATACATAAATGTGCCTATATATCAAAATATTTTATGTTTCTCTGAATCTATAGGAATATTATCTCAAAGAAAAAATTAAGAATAGAAAATGTTTGAATATATATACATATATATATATTACTTTAGACTGACATTGCTTTATTTTTTATACAAGATTCTGCATTTATTATTTTTGTGCATTAAGATTGTGCCTGAAGGCTTTCTTAATTTAGCAAAGAATTTAGAACACAATGCAAATAACTTTGCATTGTGTTCTAAATTCTTTGCTAAATTAAAATAATGTAAATAAATTTTGTTTTATATTTTTCAGTTGTAAAAATATAAAAAGTTCATTTATTCAGTTGTAACAGTAGTATAATCACTGGTAATATATATTTAATGATAACAGATGTATAATATTAGGCTCAAAGAAGTTATTAGTGTAAATGGTTATAGGTGACTTGAAATTGTTGTCATATGAAAGAAATAGATCTAGGCGTAATACAATTATTTGTCGTTGAAATTGAAGAAATTTTGCTTGATGAACCGAAAACTTACTTGACAGAATTCAGTGTCAAGCGGTGTTGATGTCTGTTATTTGACTTTACATTAGACACTTTAAAATAAAGCAAAGTATGATTTTTACTATTTATAGTAACAAATAATAACAGTTTCAATTTTAAATGATTTTTTTTTTTTTTTTTTTTTTTTTTTTTATCTTAAACATAATTGTGTTCATTTTTTTTTAGTTGTCTTTGTCATCACTTGATTATTTTGCTTACTGTTGAATCATGGTTTTAATTTTGTAAATTTAATATGATGTGAAATTTACAATATTAATCATTTGTCAACAGTTAGAGAGAAGCTGGAACTTATTTAAGAAATGCTGGAAATTAACTTTTAGTTAAGGTAAAAATAATTTTGTTTATTGGAAGCATAATAAAACTAGTTACTGTTATTTATTGCATGACCTTTTTACTTTTTCTAACATGCTGTTTTTAAAACACTTCCTCTCTCTCTCTCTTAGATGAGACTTAAATAAGAATTAGTATTGAGAATTGTAGAGAGACAATTGATTAAACTTTGTATTTACTGAGCTCTGATTAAACTCTGTAATTACTAAGCTCTTGCGTATTTTTTAATAGTGCGATTGATAATTTGCTATTTAAAGATATAATTCTTTAAATTGTCCCTTGGTTGTTCAAATATTGTAATAAATAAAATCTTTTTAGTTTCAAGTATTTTCTCTTAGGGATCGTCTATATATTACGTAACGCGAAATTAAACATAAAGAAATATCTCAAAAACCGTGTTTCTCTAATGGTCAACTATATGCTGCATTTTCAAGAACTATAGCATTTAATAGTTTGTTTTTCAGAATTGACAAACATCTTATTCAAGGTATAGTAGGTAAAAAAATGTAACATAAATATTGTTATATTTTTTAATGTTCCTTATTTATAGTCTTTATATTTTCATTTCGAAAATTTATTGTTAAAGGTTGTGAGCACATTTTGTATGTATAACTTTATTTATCATTATTTATTTTTTTTCATTGTTTTTGGTAAATATATCTATCATTCAATAGTTGTAAAATGTGTTTATACGTGTTACATAAAATCCTATTTGTTTAAAGTTGTATATATGTTTAAATTATAAAAGCCAAAACATCAATTTATATCTTAGTTTGATTTTTTTTTTAGTATTGCTTAAGTACTTTTAGTATTGCTTATGTACTTCGAAACAGGTTTTATAGTTACATTTTCGATAAATCTTTAACTGCAATTTCAAAATAGGTTACTATAAAGAGGTAAATCGATTTTTGGTAATAATGTGGTGTTTTTTTTTTTTTTTTGTTTTTTTTTTTGTTATTATGATATCATAATTTCATTACTTTTTTATTTTAGAACAAAGTTATGACGCATTTATAAGATTTATAAAATAAAATAACCTGATTTCTTTTTATTGTAAATTTTTGTTAGTTAAAAAGATATAAATATATGCTATTAGTTAATTTTATATTTTATCTATTTTATGCCTAATAGTTTGTTGTACGTATTTTAAGGGGATCTTTGTAAATGGGGGGTCGTAACTAAAAACCTTTAAAAATATGGAGAATATTGTAGTTTTGCGCAATGATATCGAGTTGCTTAAGTTTTATTTATGTGTTTAACTAATTAGTTAGCTTAGTCTGTATTTGCAACACTTTTGAGGAAAGAAAGAAAACGTTCTTATATATGTAGATCATTGTTTTACATTTTATTATTATTTTATTTTATTCACCTGGCCACCATTAAAGCAAAAAGAGGGAAGGAACCTGTTTATTAGAGTCAAAATATTTAAGAAAATTAAATTTCGAGTTACAAAAGGAATTTTTAGTAAATGGTGGCAAATTACCGTTTACTAAAAATTAATGAAATAAAGAGGACAAACAAGTAATATAGAAATGGTCTGTGTTGAACAGACTTAACAAGACCCGGGTCGGATCAGCGTGGTTTGCAAATTTTTATGTCTACTTATCTCTTATAATTTTTGTTTTAGGTTTGTCATATGATGCATTAATGCATTAAAAAATTTGTTATACCCATGTTTGATCGTTAATTAAATTTTTTTTCTTTGAAAGGTATTTGTACTCAGTTGCGTAGTTATTTATAATAAACTTTGTTATTTTTTATAAATTTATTTAAATGTGTGTATTTAACATTTTTAAGTTAACAATTTTCTTTTCTAACAATTAATCAAGGGGATACCAAAAAATTGATAACTCGGTATAATATAAGTTAACTTGATTTTAATCGTAATGGTTCGTGTTATAAAAATTATTACAAGGATTTAGTTAACACTTTCGTCAATATAAAGCATGACGAAGTGTTATTATTTTGTGTCAGTAACTAAAAACGTATTGTGTTAAACTTAGGAAGGTCGATGAAAATGGTTCTGCGTTACACTGTTATGACCTATGCCATTTGTAAATTACTTAAATAATGTTAGGTAGTAATTGTAAATGTCAAGTAGTAGTTGGTAAATTATTTTACCTCATACTTTTTATTTTAATTTTACAGATGGATTATTTTTTTCAAGCTGAAGGCCATTTTCTAAAAGGGTATTAGTTAAGGTTTTGCAACATTAAATTGTGGAAAGCAGCCACTATAAATTAATTATGTAACAGACCGACCAAAACCCGTATTCATGTTGCTTTTTGCTAGTTATATATTAATACTGATTAATAAATACTTACTTCAAAAAAAGTATAACTATAGAAATATATAAAAATATGTTATATATAATAATTATATAATCGCCTATAATGAATAGCCTATGAATATTAATAGTGCGCATAGTTACGCGTATTGTTTTATAGTTACGGTACGGTTCTGTGTCTGTAAAATACACTTTTTAAGTAGTTTCTAAACTTTTCTTTACCGCGTGCTTACTTACAGATTTCCCTTCAACCTTTCATGGTACGAGTTCAAAATATCTAAGTTGACATTAAGTAGATAATGTTTAGTAGCTTAAAATTATAGGTAATCTAAATTTTTTTTTTAATTTAAAAGTAATTAATTTATTGTAATCTTTTTTAAATTGTAATTTTAAATTTAAAGCTTCGTGTTATAGATTACTTTAATTCTTAATTTGTGTCTAGCGTTAAAATATATTTATGGGTAGTTTCATGCTTTCACTTAGTTTTGGTTATTGGGATAAAAGCCATGACAACATTTTGTTATAAATTTATCTTAATTTAATTTTTATGGAAAATTTTGTTATAAATAAAATTTGTCTTTAATATTGTTAATACTTTAGCTCTTTGAAAAAAAATATGTTTCTGGCTCTTCAATAAATATAAAATTATTTGTCTTGCATGAATGAATTTTGGTTTAGGATTTAATTGTGTTAGTTTATGTTTGTCTATCTGTAATTTATTTAGGTTATTAGAAAATTTATGTTTACAGAGTTGTTATAAATCATAATCGAATTGTTAAACCAAGGAAATTGTGGAGGTTTATTTATCATATATACTATATATATTATATAATTATATTGAAGGGAGTAAGTTTAGAAGTCTTTTTAAATTTTTAAAAAGAAATAAAAATACTTTTCAATATATATCTGTTTTCTTTGAGGTAGAATTAAAGTTTCAGTTTTTTTGAAACTTTAAATTAACTTAACAATGTTAAAATGGTTTAAACGGATTTTTGTAAATGAATTTAATCCTAAAAGATTAAATTTTTTTTATTATTGAAGAAATTAAACTAGATTTAAGAATAAGTCGACTTAAATGTTTGTTTGTTTTTCTATTTAGATGATGACAATATTGAAGCAAGTAAGTTAAAAAGCATTTTTAAATTTTTAAAAAGAAATAAAAATACTTTTCAATATATCTCTGTTTTCTTTGAGGTAGATTTAAAGTTTCAGTTTTTTAAAATCATATATATTTTAAAATCCTATATATAACTCATATATCTTTGTTTTTCTATTTAGACGTTGGTAATAATATGAAACAAGTAAGTTATAAAGCATTTTAAAATTTTTAAAAAGAAATAAAAATACTTTTTATTATATATCTGTTTTCTTCGAGGTAGATTTAAAATTTCAGGTTTTTTAAATCATATATATTATAATATTAAATTCTTTTTTACTTTAAAAATATCTATATTATAGTTACACTGAGTCTTAGAAAAAAAATTAAAGTTTATTAATAAGGTAGTAGATTATTAGAGTAGATTAAATTGTTTGATCTATTACTCAACTTAATAACCTACTATTAATATGAAGATTTATTTTGGTTGTTTGTTAAAATTTAGTTAGAGTTTATTTAAAATTTAAATACTTTAGTTAATCAAGAGAGATCTAAATAAGGTATTAATTACATTAGTTGAATGTGGCATTTAATATGTATTTTATCGATATAAGGAATAAAATAATAAGGAATAGAAAATTTTTAAAAATTTGCTCTGGAATTTGTCAAAAGAGAGTTGTGTTATGCTTCATTTTAAGGTATCTAAATATATATTCATTAAAAATTTTTAATTTTGTTTTTAAATGGTTTATTCTTTTTCACTACTTTAGATAAATATATACTGACTGACATAACTTCATTTTTATTAACAATGTCGTGCATTGTAGTCTGCATTCTTTGTTACATTAAAAATAATTGATGCTAATAAATGTTCTTTTATAGTTGTTAAAAGTTTGCATATATGTTTGCATTTATATTATGATCAAAGTAAAAATTTTTTTGATAAATACGTGTATGCGGTGATACTACTCAGGTATCACCGCAGCTTATCTCTATCAGGTACATTGATTTTTAATTCACATATGATGTTTTTCTTTGTATTTACTTATTCATTACATTTTTAACTTCAGATTTATGGTGTATTTATTTGCTATAGAAGAACAAATCATTTTGAATTTTTTAAAAATATCTACACCAATCAACATTTAAAATTCAATGTAGCATATACCAGCTTCTAGGCTTTTTTGATGCTTTTCTTATTCAAGTGGTTTCATAAGCAAGGTCTACAAGCAAATTTGAGATAAATTTTCAGCTTTCAAGGAGTATCAATGTTGTTCTCTGTATACTTTAATTTGTTTAAATAGAGTAGTTTTAGTAAATAAATGTTTGTTTGTTCTTGGTTTTTTACTTATTTGTTATCAGATTCTTAATAATTAGGCAACTTAGCAAGCAAGATTTATTTTATTTTTTAGTGCAATTGGAAAGAGCTAAAGTGCTTTTTAGTTACTTCAAATCATTTGTTTTTATTTTTTAAATAGAAGGGTTAATAATAAAAATATATAGACAGTCGAACTGTTACTGATTTGAGTAAGTTTAATTTTTTGTTTAATTTTATATTAGATATATATTTTATGTATTTAACATGAAAAACTGACTGTAATTTTTGACAGGTAAGTTTATATACTTAAATGTGCCTATATATCGGAATATTTTATATTTCTCTGAATCTATATGAATATTATCTCAAAGAAAAAATTAAGAATAGAAAAAATTTGAATATATATACATACATATATATTACTTTAGACTGACATTGCTTCATTTTTTATACAAGATTCTGCATTTATTATTTTTGTGCATTAAGATTGTACCTGAAGGCTTTCTTAATTTAGCAAAGAATTTAGAACACAATGCAAATAACTTTGCACTGTGTTCTAAATTCTTTGCTAAATTAAAATAATGTAAATAAATTTTGTTTTATATTTTTCAGTTGTAAAAATATAAAACGTTCATTTATTCAGTTGTAACAGTAGCATAACCACTGGTAATATATATTTAATGATAACAGATTTATAATATTAGGCTCGAAGAAGTTATTAGTGTAAATGGTTATAGGTGACTTGAAATTGTTGTCATATGAAAGAAATAGATCTAGGCATGATAAAATTAATTGTCGTTGAAATATAAGAAATTTTGCTTGATGAACCAAAAACTTACTTGGCAGAATTCAGTGTCAAGCGCTGTTGATGTCTATTATTTGACTTTACATTAGACACTTTAAAATAAAGCAAAGTATGAATTTTACTATTTATAGTAACAAATAATAAAAATTTCAGTTTTAAATGATTTTCTTTTTTTTTTTTTTTTTTTTACTTTTGTAATCTTAATATAATTGTTCATTTTTTTTTTAGTTGTCTTTATCATCACTTGATTATTTTGCTTACTGTTAAAACATGGTTTTAATTTTGTAAATTTAATATGATGTGAAATTTACAATATTAATCATTTGTCAACAGTTAGAGAGAAGCTGGAAATAAATTAAGAAATGCTGGAAATTAACTTTTAGTTAAGGTAAAAATAATTTTGTTTATTGGTAGCATAATAAAACCAGTTACTGTTATTTATTGCATGACTTTTTTACTTTTTCTAACATGGTGTTTTTAAAACACTTCCTCTCTCTCTTAGATGAGACTTAAATAAGAATTAGTATTGAGAATTGTAGAGAGAGAATTGATTGGGGGGTCGTATGGGTTGATTGGGCGGTCGTAACTAAAAACCTTTAAAAATACGGAGAATATTGTAGTTTTGCGCATTAATATCGAGTTACTTAAGTTTTATTTATGTGTTTAACTAATTAGTTAGCTTAGTCTGTATTAGCAACACTTTTGAGGAAAGAAAGAAAACATTTTTATATAAGTAGATCATTGTTTTACATTTTAATATTTTATTTTATTCAGCAGGCCACCATTAAAGCAAAAAGAGGGAAGGAACCTCTTTATTAGAGCCAAAATATTTAGAAAAATTAAATTTCGAGTTACAAAAGGAATTTTTAGTAAATGGAGGCAAATTACCGTTTACTAAAAATTTAATAAAATAAAGAGGCCAAATAAATGATATACAAATGGTCTGTGTTGAACAGACTTAACAAGACCCGGGTCGGGTCAGCTTGGTTTACAAATTTTTGTCTACTTATCTCTTATAATTTTTATTTTAGTTTGTTCTATGATGCATTAATGTATTAAAAAATTAGTTATACCTATGTTTGATCGTAAATTAAATTTTCTTTTGTTTGAAAGGTATTTGTACTCAGTTGCGTAGTATAATAAACTTTGTTATTTTTTATAAATTTATTTAAACGTGTGCATTTAACATTTTTAAGTTACCAATTTTCTTTTCTAAAGAACAATTAATCAAGGGGATAACAAAAAATTGATAACTCCTGTATAATATTAACTTCATTTTAATCTTAATGGTTCGTGTTATAAAAATTATTTTAAGGATTTAGTTGACACTTTCGTCAATTTAAAGTATAACCAAGTGTTATTATTTTGCGTCAGTAACTAAAAACGTATTGTGTTAAACTTAGGAAGGTCGATGAAAATGGTTCTGCCTTACACTGTTATGACCTGTGCCATTTGTAAATTACTTAATAATGTTAAGTAGTATTTGGTAAATTATTTTACCTCCTCATAATTTTTATGTTAATTTTACAGATGGATTAATTTTTTCAAGCTGAAGGCAATTTTCTAAAAAGGTATTAGTTAAGGTTTTGCAAGATTAAATTGTGGAAAACAGCTACTATAAATTAATTATGTAACAGACCGACCAAAACCCGTATTACGGGTTGCCTTTTGCTAGTAAATAGTATAACAATACACTCTTAAAAAAGTTCAGTCAAACTCTGGCCGGAATGGTTCAGGTAGAAAGATTTACCTGAACATTCAGGCAATTTAATTCAAACATTCAGGCAAATTGCCGTAAAAGTTCAGGTATTTTAGCAAACCACCTGAACACTTTGTGTAAAATTCCTAAAATGTTCAGGAAAAAGTAGTTTCGTGAACTTTTCTACCGGAATGTTCAGGTTCTTTACCGGAAACATCAAGTAAATTGCCTGAAAATGTGAAAAAATTTTATGCGCCAGCGGCAATCGCCATTAAACTTTTTAGATGTCGCATGTGCATGCATTCTCTTATTTTAAATTTTTTTAAAAAAAATGAGCTTTAAAAAGTGGTCAGAGTTACAGTTAGCAGAGTATTTGTTATCAAAAGGAATATCTATAGATGCTACAGAAAAGCTTAAAAGTAAGCTACCTTTTCATCTTTTTCCGAAAATATTTCGCGTACGTACGTAAAAGAGATGTGTATTGTGTATATAATATATATAGTCTTGAGAACAAGTGTAGTGTATATATACTTCTCTTTCTCTATATACTATATATACACTTCTCTTGTTCTCAAGACATATTTGAATTATATACATGTATGTATGAGTGTATAGATATAAAGAAGGTAAGATATAAACATATGATATAGTATATCATATTATTAACATATATACTATATAATATATAGTATATGTATAATATATATCATGTCACTATATATCACTGTATATACTATACATATATACTATATATATATCATGATAATATATGGTATAAATAGTTTATTTATAATATAATTATAATGATAATATATTTATCATATTAGTATGATATACACTATATATAGTGTATATCATACTAATATGATAAATATATTATCATTATAATTATATTATAAATAATATAGTATATTAGATAATAATAGTATAATAGAATAGTATTAGATAATAATAGTATATTAAATAATATAATATAATAGTATAGTACAATATAATATTGAAATAGTATACTATATCGATATCATATTGTATACAATACTATTATATTATATTATTTAATATACTAGTATATTATAATATTATGATAGTATATTATACCGATATGATAAATAATTGTGATTTTAAAATAAATACAGAATGTGACTATAGACTATATGGTGTTTATTATAAAAGTTATGTATTATGTGTATAATTTATAAACTTTACAAATAAAAAGATGTGCATACAATGAAATTTATAAGTTTCATTGTATGTTTATATTTTTATTTATAAAGTTTATAAATTATACACATCACATAATACATAACTTTTATGATAAACACCATATAGAATGTGATGTGTATAGATGTCAAAATATATTTATATTATTTATCATATCGATATAGTATATTATAATAATATGTTAAATTTACAAAGTCTAACTTAGTTCAACTAAGTTTAAGTTTGTAAAAAAAAAGAAGTAAATAATTAAAGTAAATAAGTAATAGATGTGCACTTGGATTTTTGAATTCTACTATTTTTATAAAGTGCTGGTTGTAATAATTAGTCCAAAATATTACTGATTATAAACTGTTTAAATTGTATTAAAATATGAAAAAGTTTCTTTTAACTCTATTGAAACAAAGATATATAGTTCTTTTACTAAATATACTATTGATTATTATTTTAGATGAAGAAATTGACGGGACAGCTTTTTTGGAGTTGAATACATTATTGCTGCATGCAATGGGCATCAAAATGGGCCAGACCATTAAAATTCAAGCCATAATTGAGGGAAAAAAGGTGAAAAATATAATTTTAATAAAATATGGAGCTCAGAAAATATTATTTATTTTTTATTAAAAATATATTTTTAGTTAAATATAAATTATGATGATTAAATTAATGCATTAGTGTAACATTATTTTTATATTTTACATGATATTTTTCAGGGATTTTTACGACTGAGTTGTTACTTGTGCACAAAAAAATTTCAATCCACTAATGATTACACTTATCATTTAAGAAACACGCACCTTTTGTTTGAACCTTGTTTTTTACGATGCAATGCTGATGGTTGCATGCGCACATTCACACTTTATAAAGTGTTACGTAAACACATTAAAAAAACTCATATGTGTCATAATAATTTGAAAGAAGTTGGTAAACATTCAGATATTACTATCCAAAATACAGAAAATGAATACTTAGCTGAAGATTACAATGAGGTTTTATATTCTGAAAGTTTAACAAAAAAAAGTGTTTTTATTGCACCTATTGTAGACGAGTATGGTGTTTCACACGCAGCATTAAAATTTTTGATGTCTCTGCAATCTAGTTCCATTTCTCTAAGCGTATCTCAGTTCATAATGGATAGTTTAAATGAGTTGTTAAAAGATGTTATTAATTATCTGCTTGCCAAGACAGGCGTTGTGTTAAAAACATACAGATGTGATGCCGCAACATTTAATACTCTTTCAGAAGCATCTAACAACTGGAAAAATCCTTTAAAAGGCATTGATACTCATTATAAAATGTTGAATTATCTTAAAGTAAAAGGTCTCTATGTTGAACCTGAAACACATTCAATAGGAGATCGGTGGGATGTTAAGCGAGACAGATCAACAAAGCAACAAATGCAGGTGTGTGTAAAAAATAAATTTTACCTTATACCAATTGAAAAAACTTTGAAATTGGTTTTGCGACAACCTGAGACTTGGAAAATTTTAAAAAGAAACAATGAGTCAGCAAATGATATAGCAGAAGATTGGTTAGACGGTAAGCATGGGAGACAGCTAAAAACATATGCCAAACATTATTTTCCTAACAGTATTCATGTATTTATTCAGATTTATTTTGATGAGGTAGAGACAACAAATCCGCTTGGATCCAAAACTGGAATACATAAGTTAAGTGCATTTTATTTCACAATAAAAAACTTTCCACCAGCTGCAAATTCTGCATTAAGCAATATTCATTTGTTGGCCTTGGCACATTCGGAAGACATTAAACGGTACACCACTGATCCTGTTATGGAAGTTATTGTTCAGCAATTAAAAGACTTACATGATGAGGGCTTTACTGTTTTTTGTGATGGAAAAGAGATAAATATTCGTTGTTTTTTAACACAAGTTGTTGGTGATAATTTAGGGCTACATGCAATTCTTGGATACATGGAAAATTTTAGCAGTGCTTCATTTGCTTGTGACTTGTGTATGGCAACTCAGGATGAGATGCAAAAAGTATTTTGTGAATATTCTCTTACAATGAGGACACAACAATCATATGAGCAACATAAAGAGTGTGGCATAAAGCGTCCCTCAACTTTAAAAAGTTTGAACTATTACCATCCTGGTTGTAATGACTCAGCCGATATAATGCATGATTTGTTTGAAAGTGTAATTCCGTTTGAAGTCAAGTTATTTTTGCGCCACATACTTTATGACTTGAAGCTTATTAATCTCCATGGGCTTAATTGTCGTATTAATACAATGGATTATGGTCTGGTTAGTAACTCAAAGCCAAGTTTTATAAGTGAGTCACATTTAAAAAGTCACAGCTCATTGCTTGGACAAAGGTCAGCTCAGATGCTGATTTTGTTTTTACATTTACCATGTATTTTAGCTGATGTTATTGACAAAGTAGATAATTTAAAATGGCGTTTGTACCAATTGCTAAAACAGCTGACAGAAATTATTTTATTGCCAAACTCTGTACTGTCGCATGTTTTGTACTTAAAAGATCTTGTATCAGAGCATCATGAGTTATTTGAACAAATATATGTTTATCACAGTGTATATACACTGTGATGAACATATATTTGTTCAAATATAACATATATTTGAACAAATATATGTTCATCACAGTGTAATTTATTTTATTTGACTTAAGTGGCTTGTCCACATGTATTGTGATCTGACTCTATCGTATTGTTGTTCTCTCGATTCAGAGCGTGTATGTTTGAGAGCAAGTGACTTAGCAGATTATAAACCTTTTGATGCTGTTCATTGTTTAAAACCTTCATGTATATACAAGCATATTATTTTACGTCACCATTTGTATCATTGCAATGTATTAAAATGATTTTTTAGTTTTATTAATTTGTATATTTTACTTAGTTCTTAATTCTTAAGATAGCAGTTAAAGAAAAGCTTATTACTAAGTTGCTAAAAATAGTTTGGTTAAATAAACAAAATCTAAAAGTATTTATAACTCACTATAACGTGTCCAAAACAATATATATATATATATATATATATATATATATATATATATATATATATATATATATATATATATATATATATATATATATATATATATATATATATATATATATATATATATATATATATATATATATATATGTATATATATATATATATATATATATATATATATATAAATAAAAGGTTAGATGAGAAAAAACAATTTTTTTACGGTACTTAAAGTTTCATGCCGTTTTTGGCACTCATCAGCCATATATTCAAATCAAGAAAAAACCGTTCAAAAATACAATTAAAAAACCGTTACAAAATTCAAAAAAAACAATGGAATGAGTTCTGACGTCAAATAATTATAATACAAATAATAGCAATAATCGTGAATAAAAGCGGCTCTCAAATGGAAAAAATAAAAAAGCATCTTTCCGAAATATTTAAATACAATGGCTTACGGATTTCTATACAATGCAACATGAAAATTGTCAACTACCTCGACGTCACTCTAAATCTTAGTGAGTGCACCTTTAAACCTTATCTCAAACCTGATAATACATTAAATTATATCCATGCTGATTCAAATCACCCTCCAAGTATACTAAAACAAGTACCACACTCGGTTGAACTTAGATTATCTACAAATTCTTCTACCAAAGAAATATTTCAACAGGCTGTTCCTCTATATAATGAGGCTTTATTAAAGTCTGGTTTAAATGTAATCTAACATATAATCCTAAAGCAATATCAACTAAAAAACGGAACAGAGCACGCAACATCATTTGGTTTAATTCTCCATTTAGCAAAAATGTTAGCACTAACGTAGGAAAATGTTTTTTGAAATTAATTGGCAAACATTTTCCTAACAATAACAAACTACATAAAATCTTTAACAGGAACACAGTCAAAGTTAGCTACAGTTGTATGCCAAGTGTGAAATCGATCATAAATTCCCACAACAAGTACATTTTATACAACGATGCAAACTCTAATCAAGAAAACTGTAACTGAAAGGTGTAAGTGAGACTTCTTTTAAAATGAGATACGCTAACCACGTTAAATCTTTTAACATCCCAAAATACAAAAATGATACTGAGCTGTCAAAGCAGGTATGGAAAATAAAAGAAGCCAATTTAGTTCCTATAGTTAAGTGGAAAATTCTCAGGCGATGTAAAGCATATAATCCTACATCCAAGTCTTGTAAATTATGTCTCACCGAAAAATATGAAATCCTAAATTATAAAAATACCAATCTACTAAATAAAAGGAGTGAGATTGTTTCTAAGTGCAGACATAGAAACAGATTCCTCCTTTCTCAATTTGACACTGGCGATTAGAAAATATGTTTTTTCCATAATATTGTTATTATTGCTATTATTATTATTGCTATTATTATTGTTATTATTGTATTATTATTATTATAATCATTATTATTATTGCTATTATTTGTATTATAATTATTTGACGTCAGAACTCATTCCATTGTTTTTTTTGAATTTTGTAACGGTTTTTTAGTTGTATTTTTGAACGGTTTTTTCTTGATTTGAATATATGGCTGATGAGTGCCGAAAACGGCATGAAACTTTAAGTACCGTAAAAAAGTTGTTTTTTCTCATCTAACCTTTTATTTATTTATTTATTGATCTATTTTGTGATTATTTCACTTTATATTGATCACTCTCAAATCGAAAAAGAGTTGATTATTCTCAAATAATCAAAACAACAATATATATATATATATATATATATATATATATATATATATATATATATATATATATATATATATATATATATATATATATATATATATATATATATATATATATATATATATATATATATATTTATAAATATGATTATAAAACATTTTTATTCCTTTAATAAACAGAAGTAAATATAAACTGCTTTTTTTTGTAGAAAAACGATAGTGTATTAAAAGACGTAACAAGCTTAAAAGATACAACAGCTATAGCTTTCAGTTTAACTGAAACTTTAAACAGCCCCCTTGATGAGTCAGCTGTGTCACCAACATTATATTCGACACTTCAACTTTCACCTGACGTTTTAAACGAGTCAAGAAAAATTAAGTTAAATGTTTCTATTACTGATGTACAGGTTGCTTTAAGATTGGATAACATTGACTTTGTAAGTATACCTTATAACTTATAATATAACTTATTTTTTTAAGTGTTTTGTTTATACTTAGTTCATTATTTTACACCACATTATTTCAGCAATTAAATAAATTCTTTTTATAATTTAAAAAAAATAAATTTTCAACTTATACAAATGAAGATCTTCTTTTTATGTAGAACATACGTAGTTTGCTTGATGAGCATCAAACAGGTAAGCTTGTTTTGGCAGAATATGATTCTACAGGTGCACTTATTAAAAGGCGTCAAGATATGATCCACACTGTTGTTAACTCAATGGTCCATAGCGTTGGAAATATGTAAGTTTATGTTTATTTCCGTATTATTATGGAACTATTGACATAACAATGAAAATATTAGTTTATAACAAATTATTTATAAAGTTATTTATAAAAATTATCAAACATTTGCTTATAATAAATTTTAATATAAATATAAAAATATTTTTGTTAATATATATGTTTTAGGTATCCTTCCACAAAAACCAAATCTAATCTTGCAAAAGCAATTACCACTGCCTTTCCAAAGCTGCATTCTGGTGGAAAACTTGGATATGTGAGACTATTAGAGACATTTTTCTAATTTTTTTCCCCTTATATATTTCACCTCCCCAAAATAAGGGCCACTTCAGTCGAGGAGGATACTAATTATTACTAGTAGTAAACTTATTATTGTTATAAGTAGTAGTATCTTTACAATTTGTCAATTATAGGTCAACTTGTCTATGAGGTAATGAAATCTAATTTTACAAAAAAATATTATTTTTAGGAAAACTATTATAGTCCATATACAGAATTTGTAATGGGTAATAAGAAAAAGAAGGTCACTCCTCATGGCCACATAGAAGAGAGACTGAAAACTATGCGTAAACATGTTGGTGTTCATGTTCAAGCTTGTCGAAAGAGAGTTATTGTTTTAGCAGAAGAGTTCCACTCATCAGGTACTTTAATGCTTAGTATATTTTTCATGCACTCTTTCTTCATTTAATTAAGACATTTACCTAATACTCAATATTGTAATTAGTTTTCCTAATAAATTATATAAACAATTAGTAAATAAACAACTAGCTAAAAAATACATTTTAAATATATCTAAATATTGTAAAATATTTTTAATTTATAAATTTATTTTTTTTAGCACCTTTTTCAAAAGAAGAACTAAGTATGATTGCAGAGTTGAGATTTGATGACTTAGGCTATGAAAAAAAGTTGGACTATATGGAAAAAACTTCATGCTCTCGTCGAAAATGGATTGTGAATTGTAGGCCAACATTTGATGATTTACTCAAAACATTTCTGCCACTAAAAGATCTATCCATACACGTAAGAATAAAAATCATCGTATTATCATTCAAACTTTTCACCAATAAATATTTAAAATTATTCAAACACAAAAATGAAATGTCTTGTAATTCATAGAAGATACATCTTGTAATTTTTATATATTAGACATAGGTTTTGTTGAAATATTATAAAATGAAAGAAAATTTTACTAACATTTTTATACTATATTCCTATCTTAGTTTCAGAAAGATTTCTGTTGCAATTTCGCAGAGTTGAATGATTTTTTGGCTCAATGGGAGTTAATAACGCCACATGTTATCTCTTGGGCAAGGCAAAAGACAAATTTGATGGTCAAGCAGATGCTTGCTGAGCTTGATATGCAAGACAACCCTTCTATAGGTACGTAAGTGTTATCTAAACAATATGGCTGGGTGTATTATAGATATCTAAAACCATTCTAATAAATTATATATTGATAAAATGATTTCACTAAATTTTTATTTTATTTTTAACTCAGGAATTGAAATGGATTTTGCATTGTTATTACTCCCCTTTATAATTAAAGTACCATCAAAGAATAAAAGTTGTGCATCAGCTGCTGAAGTTGCAGAACATTTCATTCAATTTTATCCGGTATATTGTAATATTAGATTCTATTAGATATAAATTTATACATGTTAAATATAATACTAAGTTTGTATTAATAGGCATAATAAAATGTATTTAATAACTATACATTTTATTAACATTATTATACAGAAAAATGCCCCGTTGAGAGTCGGACTCTCAAGGGAAGGGGAATTCATAAATAGTGTGACTTAGCAAATGTCCGAGTTATGCGAAGTTTTGGGTATGTAGAGAGTTCAAGGGGAATTGAAAATCTGTACGACTTATCCAAGGTCCAAGTTAACGGGATTCTACTGTATTTTTAGTCATTAAGTATAGTAAATATAGTATTAGTTCTAATAGGCTGACATTTATATTTATTTTGTATCAAAATTACCTTTTTTAATGACTTATTTTATTTCATTTCTACATCTAAATAGGCATCAACTCCGATGGAAATTGTGCTTCAAAGTCTTACTCACAAGCATCCGTTAGTCATAGCTTTGGGTACTCATTGCAGTGTCGGTCAATTATTTATTGTTACAGAGTGTCGAGCTATTCCTGTCAACAGGTGTATATCTTATGCTGTTGACATCTTAATTAAACTTTATTTTTTAATGAACATGGAGTATGCGGAACAATGTAGCCACATATTGTACTTTTTGCAGCATACCGTGTTAGGTTACCAAGATGAAATGCATCTATCGAGAGGAGCGAGTGACTTGTCCCTTTACCTTAGACAAAAACTTAATCAATTTTAAACGCAGAAACAATTATATTTTGGTTATTATTTGCTATATGCATTGTTATTGCTATATTGCGTAAATTTGTATAAATTTTACTTTTAAATATATTGACTTTCTGAAAATAAAATATCGTTTTTACAGCTAAACCGTATTAATTTATAATCACGATTTTGAATTTTTACTATCTTCAGGCCTAATAAAAACTAATACCGCTTTTACGCTTAAACCAAGTTAGTTTATAATCGCGATTTGGAATATTTACTCTTTCAGGCAAAATACCTAACCTACTTCGTGCCGTATGGAACCAGACGAACATTCAGGCAAAATACCTGAACCTGAACTGGTTCAGGTTCAGGTTTAGGTGTTTTACCTAAACCTGAACTGGTTCAGGTTCAGGCATAATACCGGAACCGAAACAGTTCAGGTTCAGGTAAAAATCCTGAAACAGTTCAGGTTCAGGTATTTTACCTGAATGTTCGTCTGGTTCCATACGGCACGAAGTAGTTCAGGTATTTTGCCTGAAATTTCCGTCAATTTACCGGAACTTTTTTAAGAGTGTATATAACAAAAATATATATATATATATAAATACTAAACAATTAATAAAAACTGACTTGAAAAAACATGCAATAACTATACATCAACCTCTTGCACTATTAACTATTTGCTTTTATTTAATTTAAACTTTTTTTTTTTCAAAGATTAAATATTTTTATCAATTTATTCAACTGGACAATTAATATTGCAATATAATTTTAATGTATTGAGTTTTTTGAACTTTTTAAAAATAATTGATTTTGTAAAAATTACGCCAAAAAGACATTCAAAGTAATTTTAATGGTAAGTTTTAATTGGGTTACTATTTCACCAAAATTCGTCATTAGGAACACCAATGGAAAGAAGTTTAAAATTCTGTTTTGTTTGTTGTGAAAACCTTGCTTTCCCAAGGTAGGGAGCTTGTTTTGAGAACTATTTGATTTGAGGAACTTATTAGGTATTTACTAAATATATACCTAAACAATTACTGTATTGAGACTTTTTAAAAAGTAAAATAAAAATGAAAATTCTTCAAAAACAGTAAAAACGGTTCCACCTTTAAAAACCTTTAAAAAGATATGAAAAACCATATAAAAAGATAATTGCTCTATCCCTTGTTTTACTATAAATGATTTTTTATCTGTGAATTTATCTACTAGTACTTTACATAAATACCAGTTAAAATATTTATAGTTTCACCCTTACGGATGTGTAATATTATACTATAACAAGTTTCCTCAAGTAACGTGAAACCACGGATAAAACCATACGACATTTAAATTTGACTTCAAAAACCTCAAAAAAAACGCATGTTAAACTTGTGGTTTACACCTTGATTGTGACAAACACGTGTCTATACAGGTTTTAATTCTGAACAAAAAACTATATGTGTTGTTTGAAACTATATAAGCTGCCTGATTAAGCAACTTTAATAACTATATATGAATTTGTATTTTCCAGTTGGCAGTCAAATAATATAGAAATATAAAATCACTTATATCTATTATTCTTATCTTCAAGAAATTTGTTCAAGTATTATCTTAAGTCCTATAAAAATAGTGCTTCCACGACTGAAAAAACAAGACAATCTAGATAAATAATCTTGTTCAATTTTATGAGTAAATTGGAAAAAAAAAAGCTGATCCACAAGGATAACAATCACTGAAAAATAACAGCAGGATACCACTTTCAAAATTCAAATTGTTGGTCTCTGTCCGCTCGTAGAAGAACCCATCAAAGGAAAACGAGAACGCATAATTTAGAAAGAAGTAACAAGTTTATGACAAAAAATTAAAATTTCCAAATTTATCAATTCAGGTTGTACTGGTAAAACTGGATCAAGTGCTAAAAAAGTGCGATAAATATGTAAAACGTGGAAAATACAATCAATGGAATAAGGTTTTATCCATAAAAAAAAGACAGTGTTAGTGTTAAACAAGATAAGTATTTTTTCATAAATAAAGAAATGTTGAGTAACAAGCACTAGATTTACCAGACGGATACTGTTGATAAAAGTATAACAGCTATTCTCGATGAGTACAATTTATGTAAGAGTATAAAGAGTATTGCAACGGGCATTACTAATGTAAAAAACTAGAAGAAGGACTTGGTTTACAAAGATGTCAGTTGCAAAGATGTTCTACTGAAAAGAAACTGGAAAAACCATATTGATAACAGTATAAAATTTAATTTTCAGTTTAATATTTATAGAAATATATATTTATATAATTCAAATAAATTAGAAATGCAGGGTCTTATTTAAGACTGAAGTAGGTCTCTAGTTGTAAATATTAGTCTCATCTAAAGAGGTATTAGTTTTTCAATTTTAAATTTATCTCGAATGACTTATATAAATGAGAGATTAAAAGTGTAGAATAATGAGGGTTTGATAATATTAAAAACAAATTTAATAACATTAACATTAGTTTTAATAAAAACAGAATAAATTAATAAATAATTTAATAAATTAACATTAATTTGATTAATACCTGCTCTTTTATTTTTGTAATGACTATTAAAAGCATTATGCAGTTTACTTTTTTTAAAATTGGTTACATAATCATTTAAGTTGTTGTAAGATATAAATCAAATTATTTTATAAATGAAAAATTTAATTCATATCTTACTCAAGCACCTAGCTTATGGAACTTTCGCTGCTTGGACCAACATCAAGGAAAAAATTGTTCAGCTTCTTTTTTTTATATTACAATTCTCTATAGAGAATATTATTGTAATAATATTCCACGTTTTTAGATGGTTGCTTTTGTTAATTTCAAGCAATTTAGCATAATTAACTATTAATCGTTTTTTAATTTTTTCGAAATTTTTTTTATAGTTTTTGTAATTAATTTCATTTTTATAAGTTTTATATTTTAAATATTTTTCATGCAGTTTTGGTTTTTTCCGTGATCATTTTAGTAGACCTTTGGTAATAAGGAGATAGAAATGACTTAGAATTTATTACCTTTACTTTTAAAGAAAATTTTTCATACATTTTATAAAAATTGGTTCAGAAATAAATCATAAGCATTAGTTTTTTTTGTTTTTTTTCCTTTTATTTCGGTGCTCTAAGATGTACTTACGGACTTATCAGAAAGCACCGCAAACGAGGATTTAGTCTGAAGTTAACGAGTCTGAAGTTAACGAGCCTCTTTGCTAACCGATGTTAAAAAACTTGCCCAGAGGTAGGGTTTGAGCCACGAATTTTTTGTTTTTAAGCAAGTACGCTACCACTGGCTACGGCTGCTTAAACTAAGAATTACATTGTGAGATTTAAATTTATAATTCCAATTTATTTAAAAAATTTTTAAATTGACATATGACACTTTCATTTATTTGTCTCATAAATACTGTGGATTCAAAGGTAGTATTGTTAAGAGTTATGCTTTCAGTATTAAGGAATATAGAAAAATAATCAATTAAGTCAGTCCTGATTATAGCCGTTATATAACGGCTGTTATGAAATTTTTTAGTTGTTATGTTATCTAGCAATATTGATGATATTTTAGTTATACTCTTGTTGCTTTGTTTAGGATGAGAATATACTCGAGAACAGTATCGATAAAAAAGTCTCAGCATTTAAAGCATGGTTGAGTAAGTCAATGTTTATATCTCCTACTAAATAAACATGTTTCTGTTATATTTTTTTGTGCGCAGATCAGTTTTGAATGCTTTTAAACTACCAGCTGGTAGTCAACATCATGTTCTAGACCGATTCCTTAGCATAGTAAAGGATGAAGAACTTGGATTATTAAGTTGGATTAAATTTGTTCCAATACTTGTATAGAACTACAAACAACTCAGGATGAACTTCAAGAATGGTAAGGAAATAATTGCAGAAACAGCAGGTTGGCTTGAAATTTAATTTTTATTTCATGTAATTCCATTTAATCTTCTACCAGAGAGAAAAGACACAGCACTTGATATTTCTAGATTCACCTTTTATAGATCGGCGGACTTTTAGTTAACTGACCAAATGCACAACGCAGATATATATATTTTTTTATGTTAATTCACCTCCCTAAGGCCGATATTACCCTCTCTCAACTCTATAATTTTGAAACACAAATCTTAAAGAAAAAGGCCGCTACACAAAGAACAACTCAGTGAAAAGTGTTTTAGAATCAGGACCCATCAAGACTGGAAATTTCCTGAAGAAATCAAATGGTGCTTTTACAAGTTAGCAGCTCAGTAGAGCAGCAAGATCTGTTTTAGAAGAAAAAATAATGTGCAGTTGCAGCTGCTAAAATATTCAACATTAAGGAAATGATATTAACACATTATATCTCAAAACTAAGCTGTGTTGGTAACTAATCTATTGGTTATTCAAAACCAATGAAATCCATATTTTATTGATATACTGCGTTTGACTTGCTTTTGAGTGTGCTTTTAAATACAAAATAAAATTATCCATTCTTGCAATCTTTCTTGGTTGAGGTCAAGCGATTTTAAGTTTCATATTATTATCTCTCTACATTTAAAAATAATGACCATATAAAATCTGCAACCCCCTCAAATTGAAGGGGATTTAAACTTTATATGACCATAAATTTTAAACTCTAAAATGTTTTACTATGAAACTTAAAATTTATCGATGAATGTAAGTCTAGTTGAAAATAGTACAAAAAATATTTCATTAACTTGTTGCTTTCACGTTTGGGACAGGGGAGGCCAAAATTTTAGGGCTTTTTTGTTCCCAATCTCCAATCATTGAATTTTTTAAAAAGCATCCTTATTTGACATAAGTATAAGCATAAATGTTTAGAGTTTGCTCCATGTTTGGAAGTTAGCTAATTGGCGCCACTGTTTCGGGAACATATTTTGGACAAGTTTTTAAAGAATTTTTTTAAAAACAAAGTAAAATTTGTTGTTAAAAAAATTCTTTACTTGTACTTTATTTAAGTGAGACATAAAAGCAAGACCAGATGTTAATGATACTCCAGAAGAAAAAAAATCTAAAACTTGAAAAAATAAGTATTTTTATCAAAGAAAAATGATTTTAAAAACTAGATTAATCTTATAGAAGTCAATCAGGTGCATACCATTGTGATGATTTGGAACAATGTTATTATAATTGATATATTAATACTTCTTCTTATTGTTTTAGTTAATAAAAAGTTGAAAAATAATGAATTATTGTGTTTTGTGAAGTATGCGAAAATTATTCATTTGTTTAGCGTATGAAAAATTATTCATTTTCTTTATTATTTTGAAAAATATTGTTCATTTTTTTTTAATAAAAAAAAAAAAAATACTAATAAAAAACAGTATTTTAATCGAAAATACATTTTTACCTTGTTTAGGATTAAAATTATTCCTTTTTTGTTTTTAGACAACCCTGTTTACGGTCTCTCCATATCCGATAAATTGAGAAACTTCCCGTTTAAAACTTTAGGTGATTCTCCAAGAAGATCCTTTTTGTGCAAGCTTTTTATTTAAATTTTATGTCAGATCAAAATATTTAAGGATTCAATTTCACATTAACAGTATTATATATGGATGCTCGAAGAAATTATAGGACTTTTCTTTAAATTGTTATTATCAGGTCCAAAAGTGTTTATTTTGACGCATGGCGCAGTTAATGGGCTGACACTGGAAGTTTTAAATATACAGAAAGAAATTAATTTGATTGTCTCTCGATAAAATGCTTCGAAGGTTTTTTTATTCATTTTATTAAATAATACTGGCTTGATATTCATTATCAACAATTTTATTTAAGTTAAAAACTATTTGATTCCAGTTTCTTTGTAATTCTGTTAAAAATCTAATTGATTGGCTAATACTGTACAATACTATGAAGGACAAAGAATATTCGAACCATTAATATTATTAGTTTTTTCAAAAAAAAAAACACTCTTTTAAATCTAGCTAAAAAATAAAGCAATATAAGCAATTAGAAAAATTATTTGAAAATTTGAACTTTCTATGTTTTTAGATTGTAACTCATAAATTTAGGTTGCTTTTTATTTTGTATATGTTTAAAGAAATATGTAGAGTGAATCAATAAGCAAAATCATTTTGAAATGCATTTTAATATATCAGCTTCAAACCTAAAATATGTCTATGGAACTATTAGTTTTAAATCCTTAAATCTTAACAGTTTTTCAATTATTTTCTATATATAAAATATTTTATATAGAAGGCATGACATGAGATGTCAAAACGAGATCTGTTAACAATGTAAATCGTAATGTTCTACGATATAAGCATTTAATTATACCTAAGAGAAATATTAAAATTTCATTCATTTTAGTTATTACTTCATTTAATTACTACTTTATAAACTCTGATAAACTTTTTAATTCTTTTAATAAGAATATAATTATGCATAATAATTTCAACAGTCATAGAATAAGTAACAATAGTTTCTCAAGAATTAACAATATCCAGTTCAAAATAAAACAAATCTCATTTTCATGATGTGACGAATTAAGATTATTACTTTTAATTATTTATTTCTAATTAAAATTAACAGATTTAGTGTAAAACATTATATAATACTTAATAAACTAAGAAGAATTTCATTTAAATTGTTGGTAATAAATAAACTGTCAATAATATATTCAAGTATAATCAAAACTAAAAAAAAAATAATCAACGTCAAAAACAACTTCCATCTTCCTTTCTACTAATCAAACAGAGTGCAATACTGAGTTTTGTCATAAATACTGACGGATGGTTGATATCTAAAGTTTCAGTTTGTATTTTATCAACAGAATAATAAATTTCTAAAGCTTCGTTATATTTTCCCATATCTCTCAAACAGTTTGCGATATTATTTTTTGTTAACATAGTTAACGGATGGTTGATACCTAAAGTTTCAGTTGTTATTTTATCAACAGAATATAAAATTTCTAAAGCTTCGTTATATTTTCCCATTTTGCTCAAACAGTTTGCGATATTATTTTTTGTACCAATTGTTGACGGATGGTTGTTACCTAAAGTTTCAGTTTTTATTTTATCAACAGAATAATAAATTTCTAAAGCTTCGTTACATTTTCCCATATACAGCAAACAGTTTGCGATATTATTTTTTGTATCCATTGTTGACGGATGGTTGATACCTAAAGTTTCAGTTTTTATTTTATCAACAGAATAATAAATTTCTAAAGCTTCGTTATATTTTCCCATTTTGCTCAAGCAGGTTGCGATATTATTTTTTGTAGCAATTGTTGACGGATGGTTGTTACCTAAAGTTTCAGTTTGTATTTTATCAACAGAATAATAAATTTCTAAAGCTTCGTTATATTTTCCCATATCGCTCAAACAGTTTGCGATATTATTTTTTGTACCAATTGTTGACGGATGGTTGTTACCTAAAGTTTCAGTTTGTATTTTATCAACAGAATAATAAATTACTAAAGCTTCGTTATATTTTCCCATTTTGCTCAAGCAGGTTGCGATATTATTTTTTGTATCCATAGTTGACGGATGGTTGATACCTAAAGTTTCAGTTTGTATTTTATCAACAGAATAATAAATTTCTAAAGCTTCGTTATATTTTCCCATATCTGCTAAGGTTGCATCTCTTTATCGAGCTCGACACTTTCTTACTCCAGATTCTATTCTCTATCTCTATAAATCTCAAATCCGTCCCTGTATGGAATACTGTTGCCACATCTGGGGCGGATCTTCTAATGATGCTCTTTCTCTTTTAGACAAGGTGCAAAAACGAATTGTAAACATAGTTGGACCTGCTCTTGCAGCCAATCTCCAACCTTTGTCACATCGTCGTAATGTTGCTTCTCTTTCTCTTTTCTACAAATACTATAATGGGCACTGCTCTAAAGAGCTAGCGTCCCTTGTGCCATCTACTAAAATTCACTCTCGTGTTACTCGCCATTCAATTAAGTCTCATCCTTTTTCTGTGACTGTTCCTAAGTGCTTCAAAAACTCTTATTCTTCTAGTTTTTTTCCTCGAACATCAGTTCTTTGGAATTCGCTTCCTTCATCTTGCTTTCCTGATTCATATAATTTGCAATCTTTTAAGTCATCAGTCAATCGTTATCTTGCTCTACAGATTTAGTCTTTTCTCTTCCAGTAACTTCCAACTCTTATAGTGGTTGCTTGCAGCCTTGTTGGAAGTGAAGATGTTAAAAAAAAAAAAAAAAAAAAAAATATCGCTCAAACAGTTTGCGATATTATTTTTTGTACCAATTGTTGACGGATGGTTGTTACCTAAAGTTTCAGTTTGTATTTTATCAACAGAATAATAAATTTCTAAAGCTTCGTTATATTTTCCCATTTTGCTCAAGCAGGTTGCGATATTATCTTTTGTATCCATTGTTGACGGATGGTTGATACCTAAAGTTTCAGTTTTTATTTTATCAACAGAATAATAAATTTCTAAAGCTTCGTTATATTTTCCCATATCGCTCAAACAGTTTGCGATATTATTTTTTAATGACATTGTTGACGGATGGTTGATACCTAAAGTTTCAGTTTTTATTTTATCAACAGAATAATAAATTTCTAATGCTTCGTTATATTTTCCCATATCGCTCAAACAGTTTGCGATATTATTTTTTAATGACATTGTTGACGGATGGTTGATACCTAAAGTTTCAGTTTTTATTTTATCAACAGAATAATAAATTTCTAAAGCTTCGTTATATTTTCCCATTTTGCTTAAGCAGGTTGCGATATTATTTTTTGTATCCATTGTTGACGGATGGTTGATACCTAAAGTTTCAGTTTTTATTTTATCAACAGAATAATAAATTTCTAAAGCTTCGTTATTTTTTCCCATCTCGCTCAAACTGGTTGCGATATTATTTTTTGTACCAATTGTTGACGGGTGGTTAATACCTAAAGTTTCAGTTTTTATTTTATCAACAGAATAATAAATTTCTAAAGCTTCGTTATATTTTCCCATATCGCTCAAACAGATTGCGATATTATTTTTTGTACCAATTGTTGACGGATGGTTGATACCTAAAGTTTCAGTTTTTATTTTATCAACAGAATAATAAATTTCTAAAGCTTCGTTATATTTTCCCATATTGCTCAAACAGATTGCGATATTATTTTTTGTACCAATTGTTGACGGATGAATGATACCTAAAGTTTCCGTTTGTATTTTATGAGAAGAATAATAAATTTCTAAAGCTTCGTTATATTTTCCCATATCGCTCAAACAGATTGCAATATTATGATTTGTTTCAAGAGTTAGTTCATTATTTGCTCCATAAGTTTCTGCATTGAAACTTTGAACAGCTTTTAGTATTTCAATTTCTTCTTGAAATAAACCTTTACATGTTAAGAATTCATTTATAATGCTTGATAAACGGTGAAAAGATTCCGTCATACTTTTTTTATTTTTTCGAAACATTTTCAAAAAATGAAAAACATAGTCTTTTCCGTAATCAACATGATTGTCTATATCTTTTAACTCGAATCTAAAATAATTTTCCATAAGACTGTAGAATGTTTTTGTACTGGAATTCTTACTTTGAAAATATTTACATGACAACTGTGTTAGATCGTGCATTGAATATTTTTCATCGTCTAAATAATCTAGTAAGGAATAACTGACCAGTAATCTTATGGCGTCATCAACGAAGTATTCATCTTTTATTCCAATATATTTCGAAATCTGAACTATAAAATGTTTGCTGATATTTTGACCATCGCAATGTGATAAACAGTTCAGTAATTTTAAAGAAATGCTTTCATCATTTTCTAATTTCATTAAAACTAAATTTATAGTTCGCACAGCAGACATTGATTCTTCTTCGGTTGGAAATTTATCATCATCTAGTATTTGTACGGGATGCAATCTATATCGATATAAATATTTTTCAATTGCAATTGAGTGTGCGTTTATATATTTTATTGCCTGAGTGATGGCAAAAGGATGAAAACCAAGCTCTTTTATTAATTCTCTCAACTTTTCGTCTGAATTTGTTTTAATGTTGTTTTTTATATAAACTAAAGCATCTTCAGGGGAAAAAACATCTAATGACATGAGGTTTACGTTATTTGACCATGTTCTCCATAGAGTGGTGATCAAAGTAAAAGACTTCGGTTTCGTTGAAATGTAAATTGTAAAGTTTCTTACACTTTCATTGTCAATGTTGTCAAAAATATACAAAGTGTTTTCGTTTTTAAAATAGTTATGTATTTTATCAATAGCTACAATAATATCAAAAGAATTGTTTTTTGTAAATTTTTCTGAATCTTTAACAATAAAATCTAGTTTTTGATAAAGGGCTTCCACTGAAGTACTTAATTTTCCAAATGCCGCATCTATCCATATAATGTTTTCATAAAACTTCCTATATTCTTCACAATATTTTCTGGCTATTTGTGTCTTTCCAACGCCAGACATTCCACATAATACTAAAGGCTTTTTTTTATTTTGTTTCTCGACTAAACAACGATGTATTTCATCAAGTTCTTTTTTACGTGGATGGAAATTTTCCATAGTGGGTTGGACACGAAACATTGAATTTAAAGATAGTTCTATAATAAAAACTTGTTTTATTAACACGAGCAAAACATAACTAGTTTACCATAAGTAAATAAAAAAAATTTTGTCATTTACAAAGTTTGAAGTTAAAACGGATATTTTAGTTTTAAAATAATACATTTTACCATATGAAATTGATAGAAAAATTTTTAATACTCTCGAGAATTCAGATACAAGTGAATTAAGAAAATTTTAACTTACTTACGTTTATTTTAAAACTTTAATTTACTTATATTCACTATATTCATCACTTATATTACTTAATTACTTATCGAGAATTCCGATATAAGTGAAGTAAGAAAATGTGCTTAAGAAAATCTCAATTGTAAACGTTTATTTTAAAGCGTAATTCTTCAAACTTATGATTTTTAAAACCAGATTTTTAATACTGCAACATTTTGGTAAAAAAATTTCTATAATGAAATATGCTGTCAAAGTCAATTATTTATGTATTAGTTTCAATTATAATGTATAATTTCTAAGTGTTATTTGCATAATTTCTAAATCTTTTTTCCCAACATTCTGGCCAAGGTCGGCGCAAAAAGAAAGAAAGGGCGTGTGAACCCAAGATCTCTAAAAAATGAATCATTTGGGAATTAATAGCTGGCAAATTGAAAAATTAAAGGAACATTTCTTTGATTTGTCGGTAAAAACACAAAGGAAACCTTCTCTCCCCCACCTCCCCCACAAAACTAACACAAAAGAAACCTACCCTTCCATCTTCTCCTTTTACTTAACACCTACTCGCGGTGGCCCTACTTCTAACAAATAAAAACTTACCAACTAACAATGTCACAATTTTTCGGAGCTTGAGATTAATTTATCATTAATGAAGCAAACTTAAATACTTATATAATATGTCAAAAGTGCTTTTGACATAGTATGTAAGTATTATTGTATGAGTATATAATAATTTTTTTTTTACAAGAAACATTACTACACATTTACAAAAAACAATATTTATATGTCTCCAAAAAAAAAATTAAAAGATAAAGTTATTAACATTAGTTATATAGTTACAGTGATAAATGAGTATAATTTACAAAACAATATATTATTCATATGCGCAAAAACTCTTTACAAGTGTTGTAAGAGCTGTCTAAAATCAGTTTTTTAAAAGGTTTATGTCACCTGTAACTTACTCTCAGTCCTCTATTTTTCGAAGTTGTTTGTTTTTCATTTTTAAGCTCTTTGTTTAGTTGCTGTAGTATTGAAAAACTCTGCACTTAACATTTTAAAAGTCAGCGGTAATGACGGAAATTATTCTCGAGTGCTCAAAACATGTACTAAATAGTTCAGTGTGCCTCTTTCTCTAATATTAATCAAGCAGAATTTGACATTACCCTGAAAGACACAAATTGTAGACGCATATCTCTTGAAGCGGTATCTATTAAGAAAACATTGGGTACCCTAGTTAATAAGAAACTCAAATGGTCAGAACAGGTTAATAAAGCTACTCTTAAATCAAACTCTGTACTTAGGATACTCAAAAGAACTTTAAAAAAATGAAGTCCAAGTTTTTGTTATTAATGCTCAAGTAGTTTTGTATAATGAAACAAATCCTTAAAAATGTTGTTTTATTATTACTACAGGCTCAAACATCTTACTATCAAACTGTTTGATTCAACAAAACATATATTCCTAATCATCAGTTCAAAATGACGTTTTTTAGTATGGAATTAAAAATAATTAAGTAATTTTTTGCGGGTTTTATGAGAGACAAAATTTTATTTTATAGGTTCTGCTAGAATCTGCAAAAGTTCTTTTTGAATATCTTTTCCAAGGTAATATACCGTAATTTCTTGATTTTAACTTTGCGCAAATGTTCGTTCATTACTGTGTCAATTAGGGTTAGACATCTACAAATTTTCTTTCATTACTGTGTTATTTAGGGTTAGATATTCTACAAATGTTCGTTCATTACTGTGTCAATTAGGGTTAGATATTCTACAAAGTTCAAAAAATAAACGTTGTTGTCATTGTGCAAATACTCATATGTTACAATCTAGTAAGTTTTTTGTTTTTATTTATTTTTTATATAAATATTGTATAAGTAGGAGCAAAGGTATACAACAGAAAATCATGAGGCATTTTTGTTTAATGGGCATAGTTTCCTGTTCCTCAAAATATTTGTTGGCATTGATTTAAAAAAGTTTATTAGTAAAATAAGTTGGGAATATTTTCAATTAGAAAACATGCCTTCTGTCGGACTCGAATCCTGTCCACACATTTTTAAAATGTCGACGTTACGTTGAAAAATAATGTTAATCATCTATATTATTAGGACTGAATTAGACGTTTTGTAGGATAAATCTAGTCGTTAAGTTGTAAACCATAAAGAAGAAATCAGTATTCACCAACTCAATAACAGTTCAATGGTTATTGAAATTGTACTGACTGCAAGTAATATGGTTCAATCACATGGACTATCAGAAATGCTAACTAAAAGAAAACTTTCTCTATTGTGATATTTAATTAAAGAAATACAACATAAACATTGAGTTTTGAATTCGAATGAGCTTTTATGAAGAAAAGTTAATGAGCTACTGCATACGAAACTCGCTAACAAAAATCAATTAATTATTTTGATATTATTTAATCAATGTTTATATCAGCTATATCAGCTAGATATCACATTAATAAATAACGTTATTACAACGTTTTATCTAGCTGATTAACGTTGCCCAACAAACCTATCAAAAATCCAACATCGGATTTTTCACTTATCTTTTGTAAACTCATTTAATATAAACACCGGTACATTACTCATCAATAACTATTGTGCTCCCTAAATACGGAATCCATTTGAAAAACTACATTTTTAGCTTTTTATTTCATATAAGTGCGAATCATCTTGGTCCACAATCAGTAACTGTTAGATATGATGACCCAATCAGTAACTGTTAGATATGGTGACACAGTTGTACCAATCATAAAATTATAACTCATGTTTGCAATAGTTTTTCTCAAGGTATTTTACAAACTCATGTGTGTAAAACTTGAGTTTTACAAACTCAACTTACAAACAAACTTAAGTTTGTAAAATATTTTGACCCACTTGACATTTGGTCCTTATTTCCTTTTAAAAAATAAGTTAAGCTATGTTAAATTTAACATAGCTTAACTTATTTTTTAAAAGGAAATAAGGACCAAATGTCATTATGTTATTTTTATAAAAATACATTATGCTATTTTTATAAAAATAGCAATCGTCTCAAACAGTGCACCAATTGTTCAAATAGAAATTTAGCTTTCATGATTCTCCATCTTGCAATAAGTGTTTTTATTTATCTTTACATTTAATAGACAATGTAAAAACCTCACCTTTCTGAAATAGTATGTGTTACTTCTCTTGTTACAAATAGTGTTTATAATAAAAATATCGTGACTTTGTACAAAGAAATACATAGCTACTTATACTTTTCCTTGTTTATGCACATGGATTTGTATAAATACTCAAAATATAGTGTATGTAATGTTTCATTAATTAAGTAATGCATGTGTAAAGTATGTTTAAAAGATATTTTTTATGGATTATGTTTATATTTAAAGTTATTTACATAACTTAAGTTATTTAACTTAACATATTCAAAAATATATTCATAAAATATTTTTTAAGCATTATGTTTATATTTAAAGTTACATACACAGAATCCCATAAAAAAGTATTTTTTAACTGAACATATTTTTCTGCTTATTTACAATCTATTAGTTTAAAAGTGATTGTGGTAATTGTTTGATAGATATTTTTATATTATAATTATTATATAATTATTATATATGTTATTGTTTTTGTTATATAATTATTATAAATTATATATTATAGTTATTAAAATAATTATTATATGTATTTAGATTATTTATAACTTTTTTTTTTTTGTAGTTAATAGTCACAAGTGATTCGAATTTTCATGATTTTAAGAAAAGAACATAGGGGAGAGTTACCGAAATTGGAACAACGCCTTGATTTAAACACTTGCATTTATTTAAAAAAAAAATGAATTATGGCTACATTTTGCATTTTTTAGTAAAACGCATTATTTTCTATGTTTTGACACATTTTGAAAGTTATTCCTCAAAAAATGCGTTTGCGCCATTGATTTAAAAGTTTTTTGTGTATTTTTTTTCAGTGATCTAATTTTTTGTTCACACTATATTAATTGCGCTGGGTAAACTCATATATCAATAATATATATCAATAACTCATATATCAATAAACAAAGTCTAAAACTAATTTACTTTGGACTAATTCATTGCTTTATCAGCTATGCAAACATATCATGGGCAAGTACTCAGCCATCAAAACTTATAAAAATCTATAGTCTACAAAAACACGCATGCAGAATCATTTACTTTAAAAATAAGCGGGAGCATGCAAAACCTATAATGAAAGATATGAAAATGATGGATGTTTTTGAAATAAATATCTATCAGCATTTAATTTTTATGTATCAATTTAATTATAATCTCTCTCCTACAAACTTTACCAACAAGTTTGAAATAAACATAAATGAAAACTACTATCTAAGATCAAATATAAGTAACACATATAAACTGCCTCAAAACCTTAATAAATATTCTGAATATAGCATTGCATATCGGGGGCCAAATATATGGAATAGATATCAAAAAGGATCCAAATGTATGGCAAAGTCATTAAGTTCATTTAAGTTTCTGATAAAAAAAGAAATTTTTAAAATTTGATTATTATTTGTGCTTAAAAGGATTACAAAGTAATTTTCTTTATAATCTTATTTATTTGTTTTTATTAATCAGCGCAGCAGTTTTATGGCCATTAGGGTTTTTAATTCAATTTAATATCCATAACCTAATGAAAATGTATATAGGGGGCTCTATGAAAAGATTGCGATTTGTCATCTTCATCTTCTTTGAGCCCCTGTCTGTTTAACTCTTTATTTTATAAAGATCATTGTAAAAAAGTATAGTTTATTTTATATAATGTATATACAAAAACGGTGCTTGTTGACAAGATTTTACTGTCTTCGTTGTTATACGGACATATTTCTTTCTTTCTTGTATAGATATGTGTTGATTATATTTGTTAAACAGCAAAATAAATGAAAAAAAAAAAAAAAAAAAAAAAAAAAAAACAATGGTGCTATAGGTTATACCATTTTTTGTATTTAATTCGATGAGATTTAAAATGAAAAATAACAATCTAAACTTATCTTATAGGTTGCTGCAAGCATGCTATTATAGTGATATAACAAAATAGTCGAAAGTTTTCTTGATTGGAACATTAAAGTTTTCCTTATCTAATCAGTAATAAAATCAAAGGGTTGTAAAATAGTTCCAGTGCAATTAAAAAATACTTAGTAACAACCATAAGCCTTAAAAATAATACTTTATTTAGTGATTTTTAATCAATAAATTAAGAAGACGTCATAGCAGTTGATGCTTTATTCAATTTTTTGTTTGTAAACTTTATATTTTTCAGGGTAATACTAGAATAAGTTTTGAATTAACTGTTTAAATTTTCACTGTAACAATGAAAATCAATTTTTTACAAATTTCTGTAGATTATACTGTTTTTTTTTTTTAATTACCTGTTTTGATTAAGGAATCAAAGTGTTTCAATTTAGGGAACCAGTTGCCTTGATTGAAACAAATTGGTAACTTTGCAAAATCAAATTTATTTCCAATAACAGTGCAATCAATTAAGTCAAATTGTGGTTAAAAGTATAGTAGGGTTGTCTGTTTGTATTGTAACCAAATCATAAATGTTTTCATAGTTAAGCCATCTTTGTATAATAAATATTTATTCCTTAAGTGTTCCAATTGAGGCAACTCTCCCCTATATGTATTACCTGAATTATGTTTATTTGTGTGCCTTTAAATTATTCATAATAAATTATTATTAAATATATCAGCTCAAACTTTTTACAAAGAGTTACTGTTTTTGACAGAAAAAGTATAAAATATTGACTAAGAAAATTAAAATGTCTGAAGAGACATACAATCATACTTCTGAATATGATATTTTTTTATTTATTATTATTTTTTTTTGTTATTTATTTATTTTGCCGTTGATAAATATTACAAAAAAGAAATTACAATAAAAGAAAATCCTGGCCGGAGCAAGATAAAGACAGATTGTCTTATCGCCGAGCTCCGTTACACAAAAATTTACATGCACAATGAATGATAAAAGACAAAAAGACAGTATAAATACGAAAAAAAAATGACAAAAAAACTTCAGCAATAAAATAATTTGTTGCTAACAATCTTCCAGCAGAATAAGTTTAAAAATAAAAAAATAAAAACGACAGAAAATCATGAAAGTTATAAAAACACACAAAAAATGCGTAATTAAAAAAATAAGCAATATATGTAAACATAAGTATTTGGGCTGATTATTTAATATCATCAAATATATAAACGAAAAAGACAATTTTATTTTCGTTATCTTTTATACTAATGGTTTGAAACCATTTCTAGTATCTTGTGACAATAAAACAAATTCGTGTCATCTGCAAATAAGATATTATATTTATCATCAAAAGTATTTAATAATTTTTATAATAAATATAAGTCATTTATATAAAGTAAGAACAATAATGGTCCCAAAATAGAACCTTGGGGTACTCCACAAGTTATTAAGTTATTTTTTGAGTCTTTTGATTCTTTAAGTATAAATTGCTTTCTGTTAATTAAATATAATTTAAACCAAAGTAAACTTTGGTTTTTAACATCATAGTTTTCTAATTTTTTCAAATGAATTTCATGATTTACTGTGTCAAAAACTTTGGATAAATCAATAAAAATCTCTTTTGTATAGCAATCACTATTAAATCCATTTGATATATGCTTAACCAATTCAATTATTGCATGGTCAGTAGAATGATTTTTTTAAAACCGTTTTGATTATTATATAAAATCTTATTTTCAGATAGATATTTATAAATTCTGTTGTACATAATGCGTTCAATTAGTTTAGAAAAACAGGGTAAAACTAAGATTGGTATGTAGTTTGAAATATTGGTACCACCGCCAGATTTGAAAATAGGTGTTATTTTTGCAATTTTTAGTTTATCTGGAATATGACCTGATTTAAGGGAGAGATTAAAAATATGGAGGGTTCGATAATATTAAAAACAGATTAATATTAATTTGATCTATACCTGCACTTTTTTTTTTTTTCAGACTAAGTAAAGCAGTATGTAGTTCACTTTTAGTTAAAATCGGTTTTTCCATAATTAAATCAGTTGTTGCAAGTTATGAATCAAATTTTTTTTGACCAACTGGAATTTTCGCTGCTAGGTTTGGGTCAACATCAAGAAAAAAATTGTTTAATTTCTCAATAATAACTTTTTTATGATAAATCATTTTTCCCTCAATAATAAGTTTTTGAGGTAAGTTGTTTTTTTCAATTTTATTTTTCCTATTTAAGTCTCTAATAACATACCACGTTTTTTGAGGGTTTCCTTTGTTTTTTTCAAGCAGTTTAGCATAGTAATTTACTTTTGATCGTTTTTTAGTTTTTTCAAATAAACTTTTATAATTTTTGTATTAGTTTCATTTTTATAAGTTTTATTTTTTAAATATTTATCATACAATTTTTGTTTTTTCCTTGATGATTTTAGAAGGATTTGGTCATCCATGGGGATACAACCGACTTTGAGTTTATTACTTTCACTTTTATCGGGTGGACACGGAAAAATCCGGTCATCTTTAAATTGAGATTTCTCCAAAACCACAAATACTTTTTATTAAATTTTTTTTTTAATTAAATCTTACTTCCTTATCTTAAATGGTGTTGATAAATTTTTGTTTACAAATTAATGATTTGCAAAATGTTTTGGAAACAAGTTGAGGTGCGTAAAAAAGTTGTGAATTTTTTTTGCAAAAATCCATCGACTTCGTATCACTTGATTGCTAAACACACAAATGTCCCAAAATCTACAGTCATAGATATTATAAGCAAGTTCAAGACTAATCAAAGCTTCGAAAGAAAACTTGGAAGTGGAAGAAAAAAAACTTTCCATAAATCCAAAAAGGTAAAGTCGATTTTACGTTCAATAGCAAGAAATCCAAATCAGTCACAGCGAGATCTAGCAATAAAACTTAAGTCTTCTCGTTCTCATATCAAAAGGTACTTAAAAATGCTAGAATTAAAGCATTTCATTAAAAAAATACACCTACGAGAAGCTTAAATTGTGAAATTAAAGGAATTCGACGTGCAAAGAAGTTGGTTAAAATAACGGCGGATAAAAATATGTGCATAACTGAAGACGACGAAACGTATTGCAAGGCGGATTTCTCACAACTTCCTGGTCAACATTTTTTTTATGAAAAAAAAGATAAACCTATCGATGATCATTTTAAATATATTTGACGAGAAAAGTTTGCATCCAAGTTCTTTGTGTGGCAAGCAATTTGTAGCTGTGGTATGCAGTCCTCTTGTTTTGTCTCTTAAATGACCTTGACTGCCAATCTCTACATCAAAGAATGCCTCCAAAAAGACTTTTGCCTTTTATAAAAAAACACAAATACCGTTGTCTCTTTTGGCCCGATCTTGCTGCCTCTCACTATTCTAAAAACGTTTTACAGTGGTGCAAAGATAATAATGTGAAAATTGTTCCTAAAGATGCGAATCCTCCAAATCGTCCTGAAGAGCGCAAGGTTAAAGATTTTCGGGCAATAGTTAAAAGAGTTCTTCGTAAGACAGGTGGACTAACAAATAATAAAAAGGACTTCTAAAAAAAGTGGATTAATGCCACCAATATCGTAAAAAAAAAAAATCTGTAAAATGGTGGCAACCCGCTATAAAGTTCGATTTCTTGCCAAGCAAATATCAAGCCCCTTAAAATTAAGTTGAAACTCTAATTCATGTAAACACATTTAATTATAAAAAAATTAAAATAAAAAGCATTTATGGTTTTAGAGAAACCTCAATTTAAAGTTGACGGGATTTTTCTGTGTCCACCCGATAAAGCAAATGCTTTATCATACATTTTAGAAAATTGGTTTAGAAATAAATCATAAGCATTATTTACATCGTGTGATTGCAGTACAAGATTCTAATCGACGTAATTATTTATTAAATTTCTAAATTGGCATATGGAACTTTCATTGATTTGTCTCATGAATACTGTTGGTTTCTGGGTAGCATTATTTAGAGTAACGCTCTCAGTAATAAGGAATATAGGGAAATAGTTAAATCAGTCTTGATTATATCAATTTTAAAACGGCTATTATGAAAATTGTTAGTTATCACATTATCTAATAATGTCGATGATTTTTTAGTTACTCTTGTTGCTTTGTTTATAGTTGGGATAAGGTTGTATTCGAGAAGAATATCAATGAAGGTTTTTGTTTCACTATTTTAGGCATGGATGAGTAACTCAATGTTGATATCCCCAACTACGTAAACATGCTTTTGCAATATATTTTTTGTGTTTAGGAATGTGCGCAGATAAGTTTTGAATGTTTTTAAACTACCAGCTGGTGTTCTATAAATAGCATTGATTATGAAATTTTTAGCTAATTTATTTATTATCTGTATTTTTTTTTTTTTTTTTTTTTGTTATTAAGGTGCCCCAAGAAGATCAAACGATCTTTTCACAGAGCACCGCGGAAGTGCATTTAACCAGGAAGTTTACGCCTCCTTTCTTACCGTGACGCGAAAATATGTCCAATGCTCGTTTCGAACATTAAGATTTATGTATTCTGATTCTGCATCTCGTGGTTATGATTCTGATTCTGCATACCTTTTTCTCTTAAGCCAATTAAAAATATCCATTGTAAATGTGGTTGGGTAATCTTAGATAGTCATAACAGCAGTAAATGTAATTTATTATATTCTTGAATTAGATAAACTTTTATCAAATTTTATAAGTAACACTAATAATAACTAACAAATTATTTTATTTAAGTTTAACTAAAGATAACTAAATTAAAGCTGATTTATAAATGTCTATTATTAATAATAAAAATCTAAAAATAAAAACATTAATTTTTTTTTTTGAAGTAATTTCAAAAATTTTTGCCTCTCCCCAACACTTCCCTGACAATCAACTATGCTCATACTGTCACACCACTCACACAATCAATTTTTCTTGTTTATAAAAGCTTTTCTATTTTTCACTTCAGTGAAATCCTGTTGAGAAAAGTAACAGTCGTACTAGTATTTTTCAAGGTTTGAACTTTATCTGAGTAGTTGGTATTCTACGATTCTTCATCACTTTCCTTACAATCAATCAATCTTCTGTTTCTGTTGTTTTTGCTTCCTTTCAGATCTCAACTTGCTGCTAATTAAATTTCAAAACAAAAATCTAGACATAACATGTGGATCTACTGTTTAAAGATTTAAACTGTAGATCTACATCTATTCTCTTTGGGTATATAAGGCCAATCTGCATGGTGCATTTGAATGTTTATACCTTTATCATTCTGAAACATGTTTTTTTTTCAAAATTTTAAAGTACGAGTTTTACCTGATAAGCAAATGCTATAACTAAAAAAAAATTCTAAAACACTATAAGTATCCCAGTGGGCACAGGACGTAAAAAAGACGTCCTTAGGACGTTCAAATCGCGTCCGTCCGTCCCATTAAAATTCTAAACGTCTTCTGAACGTCATATTCGAGTCCAATAATTTTTTCGTCCAAAAAATATCCAGAATGCTTTATTAAAATAAAAATAAATCAGTTAAATCACGCAAGCTTCAAACTTCATAAAATTTTTAAGTAACGCATTTTTAATAAAGTTTTTTTTCAATTACAAAAGAAGTCTTTTTACAACAACTAATAGACACGTTCCATCTAATTTTTATTTTTGTTATCAATTGAAAATTGTGGTAATATTGATACATGTAATGAAATTTTTACAGATAATGAAAGAAACGGTTTAAAACTGAATATATGCTATACTATGTATATATATACTTGATATACTATTAGTATAGTATTGCTATATCAAGAACCAAGTTCTAACAATAAGATTTAGACATCTCATGCAGAATCGAATTTTTCAATAGGAAAACCTGTTAATGATCATGGAACAATTATCCTGATAATTCTTTGAATTCAATGTCTTTACTCGACAACATTATGCTATTTTATAATGGAACCAGTACATTAGTTAATGATCTTCTTGAAATATTGCCAAATCAAGGTTTGGAACTTCCCAGATATTCAAAGAGAATTTTAAAAGCACCTTATGAAAAGTGACTTATAGACAGGTTCTTGCTAAATTATATATATTTTTTTAAACATTTAATTACTTAAAAATCGTATTAATATTGATACATATATTGAAATTGATACAGATATTGAAATAAATAGTTAAAAACTGGGTATATGATATACTATATATATATATATATATATATATATATATATATATATATATATATATATATATATATATATATATCTATATATATATATATATATATATATATATATATATATATATATATATATATATATATATATATATATATATATATATATATATATAAATATATATATACTTATATATATTTGAGTTATATGTATGTGTAGAAATGTATACGTGTGTATATAAACTTTTAACTAACCTGTTTTGCTGTCTTCCTGCTTGTACATTTTACAAAATTATATATATATTTATATTATATATATATATATATATATATATATATATATATATATATATATATATATATATATGTATATATATATATATATATATATATATATATATATATATATATATATATATATATATATATATATATTAAGTATATACTTGACATTTGATATTGTATTTCAAGTATAATAATTGATATACTATATCAAGAACCAAGTTCTGACTGTTTGAAAAACTTAGACATCGCAGAATCTCATGCATAGTCATTTTTTTCAAAAGGAAAACCTATTAATAATACAGAGAGTTTATTGTGATAATTCAATATAATTCAATATCTTTAATTAACAACTTTTAGATTGTTCTATTCGAAATAATTGGACCAGTACATTAGTTAATGAACTTTTTGAAATATTACAATATCAAGTTTTGGAACTTCGCTAATAACCAATTACTTAACTTTAGTAATTAGTTATTAGTGAAGTTCAAAAGTTTTGACTAAAAAATAAGTCTAATTAAAAAAATTAAACCAGTCATAACAGTTATATAAGAGACAAGAGGGTAGAAAATTTCCTTTACTCTAAAGGAAATTTTCTACCCACCTGTCTCTTATATAACTGTATTAACATATGAATAACCACTATATCATATATTGGAATGTTTATGGCAATTTACTAAGTAACCGATGAGAAACACTCCTTAATTTCTCCTTTTTTTTTCATCATCTAGGAAATTTTATTAAAGTAAATGGATTATACTTATTGTTAAAAAAGTTATATAGTCCTTTGATTGATTGCAAAGCTATATTTTTATTGTATATATATATATATATATATATATATATATATATATATATATATATATATATATATATATATATATATATATATATATATATATATATATATATATATATATATATATATATATATACACAACCCTTGGGATTAAGAAAAAAAAGGTTGACAATAATTTGTCGACATCAATCAAAAAAACAAAAAAAAGTGATTCAAAAGTCTTACCATTAAACATAGAAACAAGGTCAGCATTATTTGTCGACCTCAAACACTTTTAGGTTGGCATTGCTGTATGCCAACCCTAATTCCAAAGGTTATATATATATATATATATATATATATATATATATATATATATATATATATATATATATATATATATATATATATATATATATATATATATATATATATATATATATATAAATATATAAATATATATATATATATATATATATATATATATATATATATATATATATATATATATATATATATATATATGTATAAAAGTAATATGGTAATTTATAATAATGTTTCTGTTTTTATTTTAAATTTATTGAAAAAAATAAGATTTTGTTTTCAATGTAGTTATTTTCTCCTTAATTCTGCTATTTTTTCTTTCAAAAAATCGACTTTCATGACCAAATCTTTTTAAATAATAGAAAAATGTCTCCTTAAAATCCTGACTTATAGCGTCAGTTTTAATAGTAAAAATACAAAATATATGTCAAATAAAATAAAAATGAGTTTTGCTAAAATTTAAAATTATTAGAATTAGTTAAAATTTAGAACTATTAGTTATTATTAGTTAAAATTAGTAGATTTTGTAGTATTAGTTAAAATTTAGAAATAGATAGTGTGAAACATCAATTAGATACAATTTAAAGTTGAACAGAAAAATTAAAAAAATAAAAAATAAAAAATGCTAATGCTAAAAAAAAAAAACACTTGTAAGAATATTTTTTACTTTATCCATAAGTTTTATTTACTTGTTAATTAAGATTTTATTTTTAGGAGCGTCAACTACATCAAGTGTCAGTTGATATATATGTTTTGGTCAAATACATGTTTGTATTTGGTAATATTATGTTACATTTTTGTTTTGTATTTCAAAAACTCATATTGCATTTATTTAAATATGCATTTAGGAATCTAGAATTGATGTGTTTGTAGTTTTTGTATCTAATTTTGTTTTAAATTGAAGAAATTTTATTTGATTAAATGTATTTAACTCTAAAGTTCATTTTTATTTTTGCCTTAGGTTTTAAAAAAATAGAACAACGGTTTTGGCAATAGTTCATTTTATGTGATGGTTGATGTGATATAATTTATTTTGTGTGATATGCCTAATGAATTTTTATTAGTAAAAACTTCTTTAATTCATTCAGCTCCTCCAAAATTTGAAAGTCTGTGAAATTCATTTTATTCTATTTACGTCTATTTCAAATAAACGAATTTGTTAAAAAGTGTGCTATACGTTTTTTGTATACATATTTAAATATATGCGAAGATTTTTGTATAAGAAGTATCTTTTATTTTTCAAACTACTTTTATAACATTTATTGATGTTTTAAATCATTTTTTAGGACAACTGAATTTCGCTTTTCCCAAAACAAAGTTAAACAAAATATATGAAGTCAATGATAAATCTTAAAGTTTTACAAAGAATAATGTAAGTAATATTTTTTTTTCTAATAACTATTTTGGAAGTTATTTTAACTATCTAGGCCTTTTATCTTTATAAATTAATTTTTTTAATACTTCTCAATACTCAAAATAGGTACCTAGTCAATTCAGCAAGAAAAAAAGAACATTTAAGAATTTCCTTTCAAAAGATTTTTTTTTTTTTAACATCTTCACTTCCAACAAGGCTGCAAGCAACCACTATAAGAGTTGGAAGTTACTGGAAGAGAAAAGACTAAATCTGTAGAGCAAGATAACGATTGACTGATGACTTAAAAGATTGCAAATTATATGAATCAGGAAAGCAAGATGAAGGAAGCGAATTCCAAAGAACTGATGTTCGAGGAAAAAAACTAGAAGAATAAGAGTTTTTGAAGCACTTAGGAACAGTCACAGAAAAAGGATGAGACTTAATTGAATGGCGAGTAACACGAGAGTGAATTTTAGTAGATGGCACAAGGGACGCTAGCTCTTTAGAGCAGTGCCCATTATAGTATTTGTAGAAAAGAGAAAGAGAAGCAACATTACGACGATGTGACAAAGGTTGGAGATTGGCTGCAAGAGCAGGTCCAACTATGTTTACAATTCGTTTTTGCACCTTGTCTAAAAGAGAAAGAGCATCATTAGAAGATCCGCCCCAGATGTGGCAACAGTATTCCATACAGGGACGGATTTGAGATTTATAGAGATAGAGAATAGAATCTGGAGTAAGAAAGTGTCGAGCTCGATAAAGAGATGCAACCTTAGCAGATGCTAATTTTGCAATGGATTTGATATACGGTTTAAAAGAAAGATCAGAAGTAAGAGTTAATCCTAGAAGATGAATGGTAGATGACTCATCTAGTACATTACCATTCATAAATATAGGAAGATCTAAATTATTACGATAACGATTGGCCGAATAAAATTGAGTTTTATCTGAATTAAAGTTCACCAGCCACTGTGAGCCCCATGCTGTAGCAGAAGTGAGATCCTTTTCAAGCTCAGATACCCCCTCCAAGCAATCAGAGAGTGTAGGCTTCTTATCATGACAAGAGTAAATGGTAGTGTCGTCAGCGAATAATGCCACCTTAGATGTGAGAATATCTGGAAGATCGTTAATGTAAATTAAAAAGAGTATAGGGCCAAGGATTGAACCTTGAGGAACCCCTGAAGTTACAGGATGTGAAGAAGAGTGTTGTCCATCGAGGACAACTTTTATACTACGATTGGAAAGAAAGGACTCAATAATCTTAAAGACGTTACCAGCTACACCATAAGAAGAAAGCTTATGGAGAAGACCAGCATGCCAAACTTTATCAAAAGCTTTAGAAATGTCAAGTGCGATAGCCTTAACCTCTCCACCTCTATCTAATGCACGGTAAAACCTATCGGTTATTACTGTTAGCACATCAGCTGTAGAACGAGAAGACCGAAATCCATATTGATGATCAGAAAGTAAGTTATTTGATTCAAGATGAGAGATTAAGTGTTTGTTGATTAAAGATTCAAAAACCTTGCTTATGACAGGAAGAAGACTAATGGGACGGTAGTTAGATGAATCAGATCGCTCTCCAGAATTTTTGAAAATAGGGATAACAGATGCTGCTTTCCAGCATGATGGAAAACAAGACTCTGATAAGCACTTGTTAAATAGTTTAGAAAGTATGGATGAAAGCTCCGGAGAACACCTCTGCAAAACTACAACAGGAATGTTGTCAGGACCACAAGCTGTTGAAGAGTCTAAGCAGGAAATTACTTTAGATACAGAAGCTGAAGTGATGCGAATGTCAAGCAAGGGATCAACCTGTTTGACGGCTATGTCAGGTAAAACGCAACTAGTGGAATCAAGAGATGATATTGATGAAAAGTTCTTAGCAAACAATTCAGCTTTGTCTTTAGGTGAGGTGACAAAGTCTGAACCATACAAGAGAGAAGGAATAACAGATTTGCCCTTATTATTGATACTGTTAAAGATTCTCCAGAAGTCTCGAGAGCCTAATTTTTGTGATGAGATTCGAGATTTAATGACCTGGGAATAGCGAGCTTTGGCGTCAGACAAAACCTTTTTACAATGGTTTCTGGCGATAGTGAACAGATGTCTGTTTTCTGGAGAATTGTTTTGCTGATAGATATGGAAGTAACGGTTTCGATTAGAAATTGCTGCAGCGCAATGTGAGGAAAACCAAGGAGAAGAGTGAGGTTTGACCTGGAATCGTCGAGAGGGAATAAAAGATTCCATGCCAGCCTGAATCCACAAAGTTATGTAAGAAGCACATTTGTCAGCAGGAAGACGGAAGATTTCTACCCAAGGGCCATCACGAAGAAAATCACGGAAAGAGTCCCAGTCAGCTTTAAGGTAGTTGTATGTGGTACGATGATGGGGGGATTCTGATGAAGTAGAAGAATTTGATAATAGTTTTAGAGAGATCAAACCGTGATCAGAAGTACCTAAGGGTGAATGTGGAGAAATTGAGCACTGACTAGGATCCAAAACAAGACATAAGTCGAGTAGAGAAGGTAAATGATTAGGGTTGTCTGGAAAACGAGTTGGAAAGTTGACTATTTGAGTTAGAGATTGAGAAAGGCAAAAGTTGAGGGCCTTAACGCCAGCAGAGTCACTGACACTAGAGCCAAGCCAATCGGTGTGATGGGCATTAAAGTCACCAACAACGACGATATTGGCCGATGGATAAAGAGAGAGGGCTTGGTCAATTTGATCAGAAATAACATCAAGAATAGTGCAGTCTTGGGATGAAGGAGAGCGATATAGAACAAAGAGAAAGGCGATAGAGTGAAGTTGTGCTAAACGAAAGCACATAAATGAATAGTCTGTAGATTCAAACCTAGTTTCACGACAAATGGGTGAGTTCTTACGAATGTAGATGCCCAGGCCAAGCATGTGATTATTGGAGTCTTTACGAATTAAAGGAAGATAACCATCAACACTAAGATCCCAAGATGGGACAGCCGAACTCAAATTAGTCTCACAAAGAGCAAGTAGGTCTGGTGAACTTTGCAAGAGATAAGACTCAACAGAAGAAAAGTTACTTCGAAGACCACGAATATTAGTAAATGATAGGTTTAGAGAACTTGGTGATGATGATGGTTTTTTGTGTTTTTTAGTTTTAGGTACTTTAGTCATTTTAAATTTATAAAGAACTTGACTCAAGTATAGATAGTACTCAGTACACTATTTAACAACTAAGCAATAGCCTCATTACTATTAATAAACCCTAAGCCGTAACAAAGGGCTCCAAATGTGGCCTCTGCAATGCACACCAAAAGTACAAACAGGGACACCATCCATGCGCAACATGGCACTGTTAGTACTCTGATATTTTTCGGCTGTTGATGGAATCAGTCTCTCTGAGAGCTACCACAGAGTTCGGGAAACCTGACTACCAGCCGGCCTCAGAACCATAAAACTGAGTTTTAGAGCTGTACCCTCATTAGGAGATAATAGAATGAGTTGCCCAGTCATAAAAATAGAGACACAAGCAATACCCACGCATTGAGTCAAGTCTTTATTCCGTCCTAAAGAGACGTCCTAATTACGTCTTAAAAAGACGTCATCTGGCGTTGCCATTTAGAACCAGTTCTGGACGTCCTAAAAAGACGTCCTTTCGACGTCATATGGACGTTTCCGTGCCTGCTGGGATAAATTTCCCATCAAAATGATTTAAACTACACGCCACTTTTATACCTTTATGGAGTAATGCTAGTTGCTTCTTAACTTGTATGAGTCGCGCGACATATAAAAGTTTAGAAGCAACTATAAATGTCACGTAGAGAATAACTGTTGAAAATGTCACGCCGTATTAATAATTTCGCAGGACCTATAAAATCTATGAGTGCACACAACGAAAAAAAGAAACATCACATTAGCATTTAGTGGTTATTCTGTGATAAAATTCTAAAGCAAATAAAATTTTATATTTATCAAAACCTATGCCAGTGGTTTTGGCTGCATATGATAATTTATTCAAGTTTAAATCTAAAAGTAAATATTTCCTTCCAACGAGTTTGACTTTAAATTATATAATTGATTATTTAAAACACTCATCTTATAATGCTATACACTATGTTAATGATTAGCTTTACACAATGCTGTTGCGTACATTGATATCATTTGCAATTTCTAAACACAAATATAATTTTTGTTTAAAAAAACTTTATTAAACTCTTTGTGTCACAGTGTACAAGGAGGTTTAATAAATAGGACGCCGTAGCATACTTTATGGAAAATGCCTAAAGCCAGTTTTGAAAGTCAGCCGCCATCTTGGTTTACCCAAAACATTGTTATGTTTTGCGAGGAACATAATATTCTAAATAGAAAACTTTGCAGAATTAAAGTCGAAACATTGATATAAATGATTAAATATTTTGCCGGTGGTTTCCGCGGTTGTATTATGCTATAAAGAATTAATTGTTAACTGACCACCGGGTTCAGTTCATTCCAAAATGTTGGAATACGGAAGTAGACATTCAGATAGTAAACATGCTATAAGCAGATGCCTTTTTTTTCACAGTGGATGTCTTATTTTTCACACAACATCTTATGGAATAAAAAAAAATATTTGTGAGTTTTTTATTAAACAATAACAAAACTAAATGTAAACATAACTAAAGAAAAATATATTAAACATACATATCTATCTTTCAATTTCTCTCTTATTATATAATGTATATACATATATAGGGTCAGGACAACAACATCAGTTTTTGCTATGTTTAATAACATCTGTCCTACAACATCTATAAATATAATGATATATAACTATATCTATCCAACAACATCTGTAAATACACTGAACAATAATAACATCTGTCCCAAAACATCTGAAATTTCAGTGTAAAACATATTAAATTACTACAGATTTAGTTACATCTTTTCAATTATGTTAAGAATAACTACATCTGTTCAACTGTGAGTTCTATAGATGTAGAACTCACAGTTAATTTTTTAATTAATTTAATCTTTGTAATCTTTTTAATTATGTTAGGTAACCGTCAGAATTAAAAAAAAATTGAGGTCGGCAATAATTTTCTGACTCAAATTGTTGGCATCAGGTTGTTAAAAAAAATTTGACATAAAAGTGTTACCATAAAACATAGAAGCGAGGTCGGCGAATTTTTGTCAACCTCAAAAACATTTAATGGTTTTGTGTAGTTACATCCGGAAAATTATGTTAAATATAAATGCATTATTTTAATCACATATAGCTTTAATGTGGGTTTTCTGATGTAGTTACATCTGAAGGAATTTCGGCGGACTTGTACACGACGTACCCCCTCCACCTAAATTCGGTAAATTCGCTAATTTACAAAAGCCCTAGTTAGGTTATTTTGTAGAATGGAAATCAGTAGAATGGAACAAAATATTTTTTAATTACATAATTTAAATATATATATATATATATATATATATATATATATATATATATATATATATATATATATATATATATATATATATATATATATATATATATATATATATATATATATATATATATATATATATATATATATATATGTATATATATATATATATATATATATATATATATATATATGTATATATATATATATATATATATATATATATATATATATATATATATATATATATATTACAAAAGTTTAAAAATATTTATTATTATACTCATTCTTTGAGGAAAAAATGTGTAAATATAAAACGTTACAAAGGCGAACATTTACCAAAATAATGCGCTTCACGCAAAATTAATCTAATAAATTGTAAACAAAATATATATATATATATATATATATATATATATATATATATATATATATATATATATATATATATATATATATATATATATATATATAAATATATATATATATATATATATATATATATATATATATATATATATATATATATATATATATATATATATAAGAGTTTATTTTCAAAACGCGGTAAACGCCATTTTAAAAATTTTTTAGAAATTGTGTGGTTTACTTATAGTTTATAAGTAAACCAGGACCTAGCAGACATTGTGTCCGAATATATGCTAAACGAAGTATAACCCAATATTTTTTTACTTCTAAAAAACATTTATTTTCAAAACGCGGTATAAAAATTTTCATTTGTTTTCAAAATGCGGTATTTAATTTTGAAATGTATATTACTTCTGCGCAAGCGCAAATATTTTAAAGTTGCGTTAAAGAAATGGCGGATTGCGATGGACAAGATTAATGCGTTATCTAATATCCTATTTCCACTGATATCAAAATATTTTGAGATCAGTGCCTATTTTGAGATCAGTGCCTATTTCACATAGAAAAAAAGATATAATGTATGAAACATGAGAAAAGAAAAGCATTTCTTAATTCTAGTGTTCGTTTAAACTACCATGCTTTGTTTGTTTAACTGAACTAATTATGGAATGATGGTAGAAAATATATTAAAAACTTAAATTAATAAGTTTGAATATATTTGTTACCTGTTTTTTAATGGAAAGCATTCAATAATAATACTTCCTTTTTATTTTTTGTTAAACCGACAATTGCTTTGTTGCAAATAAAATAAGGCTATTGCAAAAATATAACGATGACTTTTATGTTATATTAATTGTCTATTAATTCAATGGAGACTTAAAAATAGTGATCATCATTGTTACAACTACACAACACTAAAAAAATATTATTGTTTATTGTCCATATTTAACTCTCAAATTTAAATTTACAATTGCGAATTGTGAAATGTAATAGTTTACATTACTTTAATAGAACATTGTTTACATTCACATTATCAATAATATATAATGACCAAACATTAAATACACATATTTGTTCAATATGTTAAATAAAATTAATCATTAAAACTTATTGAGGTCTTTTAAAGTTTATAAACATCTTTATAAAATGGATATACCGCATTTTGCTAACAAGCTTCAATTGGATATACAGTATTTTGAAAATAAATGCAAAGTTATTGACAAAAAAAATAAATTTTTTTATTTATTAATATTTTATTTATTGACATTACAGTATTGTGAAAAAGTTAAGAACCACCAAAAAAACAAATCAAAATTTATTTTTATTTTTAAATTTTTATTTAGTCGAATATAATTTTCTGGTAAAAAAATAATAATAATAAATTTTAGGAAATAGACAAACAAAATAAAAAATAATAATAACAGTTAGACTTTTAAACAAATAAAAAAAATGTATTTAAAGTTTTGTAGGTAATTTTTATTTTAAAAAAATTGTGAAAAAGTTAAAAACCACAGAACAAAAAACGGTAATTTTTTCCTAATACCGCGTAATTCTACCATGAATTTTTAAGCACTCATTTATACGATTTGGCATTGAGTCTATTAAATTCTCTAAAATATGTTTGGGAATATTTCTAAGTATTGTTGGTAAAATATTGTGCAACTCCTCAAGGCTTCTTGGTGCTTTCTTGGCAATCAGTTTATCAAGCCAACTCCAAAGATTTTCAATACAATTTAGATCTGGACTATTTGATGGCCAAGTTAGACGTTCAATATTTTTGTTTTCGAACCATTCAGAGACAATTTTAGCTCGGTGGCATGGTGCATTATCTTGCTGATAAATGAACGGAACGCTTTGCTCAAGTGCATCAATTGATGGTAACAAGTTATTATTTGAAATATCGACGTAATAAATAGAGTTGAGTCGACCATCAAATAATTTAAACATACCAAGACCATAATATGTCATGCAGCACGATATTCCAACCGACCCGCTACCTTGTTTTGTTCTTTGAACGATACAATCAAGATTATATTTTTGGAAAGCTGCCTGCGAATCATAATTCGGTTTTTTCGGTTATCAACCTCGATATTCATCTCATCACTGAACAATACTGTCCTCCATTTTTCTTTAGACCATTCTTTGACACTTTGGCAAAATTCTTTTCGCTTTTTTATATGTTGTTTGTTAAGTCTCAGTTTTAGAACAGCTTTTTTCCATAGCATATTGTTACCTATTAGTATCCTACGCACAAGTGATGCCGATGCTTGACATCCATTAAAAGCTTCCATTCCCTTCTTAATTCATGCAACGACATAGTTCGATTTTTCTTTGCCCATCTGATTAAAAGACGATCATCATTGGGTGTCGTCAAACGCGGTCTTCCAGAATGATGGCGATCAACGTGAGATTTCGCCTCTCTGAATCTTTTAATGATTGTTAGCACCGAACTATGTGATCGTTTTATTATTCTTCCAATTTCACAAGCGGTTTTACCTTCCTGATGTCATCAGGATGTCATCAGTGATGATAATGCATTATTTTTACACGATTTTTATAGGTAATAGCTTTTTTCCTCATTTTTTCAAAAGAAGAGAGTTTTTTTTTGTTTGAAATTAAATACTTTTTTTTAATACTTTTGTTTTTTTGGTAATGACTCAGGTCATTAATAAGATATTTAATTAAAAAAAGGTAAAAATCAATTAAAAAAAGCCGTTTCCACCGCATTTAGCACTTGTGAAAAAGTTAAGTTTGTGGTTCTTAACTTTTTCACAAAAAAAATATTGAAAAAAATTAATACATAATATTTAAACCTTATTTTTATAGGTTCTATTAATTAATTTTCGAAAAAAAAAATTTTTCTTTTTTCTCATGTTTTATTTAATATGTGTGAAAAAAAAAAAGACTATTTTGTTATCTTAATTAATTAAGATAACAAAATAAAAGTTAATTAATTTTATTTCAAAATAATTTTTTTTTCTTTAGTGGTTCTTAACTCTTTCACAACAATGTATAAAGTATACTTTATGTATATATACATTAAGAAACAATAATTTTTCCAAATATACGAGATGTTGGTGTGGCGAAAAAAGTCAATTATCTCAATACCACAAAAATGGATATACCGCATTTTGAAAATACACTCTTCACATATATATATATATATATATATATATATATATATATATATATATATATATATATATATATATATATATATATATTTGTTTATCTAATGTTGTTTCCTTGATTTCAAAGTGGTGTGACTTGGCAAACGTGTAGAGATATATTTTTCATTCTTACCTGTCAAGCACTGCTTTAGGTCTAAGTGTTGTCTAGCCTTTTATATAATATATTGAAAACACACAACGTTATCTTTGATAATTTTTTGCGTAATGTTGTTATCTTTGACTTATCTTTATGGTGGTAACTGTTGTTTAAAGAATGATTGATAGATAGTTTCATTCCTAAGTTCAAAATGTTTAATTAGACATTAAGTAGATAATGTTTAGTAGCTTAAAATTATAGGTAATATCTAATCTTTTTAAAATTTTATCAAGTAACTAATTTATTGTAATCTATTTTTAAATTTCAAATTGTCAAGAAAATTTTGTGTTATGCTTCATTTTAGGGTATCTAAATATGTATTTATTTTTCATTTTTTAGAAGAAGTTAGAACTATATTGACTGGTTAAATAGCTTTATTTGTACAATGTTTCTTTTTTTAAGAAAACTGTTTTAGTTTTGTCATTAGTCCTTTTAAAACATTTTAAGCAAGTATTTGCTTTATTTTTTAGAGCAGTTATAAGGAACTGATCGCTTTTTTAGTAAGTTTAATTCATTTTCTCATACATATGCTAAGATTTTTCTAATAGAAAGAATAATGAGAATAAAATTTTATTTATGTATTTAATATGAAAAGTTAAATAAAATAAGACCGTTATTTGTGGTCGTGTAAGTTTATATACATAAGTTTGCGTTTATTTCAGTCTGTTTTATATTTCTCTATATCTTTATGTATATTCTCTAAGGAAAAATAAGGAGGAATAGAAAAATTAAAAAAATTTGTTCTGGAATTTGTCAAAAAAGTGTTATGTTATGCTTTATTTTAAGGTATCTAATTATATATTCATTAGAAATTTTAATTTTGTTTTCAAATGGTTTATTCTTTTTCATTACTTTGGATAAATATATACTGACTGCCATAACTTCATTTTTATTAACAATGTTGTACATTGTAGTCTGCATTCTTTATTACATTAAAAATAATTGATGCTAATAAATGTTGTTTTATAGTTCTTAAAAGATTGCATATAAGTTTGCATGTATATTATGCTCAAAGTTTAAAATTTTTTGATAAATGCGTGTATGTGGTGATATATGTTATATAGTTGTTTTTTAAATGCGTTTTTATAATAGTATGAAATGTATTATATCTAATTTGTGCAAGATTGTTAAATGGGGTGTTTTTGTATTCTAAGTAACATTTTAAAAAAATATTGTGTTTTATAATTAGTATATATGTTTATATAATGTTGTTTTCATGATTTCAAAGTGGAGTTACTTGGCAAACGTGAAGAGCAAGATTTATCAACCTTACCAGTCAAGCGATGTTACTGCTTTACGTCTAAGTGTTGCCTAGCCTTAAATATAACTATTCTGAAAACACATTGCATTATCATTAATAATTTATCGCGTAATGTTGTTACCTTTGGCTTATCTTTACGTTACCAGTGGGCATTTCGACGTCGAACAAACGTCGAGCGACGTCGGATCTTGACGTCGGATCGACGTTGGGTTTACGTTGGAAATGGAAATGTTATTTGACGTCGGATAAACTGACATCGCGCGACGTCGGCATTCCGATGTAAATCCAACGTGTTTTTTGAAAACTAAAAAATATTGCCTTTGGCAGGAATCGAACCTCGGTCTATAGGAAACTAAATCTTAGGCGCTTACCACTACACCACAAGGACATATAGATTAGGTGTTTATTTAGTAATTTATACTTGTAGCTATTTGGGAATTATTACTTTGATAAGAAATAATTTTGTTTAAATATTATATAAATATTAAAACGAATAGTTATATATTATAAAAAATGTATACTCGAAAATGTTAATAGTTAAAAAACTATGCTAGTGCATCATAAAAAACCTCATGATGTTTTATCAACCATTATTCAAACTTCTTTCCATTAATAAAAAACACGCTTAGTTCACATATTTATTGAAGAGCGCAATTGCACACATATTGTTGGGTTTGGATTAAATTTTCATCAGCGATGTCTTACGACGTTGTTCCGACGTCGTTTTAAGGACGTTGGATTGACGTCGGAAGACGTCAAAAGACATCAGAGTACGTTAATATTATGACGTTGCCAGACGTCTTTTTATCGACGTTGGATCGATGTCAGTACTGCGACGTTTTTTGGACGTCTTTTATAAGATGTCGGAACAACGTCAAAATACATCGAAACGACGTCAGGGGATGTTAAGATAAAGACATCGCCCGACGTCATTTTACTGACATCGGAACAACGTCGGAATAGGTCTTTTGACATCGCTGATGAAAATCGTTCGTAAATCCGACGTCGGATTGACGTCGGGTGCCCACTGGGTTGGTGTCAGCTGTTAAAAATGATTAATAAGTATTTTCATTACTAGAACTCACTGCTTTTATTTACTGAAATTTATTCAAGACCATTTCGCTATAAATACATTTTGTTTATCATGAAAAAACAATATTTAACAACTACTACTCAGGTATCACAACAGCTAATCTCTATCAAGTACATTGATTTTCAATTCATATATGATGTTTTTCTTTGTATTTACTTATTTGTTACATTTTTAATTTCAGATTTATAGTGGTTTTATTTGCTATAGAAGAGCAAATTATTTTGAATATTTTAAAAATATATATCTACTCCAGTCAACACTCAAAGTTCAATGTTACATATACCATTTTTAAGTAGCTTCTAGGCTTTTTTGATGCTTTTCTTATTCAAGTGGTTTTATAAGCAAGGTCTGCAAGCAAATTTGAGCTGAAAAGTTTTTCAGCTTTCAAAGAGAATTAATGTTGTTATACTTCTCACAAATATACGGCCTCATTCACACATAACACAAATCTGAATAAATATACAAGGATAGGGTAAAATAAGATTATGAACAAAAGTATATAATAAAGAACAAATATTTGATATACTGGTTTTAGAGGCCGTTCATGTCTACAGGTGTGATGGTGTAGTGCATTAGTATGTGCCGTTTGGTCGTCTAGTATGGTCTCGTTATGTCTTCGTTCACTTTCAAATCGGGTGAATAGAAAGCTAAACACACTCACTCCTTGCGCTTATGGGCTAGCCCATCAGAGCCAGACGTGAGACCTACAGAATGGATTTCAATTGATCGAATGCACACATTAGTCACCGTAGGCCACAAGCCATCACTCTTAGCCAAAAGAGCTACTGCTTCGTGCTGGTGTGGAATGATGTGCTATGAAGTGAGATTTCAGATCCGAGCACATAGTCAGCGAGCGTTGATCCGACGTGCATTGTGGAGCTTCTCCGTGCATTGTGGAGATTAATGTTGTTTTCTGTTTAATTTAATTTGTTTAAATAGAGTAGTTTTAATAAAAATGTTTGTTTGTTCTTGGTTTTTTACTTATTTGTTTTCAGATTCTTAAGAACTAGGCAACTTAGTAAAGCAAGATTTATTTTGTTTTTTAGTGCAATTGGAAAGAGCTAAAGTGCTTTTTAGTCACTTCAAATCATTTGTTTCTTTTTTTAAATAGAAGGGTTAATAATAAAAATTTTTAGAGAGTCGAACTGTTACTGATTTGAGTAAGTTTAATGTTTTATTTTGTTTTATATTAGATATATATTTTATGTATTTAACATGGAAAACTGACTGTAATTTTTGACAGGTAAGTTTATATACATAAATGTGCCTCTATATCAGAATATTTTATATTTCTCTGAATTTATATAAATATTATCTCATAGAAAAAATTAAAAAGAATAGAAAAAATTTGAATATATATACAGACATTAAAATAATGTCAAAAATTTTGTTTTATATTTTTCAGTTGTAAAAATATAAAACGTTTATTTATTCAATTTTAACAGTAGTATAATCACTGGTAATATATTTAATGGTAACAGATGTATAATATTAGGTTCGAAGAAGTTATTAGTGAAAATGGTTATAGGTGGCTTAAAATTGCTGTCATATGAAAGAAATAGATTTAGGAGTGATAAAGTTAATTGTCGTTGAAATATAAGAAATTTGGCTTGATAGACAGAAAACGTTTTTGCCAGAATTCAGTGTCAAGCAGAGTGTTGATGTCTATTATTTGATTCTACATTAGACACTTTAAAATATGAATTTTAAACTATGAATTTTACTTTTTTTAATATTTTAATTTTAAAGTATGAATTTTACTATTTTTAATATTTTAATTTTTAAGTATGAATTTTACTATTTATAGTAACAAGTAATAACAGTTTCAATTTTTAATAATTTTTTTATTTTTTTTTATTTGTTATCTTAAACATAATTGTGTTCATTTTTTTTAGTTGTCTTTGTCATCACTTGATTATTTTGCTTACTGTTGAAACATGGTTTTAATTTTGAAAATTTAATGATGTGAAATTTACAATATTATTCATTTGTCAACAGTTAAAGAGAAGCTGGAACTTAATTAATAAATGGTCGAAGGTAACTTTTAGTTAAGGTAAAAATAATTTTGTTTATTGGTAGCATAATAAAACCAGTTACTGTTATTTATTGCATGACTTTTTTACTTTTTCTAACGTGCTGTTTTTAAAACACTTCCTCTCTCTCTTAGATGAGACTTAAATAAGAATTACTATAGAGAGAGAATAGATAAAACTCATGTAATTACTGAGCTCTTGCGTATTTTTAAAAACTGTGATTGATTTTCTTCTTTGTAATAATGATATCATAATTTCATTACTTTTTTTTTTTAGAATTACGTTATGACGCATTTATAAGATTTATAAAATAAAAAAACCTGATTTCTTTTTATTGTAAATTTTTGTTAATTAAAAGGATATAAATATATACTATTAGTTAATTTTATATTTTATCTATTTTATGCCTAATAATTTGTTGTACGTATTTTAAGGGGATCTTTATAAATGGGAGGTCGTAACTAAAAACCTTTTAAAAAATGGAGAATATTGTAGTCTTGCGCATTAATATCGAGTTACTCAAGTTTTATTTATTTGTTTAACTATTAGTTAGCTTAGTCTGTATTTGCAACACTTTTGAGGAAAGAAAGAAAACATTCTTATATATGTAGATCATTGTTTTATATTTTATTATTTTATTTTATTCACCTGGTCACCATTAAAGCAAAAAGAGGGGAGGAACCTCTTTATTAGAGTCAAAATATTTAAAAAAATTAAATTTCGAGTTACAAATGGAATTTTTAGTAAATGGTGGCAAAATACCGTTAACTAAAAATTAATGAAAAAAAGGAATTTTTAAAGAGGCCAAACAAATAATATAGAAATGGTCTGTGTTGAACAGACTTAACAAGACCTGGGTCGGGTAAGCTTGGTTTACAATTTTTCATGTCTACTTATCTGTTATAATTTTTATTTTAGGTTTGTCATATGATGCATTAATGCATTAAGTTTTCATATTTTTCAAATTTATTATACCCATGTTTGATCGTAAATTAAAGTTTTTTTGTTTGAAACGTATTTGTACTCAGTTGCTTAGTTATTTATAATAAACTTTGTTATTTTTAATAAATTTATTTAAATGTGTGCATTAAACATTTTTAAGTTAACAATTTTCTTTTCTAAAGAAAAATTAATCAAGGGGATACCAAAAAATTGATAACTCCTGTATAATATAATTTATTCTTTTTAACTTTATTTTAATCTTAATGGTTCGTGTTATAAAAATTATTACAAGGATTTCGTTGATACTTTCGTCAATTTAAAGCATGACGAAGTGTTATTATTTTGTGTCAGTAACTAAAAACGTATTGTGTTAAACTTAGGAAGGTCGATGAAAATGGTTCTGCCTTACACTGTTATGACCTATACCATTTGTAAATTACTCAAATAATGTTAAGTAGTAATTGTAAATGTTAAGTAGTAGTTGGTAAATTATTTTACCTCCTCATATTTTTTATGTTAATTTTACAGATGGATTAATTTTATCAAGCTGAAGGCGATTTTCTAAAAGGGTATTAGTTAAGGTTTTGCATCATTAAATTTTGGAAAACAGCCACTATAAATTAATTATGTAACAGACCGACCATAACCCGTATTACAGGTTGCTTTTTGCCAGTCATAAGATAATGTTTGTTTTTTTCCATAGAGAAAGTACTCTTGTAATATTATTTTATAGTTTAGGGAAAATATTATTAAAACAAGATAATAGAATCTTATTTTAAGTAAAAATAATATTGAAATAAGAAAAAAAATCCTTTTTTTTAAATATAAATTCTTGAAACAAGAAAAAAAAAATCTTCATGAAATTTTAATAAATTCTTAAAACAAGAAAAAAAATTCTAATGTGGCGGACAAGTCTTTTTTTTGTTTTAAGACTTTTTTTGCTTAAAACAAGAATCTTGGATTTTGCTGTGTACCAGAAAGCACAGTGGGCATGCTTTGTCTTGAGGACGTCAGACGTTTCATGGTTGTCTAGACGTCCATAAGACGTTCAAAAAACGTCCTCCGGACGACGCAAGCCTACTGGGAAGGCACTAACAGAAGAGGGGTGTTGTGTCCAATTATTATTGCTAATATAAGTTTAATAAAAAGTTGTTTCTTTTTTTTTTTATAGTTTAATATTTATTTTTGTAATGTTATGTTATTAAAATGAACCTAACATCACTTTATAAAAAAAATTTTGTAATGTTATGTTATTAAGATAAACCTAACATCACTTTAAAACAAAATTTTGGGCTGAAGATAATATTTCTTTACTTGTGAGGTAACTTAGTAGAAAATGTAACGGTTTTTTTTTAGAAAATGAAAGTAGTAGCAATGGGTCATCGGCATAGTAGTTCACTACGTCTTTTTATTTTAATATTTTTTAAAATAGTTTTATCCCTTAACCCAAGATCATTTGAAGGTATTTTAGGGCTATTGCAGCATTATGACTTGCAATTACCATTTGCTTGTACTAAAAAGCTTTGGCTAAAAATATGTAAAGTCTTCTGAAAAGTATTGTTATTTCTTCGGATTTTGAAACTGTTTAACTATTAGCTATGAATTGAAAATATATTAACAATTCAAATATACGAATAAAAATTCAAAATTAAATGTTTATATTTGATGATGGTTTTTAAACTATCAAAATAAAATATAATTTTTATTTTTGTTTGGTTTTCTTTTTTTTTTTAAAGTGTGCCATTAAATCGTTTTATTTATCAATTTTTTATTAAATTAGTCACGCAATTTTTTTAAATTAAGTATGGCAAAACATTTATATCTTTTAATTGTCAACATCTAAAACACTATCGTGTCGCATGTCACCAAGCCCAACTTAGCGCGTCACATTTAAATTTTCTAAACGTGGCGTAAAAAATTGGGCTTGGTGACATGTGACACGATAGTGTTTTAGATATTCCGTGACAAATGAAAAATTTCAATGTCACGCCACACTTATTTTAAAAAAGTCGCGTGACTTATAAATGTCACGTCTTACTTAATATTAATTGAGGCGTGACATTTATTAGTCATGCGACTTTTTTAAAATAAGTGTGGCGTGACATTAAAGTTTTTCATTTGCCACGAAATATCTAAAACACAATCTTGTCGCATGTCACCGAGCCCGATTTTTTACGCCACGTCTAGAAAATTTAAATGCGGCGCGCAAAATTGGGCTTGGTGACATGCGATTATGCTATGCTATAATAATAGCTATAAGATGGCAATGTCACGCCAAACCTAATATCTAAAAGTTGCGTGACAATTTTAATTTTTAATACCGTGTGTTAAATCGGGCTTCGTGACATGGCGGCTTTATTAAACAATATGGCCGGACTTTTTTTACAGTGTACGAAAAACTCCATGAACGCACTCACTAACAAATCTACTTTTAAAGAACACGCATGAACTACTTACAAACTTAATTAAATTGTTTATGATTAAGTTTTAGTTTTAACTTTTCATACGACATTATTTCTTACTATTCATGTGTGTTCTTTATTTTATTATATTTAAGCGAGTTATATATAGCTCATGCGATAAAAACATTGGATAACTTAATTCATTATAATAAATAAAAAAAACTTACTTCGTTCACACTTATCAATTACATCGTTTCTTTCGCAATAAACCAATCCATTTTTAATATCTTTCCATACTTTATTAGGATACGTTCTAATCCAACTGTTTAGAATTTGATAGGTTTGTTTAAAGGCAGTATTAAACTCACTCAACACACAATCAATTTTTTCATCGCCAATATCCAATCTACGAGCAAGCTTTTTCCAGTCATTGGGTAATTCATGTGCAAGCGTGTTCAACACTTCTTGGGGAAGTTTTTTAACTAAAAAAATGAAATGATTTTTTCAAACAATGTCAAAAGCATTATTTATTTATATAACAGAAACAAAAATCACCTTTTAAATCATCGAATTCGTTGCAAACACCTTCTTCCTCCATTTAATTTTAAACGACGGTTTGTTACTAAAGAATGTTTTACTGAAAATAACTTTTCAAACTCCAACATCATATGTAAATCAGTATTTCTAATATCAACTGTAAAAAACTTCTCAATTTTTATGTTTGCCAACAATATTGAATTTGTTTACTTTGATGTTAATATTTGTCAAAAAAGAACAGAGCATGTTTTACAGTTTTTAAAAATATTATTTACTTTTTTAAAGTAAATAAATTTCTTGACGCGGCATTTTAAAAGACATGTACTTTTGATTTATAACTCTGCAAAAAACGCACTTTAAAATGTTATTGTTAGTTGGTGTCTACAACAAAATTAGAACAATCGAGAGGACAGAGAGGTAAATACAAAGTAGAGTATAGTTGCTACCTGCTATAGACTGGTTCAATTTAGATAAGTTAATCGTTTATTGTTTCATCTCTTTTAGATAATCATGATGGTATTCAAAAAGGGATAAAACGATTTTAAAAACGCAATCTTTACGAGACGCCATATAAAAATATTTTTATAACTTATGTATCCTCCGTAATTTTTTTACTTATGTTTCATACAGTAGAAAAATATTAAAACACATTAACTCCATTTTTCAAAAAGTAGAGATGATCAAGATATTTCTAACTTTGCGATTAACTATAAAAGACTTTTGTAAAAAGTTGTTTAACAAAAATAGTTTCTCAACCGTAGAAAAATTAGATCTAAAAGACCAGAAAAATATTAAAGCAATCTTCAACTTCACGTTAAAGAAATACTTTCCATTTAGACAATTTTCTGACTTATATAGAAGTTGACATATGTATATCTAAAAAAAACATTAAAACAACAACAATTGATTAGCGATTGCAATCCCGGGATCCCGGTGTTTTATATATTCCGAAATCCTGGGATTCTCTATTATGATATCCGGGATTTCCTATAAGATTGAGCAAAAAACAACGTACTGAAAAAATATAACAACGTACTAAAAATAAATTACAACAACTTATGCGTCTCAATAAAATATTTTAGAAATAATATAAATTTGCAGAAAATAATTGTATTTTTAGCTGTGCAATAAAAAAAATTATCGAAAAGGTTTGATTTGCAGAAAAAAAAAGGTCAACGTTTTGTATTTTAAAAGAAAGATTAAATAACTAAAGAAATTAAGGTCCAAATACAAATTCTAAATCATTTATTTAAAAGATTAAAAAGAAATCAATTTAAACTTTATACAATACTAAAAGTTAATTTTTTTAGCCTTTAAATCTTCAAAGATTTTGATTTTTTTGGTTAGGTCTAATTTTGTTGCTCTTTCATTTTCGATGGATATTATAGATTAAATATTTTTTTATTAGCTTCAATTTGCTAAAATTCTCACTTGCAACAGTAATTAGTTTGACAGACATTTGTAATAAAATCCAAATATTAAGAACCACAATTTGCGAATCACTTGATTTTATAAAGTTCAATACATTTAGCGGACGTCCAAGAGTATTTTTAGGCAAAAGGGTAGATACAAATTTCAACTCGTCAAATAATTCTGGGCCATCAATATCGCAATTATTTTCCATTTTTAATTTCAAATGCAGATCTTTTCAAAACTTATGTAAGTCATTGTTCGCAGGTAAATGTCTTCAGATTATATAAAATTTTCCATGTTTGGTGAAATTCATTCAGTTGTTAAAATCTTTCTTGAAGAGATGTTATGACATTAAAAATGTTCTTTGGAATTATTACAATTGCATCTCTACTCTAAAAAGTAGTCTTTTGCTCAACTTGCAAAGATTCATCCAACTTTTTTTTATTCATTAGAGAATTTTCAAAACCAGCTACCCTATATTCTATCACAAAATCTGTACATGATTTCATAAGTGAAACTACTGAGGCTATATTCATGGATGTATGGATTTGCTAACAATATTTACACGATATAAAATATTAAACCAGGTAACAAAAATTATCATAAAAGAAAAAAATGTTTATCAGAAAATGTATAAGCTTCTAGTTTAATGGAAATATGAGAAGAGTTTCACTCAAAGTTACTAAAGCATCGTAAATTTTCACTATTTGATACCGTATTTGTTTTAAACATTTAATTTGACTTTCCATTTGAGTTCCACAAAGAAGTAAAATTGGATAAATGACCTTTTAGTATGTTCCATCTAGATACTGAAGCTGAAAACAGTGTATATATTTGTTTGACAATTGCAAAAAGTAATATCGACTCGATACAAGATGATAAATCGCTTATAACTAAATTTAGAGAAATACATCCATAAGCAGGGCTGTGGAGTCGGAGTTGGAGTCGGAGTCGGAATTGCGGAGTTGTGACATTTTCAGCGGAGTCGGAGTCGTAATGATTAAACAAAACCGCGACTCCGACTCCAATAGTAAAACTTCTCAGTATTGCACGTGCCTGTACAAAACATTCAATTTACCTTATGTTCATACTCAGTCAGAGTCGAAGTCGTTACGTTTTTTTTTAAGACTTCATACACATAAAAAATCTTGTAAAAAAGCCTGATTAATTCTATTTCCATCACATATTATGGCTTTGACTTGACCCGATGATTCCTTTATTGATTGGATAGTAATGCTAATTTGTTCGAAAAGAAATTGAGAGTTTAATTTACTTATAGGTATCATTTTGGAAATGAACGATGGTCCACCGAATAAACAATTAACCATTAAACCCAATACAGTTTTTGCAAGAGAAGTTGAATCATCCATTGCTTTTCCGAACAATGTACCACCATGATATAACAACATTTTTTTAACATAAACCTCGTCATGCAATAACAAACAAATTTTCTGTTTTTCTTCAATAGATTGAAAAATATTAGTGAAAAAAAGTTTTTCGTTTAATTTAGAAACTTTTGAAGTTATTCTTGTCAAAGTTCTTACAGAAGGCAATTGGTAATCTGTTCGCAATTGATTATACAAACTTCTGGATGTAGCAAAATACTGAAAAGATCTAATAATAATTTCTTTAGAATAAATCTTATTTCCAACACACTGTGTACCCATAGAAGCTAAATGTTCTTGAATTACAATTCTTTTCTTCCAGGAATCAAACTCTTTAAATAACATAGGACTTCTTCTAATATTGACCATGCATTAATTTTTGAAATTAATGCATGGTCAATATTTTTGTTTTTAGAAATTGGAGGAATTTTAATTTTGACTCCATAGTGATAAGTTTCAAAATGTAAATCGTCTCTAATCTTGATTAAAAAATATGGAACCCCATTTGAATAAGCTTGTGATTGCAAATGAATAATGCTATTAATCATAAAACATACTGATGGAACACCCAAATCTCTTTCATTACATAAAAGAATTTCTTTCATTTCAGCAAAAGTTACTCTATCTTTTTCTAAAAACACTGATAATTCATCTTGAGCAAAGTTTCGAATACATGAAGAGGCACTATTTGTTGAACGTAAAAGAGGAGGTTGAGTGGGAATTTGACAAGACGGTATGCCTGGCCAAACAGATGGTGGAAATTTAGGACGAAATTTTCCTCTAACTTGTTGTTTTTCAAAATTTATTGGCCAATGCAACTCACAAACTACAGTGTCATTAGTTACCTTTAGATTTGCATTTGGAATTACTTTAACCCATATTTGTTTTTCATCTTCATTTTAGGAAATCGATATACTGAGATCTTTAAATTATCAGATTTCTTTTTAGCCGATAAATAATTTGTGGTACAGCCATAAATACAACACTTTTTACCCATATTTCAATATCACTAAAATGGCGATTATAGTTAAGTACAGTTTAAAATAGGCCCCCAGTGAAATACGTTTTTTGCGCGTTGGCAAGGCCTGCAGTATAGATCGCCGTGGTTTCAACCAACACATCTAGTTTCTTATTCGGAATTAAAACCTGTAAAGACACGTGTTTGTCACAATCCAGGCTTAGACCAAAAACACAAGTATATTAAGAGCAGTTTTACTCGAGTTTAACACCATGTGTTTTTTTAAGTTTTTAAAGTCAAACTTAAATGTCTTATGCTTTTATCAGTGGTTTCACATTTTTTAAGGAAATTTATTATAATATACGTTTCCGTAAGGGTGAAACAGTAAATATTTTAATTGGTATTTATGGTAAATACAAAAAGTTAATTTCACGGTATAAAACCCATTCTTAGCTCATGTTATTCTTTTTGTTTTATAAGGTTTTAAACACGCAAGAGAAACCTAGCGTAACTTTTTCTGAGTTATACCGTCTGGGGTCCAAATCAACCTAATTTCTTTAAACTTCAATAATACTCAAGAAAAATCTAGAATGTTTCAGAGATTTCTTTACAAATATACATTTTTTTACTTTAGGTGCCCCAAAACATTCTTACAATCATATCACTGAGCACCGTGGAAGAGCATTTAAAAGGAAGTTTACGCTTCTTTCATTACCGACGTTAAAAAACTAAAGCCCATAGATGTTGTTAAACAATGGATCTCTATTGCCGAGGCAAGCGCTATCCACTGCACTATGGCTTCGTGTATAATTTGCAAGGACTTCTAGAAGATTATACGATCTTTTTAAAAAACCCTCTATATTATCAATTATAATAATAACAAAAAGTTAAAAATAAAGCAATAAAGTTATGCCAACATACATAACTATTCATATAAAATATAAATATACTGGATAAAACGTCTGTTAAAAAGATAGCTTCTTTTAATTTCTGTTTAAAAGAAATAAAAGCGCATTTCAAAGACAAATAAAAATTGGGCAAATTTAGGCGTAGTCCTTTTTTATTACATAAACAAATGGCTGCGATAAAAAATAAAGAGCTCTTATAGTTTTGCAGAAAGATTCTTAGAGATTTTTTTCCATCACGATAATTGCATTTGTATAAGGGTTTTACATTATGAAGGTTTATAAAATACATTTTGAGATAAATAGTCTTACATTTAAATATAAAACATAAAATATTAAAAGCATTTAGTTCGTATATATACAAAAAAGACAGATGCATACGTATAAATACATATGTATACATTTGTATGTATACGTATTCATCTGATTTGCAGAATGAGAAAAAAAAACATGAAAAATTTTGTTGATTCTTGAGGTTTTACTTGCATGACCCAAACGATTTTTTCTCATACATCTGTGAAGCCTTCCTCCAGTATTTTCACAAAAAATTCTTACTGGCAAAACTAATTCAACCATAATTTGAGCACTATGATCTAAAAAGTTTGCAAATTCTAGTAGGATATACCATGAATATTTTGCCTTGATGATATAAACTGGTTGTAGACAATAATATTAAAATTTGATAGGACCAATTGAAAGGACAGGACAAAGATATATTACATTGTTCATTACCACTTTGTTCTTAAATGGGAAAAAAGATTTATATCTTTATCAAAAATTTCTGGAAACAATTTTGGATAAAGGTCGCCGTGCTTTTTCTCCATTAAATTGTGTTCAAGATTTAAAAAAAGAAAATCAATAAAAAACTGCTATAGCTCAGGTATATTCGTTAGTTAAAAATTTTTTCTTCATAAACACTTATAGAACCTTCACTCTCCAGCATATCCGGTATAAATAGAAAAGTTCACTATCTGGCATATCTGGTATAAATATCCGGTATACCTCTACTAATATTCAATTTATACAAAAAATAAAGGAGATATTCCATGAAAAAAAATCTAGCGATGAAGTGGATTTATCCCAATGAGTTCATATGTTTTCTTATTGTTAAATAATTTGTATATATTATAATAATTTGTATCCATATTTTTTAATCAAGATTAGAGACGATTTACATTTTGAAACTTATCACTATGGAGTCAAAATTAAAATTCCTACAATTTCTAAAAACAAAAGTATTGACCATGCATTAATTTCAAAAATTAATGCATGGTCAATATTTTTGTTTTTAGAAATTGTAAGAATTTTAATTTTGACTCCATAGTGATAAGTTTCAAAATGTAAATCGTCTCTAATCTTGATTAAAAAATATGGAACCCCATTTGAATAAGCTTGTGTTACTCATTAGGGGTTGTCCATAAAGTACGTAGGCTCATAGGGGGGAGGAGGAAGGTCTTGAAAAAGCGTACAAAAGCGTACGGGGGAGGGGGGTTAAGGGTTCAATATAAAAGTAAGTACATCGATTTTCTAATTTATTAGAATTAACCAGCTAATCAATAGAAAGTTAAATTCTGACTAAAGATCCAAGTTTGACAACATAAAAAGATGTTTGGCAAAGAAAAAATTTAAAAACTCCCTGCAAAAACTGGTTATTTTGAAATGCTAAAGTTATTCAAAAATTAATTGTTGGCACAGAATAAAAAGTCTTGTTTTTTAAAAGGAATTTGTTTATATAAAGTTAAATTTTTTGTGTCTCCATAAGATTGTATCCTTTACATAACAAAGGAAGTAAAGGGTATAGTTTCCCTCAATACACACACATGCATGGGAGCTCGCAGGATTTTTTGATGTTCCAGATAGGAAACTTTCACACATTGTGCAAACTCTAAACTTATGTATCTTTTTACCTATACCTAATGTGGAGGCCTTGCAAAAATAAAAAGACGGAGACCTGGGAGCAAGAAAGCCCTAAAAAACACCCCCCACCCAAAGAAAATGAGAGGGTGTCATTTTTGCATGGTTATTACTTTTGTAATTTGCAATACTTTTCTACGAAATTTAAAACTTATCGATAAATTTAAATTTAGTTTAAGATGGTAAAGTCATTTTTGCATGGTTATTACTTTTGTAATTTACAATACTTTTCTACGAAATTTAAAACTTATCGATAAATTTAAATTTAGTTTAAGATGGTAAAGTCATTTTTGCATGGTTATTACTTTTGTAATTTACAATACTTTTCTACGAAATTTAAAACTTATCGATAAATTTAAATTTAGTTTAAGATGGTAAAGTTGAAATTTTACTACATTAGTGCCCTCGCGTTTTTGTTTTTTTTGTTTTTTTTTTTGGGGGGGGGGGGGAAACAAGCGTTTTAAGGCGTTTTTGTTCCCAGGCCTCCGCCATCCCAATATTTTACAAAGCCTCCTTAATTGGCATACTTAAGTTTTAGAGCTTGCACAAAATTCACACAATTGGCGTAGGTATACTTAAGTTTGGAACTTGTACAAGCTCCAAACTTTGAATATCAAATAGACCCTACATATAACAACTTTGTTATTCCAAAATATACATTAAAGTTAAACTCATACTCAATCCAAGACCGCGGAATTTATTTGTGGAAAGCATTTATTACGACTTTATATATTTTATTATAAAAAAAGATCTGTAATGAAGTCCCAATGGGGCTCGGTGATAAGGCAAACTGATGTCTTCTTCTTGCTCCAGTCATTTGTTTTATTATTTATGTTATTTTATAAATTGTAACTTTCTATGGCAAAAATTATAAAAAAATAAAAAATAAAATAAAAAAATAAACTTAAGTATACCTATGCCAAATGGGTGAAAGTGTCCTATCTAGAACATCAAAAAATCCTGCGGGCGCCCATACACACATGACACCTCATATATACTGGCCCTGAGTAAATCGTATTTCAGGAAACCTATTTTTTGAGTCAACAAAAAACAGGTTTTAGGAGTGCCGTGGCTAATAGGTTGAAGGGCCTCCCTCAAAAAAAAAAAAAAAAAAAGTGTCATTTGGGTTTTAAAATCTCCCAAATTTTACCGCTAGGTTTTGCTAAAATAAAAAGCTCCTTAAATTTGCAAAAGGGCACAAAATCTTCTGCCCCCATTCTCTTTCACCACCCCCTTTCCCCATCTCAAATTAAATGGTACGGGTAGCCTATCCTCGGCACTGGGTTTCAGACTTTTTTTTTCATTATTCGTCATTAAAACAAAAAAAAGTATATTATGAAACCGACCGGGAATCGAACACCGGTTTCCGTTGCCGCATTCCACAACATTAACCGCTCGGCCTAACAAACATATAGGTAGTGTGAAATTTAACTTTATTAAAATCATTATTTGCATATATATTTGAAGATGTTTTTTAAATTGGGATCCTATGCCGCAAACAAAAAGTTTTTAGGTTGTATAAAGTATCTAAGGTACCTCCACCACCTTCTTTTTTTTTTCCAAAACTTTTTCATTGAAAAAAAAAGTTTGGGAAGGGAAAGTATATCAAAGATGCACGTATTTTTTATAGGGCGGGAGGGGGGAGGAGAACTTATAAATACGCATGGCAACAGGGGAGGGAGTGGGTCAAGTTAAAAAATTCTTTGTGTACGTACGTGTTGCTTTACGAAACGTACATGATTGATAAGACGGTTGTTTCAGTTAGTCCCGCGAAAACTTTTCCACCAATAGCTGTTAAAAAAAAAGAACTTTTGATATTAACAACTTTTTAATTTGATAGCTGAATTATAATATCAGGATGTTTTTTTGTCGTTCAACAAAGTTTTTTATTTTGAGAATAATTCCTTTAACTTCTTTAGCATACTTTAAAATCACTGGTCTTCAAAATTTAACAGAATTAGGAGTTGGGTTTGCCTAAAACACATCCCAGATATATGTTTGAAGTTTATGAGTACAATTGTAACGAAAAAAGGGAATCGTCTGAAAAACTTTATAATAACTTATAGAACTTTTAATTGAATTGGGAAAGAGAACTGGCTCTATTAAATCGTCAATTTACAACAAAAATCAACTGAATCAGACCTCTTCTTATTAATAATTTTAGATGTGATTTGCGCTTCTTTTGATTCTAATATTCTTTGAACAGTGTGTATTAGAAGATTTTGTTATAGCAAATTTTCCTTTCTTGTCAGAGGTGTGCGTATTATTTGGTCAACATTTTTTTTAGATTCCAAAATATTGCTGTAAAGTGGATAAATATCTGCATCTTTCTCCTTACTTTCCGATCTTATTGCCATGTACTGAGATTTATCATAAGAGATTTATACGTTTATCATAAGGGATTTATAACCAACACATTTTTCACTAAACAATTACATTCAACCTTAAATCTAGTACTCTGTTACTAAGTTTTCAATTGCAAATAGAGGTCTTAAACCTTGGACCACGCTCTTGAATAATGAGCTAAACCATTTCTTTTTTTAAACAATTCAAAAATAGACTTAGGCAAAAACTTTTGATAAATGACAACGAATTATACTTTTCCTTAGGCTTTTAATTTTAGGCTTTTAGGAGTAATCATGTTTGTTTTAATCACTTTATTTGTTTATTTACCTTTCATTCAGTTTTTTGAAAAAGTTAAAACAAATTGTAAAAAACTAAAACAAATCTTTTTTTCAAACATTCAAATCCATTTATTTGTTTATTTATCTTTAGTTCAGTTTTTTTTTTTAAAGTTAAAACAAGTTTAAAAAAATAAAAACAAACCATTTGTTAAACTTTTTTAAAAATCAAAAAAATTAAAAAAAAGTTAAAAAAAAATAAATATTAAAATTCTTTTATATTTGTATATATATATATATATATATATATATATATATATATATATATATATATATATATATATATATATATATATATATATATATATATATATATATATATATATATATATATATATATATATATATATATGTATATGTATATATATATATATATATATATATATATATATATATATATATATATATATATATATATATATATATATATATATATATATACTTTTGGATATATTACACTGTAATATAGCGTAATATAAGTCTTGTTTTTTAACGAAGTTACGTTGTTTTTGTTTTATTTATTATTGAAATTTTGAAGTTGTTTGGCGATGAGACCAAATTTGACTTCTTCTTGCACCAGTCATGTATTTATATATTTGTATTTTTGTAACTTTTTTTCTTTCATAGGCAAAATACATAATTAATAATAATAAAAAAAATGAAAATAAAAAAATATTTTCTCCATTTTCCTTAATTGGTTTTTAATTAGTTTTTGTCGATATCTTAGTATCTAGGTCATATAATTTAGCAATTACGCCAATATAATATAATATTTATATATCATGATTTTATAAAAATCGGGCTCGATGATAAGACAAAATTATGTCTTCTTCTTGCTGCAGCCATTACTTATTTTGATGTATATATATATATTAAAATTGTATTTATTGTAGAAGGTGAAATAAATATATATATATATATATGTATATATATATATATATATATATATATATATATATATATATATATATATATATATATATATATATATATATATATATATATATATATATATATATTATATATATATATATATATATATATATATATATATATGTTTATATAAATATATATTATATATATATATATATATATATATATATATATATATATAATATATATATATATATATATATATATATATATATATATATATATATATGTATATATATATATAAAATAGTTTTTGTTAATATCTTAGTATGTAGGTCATATAATTGAAACCAAACTATTTGAAAAAATAAAAGTTAACTTTGCTTCACGAATAGTACTATTTAGTACATTCGTTTAACTTCGGTACCGAAATTTAACGAATTGCTACTCGCTTTTCGTTTTACTGAAATACTAATCACCGGTGCTTATTAGCGAAGGTATTTTATTAAACGTATTTAAAAAATAACCAATGATATAAAGATGTTGCCTAGATATTTGGAATCAAAGATGGTTGTTTTAGAATTAAAAAAATTAGTGAGCCTACAGCCATAATAAATAAGTGTCGGTCAAAAAGGATTGTACTAGCTGACAATCAAAAAATATCTGCAATTTTTATAGCGACAAATTACTACAATAGAGCATCAGGTTTTAATAAAAAAGGTTAAAAATATGGAATCAGTTTTAATTTTCGAGAAATACTAACTTTTAAAATTACTAATATATTAAGCAATCGTAAACAATTTGTGCAAATCGATGTTTCCTCCTCTATAAATTTGCTGGATGTGATGTCCCACAAGGGTCCTGACCAAAACCATTTCTTTTTTATCATTTATATTAATTATTTTTATAACGCCTTAAAGTTAATGATTATAATATTATCAAGTAACATAGAAAAACTAAATGGACCCTATTTCATTCCCCCAAATAAAATTTATGCCAAATAATATGCCTCTAATATATATTGACGATATTCAAAAAAAAAATCAAAAATTTCAATTTCTTTTAATACACTCATTAATTAAAATCTCTTAAGAAAAAATCATATTGAAACCTTGCACAACAGAGTTTTGAAAAATATTTAATTATAAAAAGCAAAAAAATTTTTAAATCGACATAAGTTCAACTTTATTGCTTACACAGCAAAATCCAAGATTCATGTTTTAAGCAAAAAAAGTCTTAAAACAAGAAAAAAATGACTTGTCCGCCACGTAAGAATATTTTTTTTTGTTTCAAGAATTTTTATTCTTAAAATAGGAATTTTTTTCTTGTTTTAAGAATTTTTATTCTTAATATAAGAACTTTTTTTCTTGTTTTAGGAATTTTTATTCTTAAAACAAAAATTTATACTCTTGAAATAAGCTTTATTTTTTTCTTATTTCAAGAACTTATATTCTTAAAATTATGTATTTTTTTCTTGTTTCAAGAATTGATATATCTTTAAAAAAATCATTTTTTACTTGTTTCAATGTTATTTTTATTTAAAAAATGATTCTATTTTTTTTTCAATAATATTTCCCCTGAACTATGAAACATTATTACAAAAGTACTTTTTCTACGGAAAAAATGAAACATTATTTTGAAATAAAGATATATAAATAATAAGAATATTCAAAAAGCATTTATACATTTAAACAACAAATCTATTCGTTGAAATAACAAATTGTTCTTTGGAATCGCTTGTGGAGCACCCGTAGAGGTTCTTCAAAGAACCCTTTGCGAAGGTTCTTCGGAAGAACCTTAAAATAAGGTTCTTTAAAGAACCAGTTGTAGTTCTTCATCAAACTGTTCAATGCGTTGCATTATTACTAACGTTGCACGAATATTTTTTGGACTTCTTGAACATTTTTTATTATTAAATATTTGTATAATATATAATTGTTTAATAGATTTTTAAAAACTTAAATATAATTTTTTAAGATATTTAAGCTAGTTGCTTAAGGCCCAAATTAAAATGTAAAACAATGGCATTCCTAAATATTTAACATCTATTTCAATATATGGCAATAAAGATAAAAAAACTATTTTTAAACAATTTATATAAATATTTTCAAACAATTATTAAAAATAAATTTTATTTTACAATCCAATATGACTTGATCTTCAATTATAAAAAAAAACAAGTGTTTTCTGGTGTTAAATCCAATGTCCAATATATAAATGTTTTTGCTTGAAACAAGATTAACAAATAAACGTGAGATTTCTGTTGTCGCATTCGTTCGAAGAATTTTCTAAAATTCAATAATGAAATGAATATATATATATATATATATATATATATATATATATATATATATATATATATATATATATATATATATATATATATATATATATATATATATATATATATATATATATATATATATATATATCAGGGCTGCGGATTCGGAGTCGGAGTTGCGGAGTTGTGATATTTTTAGTGGAGTCGGAATCGGAGTCTCTGAATAAAATCGCGACTCCGACTCCAATAGTAAAACTTAACGGTATTGCACGTGCATGTACAAAACATTCAATTAACCTTATATTCATACTAAACCTCAAAGAACGTTTTATAAATTTGACAAAAGTAAATTTTTTAACTTATGGCGTAATATTTTTAAAAGAATTCAAAGAATTTTTTAAAAATTTTGCTTTGGAGTTGGAGTAGGAGTCGGAGTTGGAGTCAGAATTGTGCTCAAAAAATTTCAACAACTGGAGTCGGAGTTGTACTCAAAAAATTTCATAACTAGAGTCGGACTCGGAGTCGTTACTTTTTTTTACGACTCCACACCCCTGATATATATATTATATATATATTATATTTATATATTATATACATTTATATATATATATATATATATATATATATATATATATATATATATATATATATATATATATATATATATATATATATATATATATATATATATATATATATATATACATACATATATATATATACATATATATGTATATACAGGGTGTATACTTAATTTCTGACCCCCTATATCTCGGTTTAAGAATACGGTATTTCAACACATACCATTTTATTACTGTCATATCAATTTAATTAGACAAATAATATATGTTAATAGTCAGTAATCAGTATTTTGTCCATTTCTTTCTATGCATTGGGTAATTCTCCTTGGCAGGCTTTCTACTAGGCGAAAACACTCTTCTTGCGTA